>CAJRST010033334.1:18665439-18756165 GCA_907169785.1 Menidia menidia | reverse complement strand
TGTGCTCCGCCTGCATGATGAGGGCGCACATCTGAACTTCCATCCTGTCACGGGATGTCACGTCGGGTGCATTCTTCTGACAGCTCTCTCGCTTTACTTTGCACTCCCGCCTCCCCCCCCCCCCCCCCCCCCCCCCTTTCACACCACAGAGGTCAGGGATTTTATGTGTGTGTGTGTGTGTACGTGTGGAAGAAGGAAGAAAAAAAAACAAAGACAAAACCCCTCAGACGTGCGTATGGGGAGAAGCCGTCTAACTTCTCGGTCCCGTCTGTTGTCAGGTTCTGTGGAGCCCAGGAAGTCCGACAGAGTGTCCCCTACCTCACCTCGGCGCAAACACAGCCCGATATCGGCTTTCATCCGAGCTACAAGCGTGTGTTTGTCCTCTCAAGTGTAGCAAGGATGTGCTTTTCTCCTAGCGTTTCTGTGTTTGTACAGTAGATATATGCGCCTGCCCTCTCCCCCCCCTCTTGCTCCGCACCACTCCACTGTGCAGCGTTGTGCAGTGGGCTGACCTGAGGATTATGGCCATCCTCAAACAGAATACAACATGTCAGATTTTCACGCTGTCTCTTCTTCCCCCTGGTTCCCAAATGGAAAGGTTTTCATGAAGAGCTGTGAATTTGAAAAAAAGGATTCCAAACCGAACCGTGGACTAGATTCCTCTCCGGGTTAGACATTGCAACTATATTATTGGGTCGTATCACAAAAAAGTAGCACCGGCAATGAAAGAACCCCAAAAATAATGTTCGTACCTGCTGGTTCACAGCTTCCGTGTAATTCTAAAAATTGCAGTGATTCACATTTCAAACACGTTCACGACCTACAATATAGGATGTAGTCGTCCTTCAAGGAGCACAGTATTTGTTGCTAGAAAGTTTTGAATATAAGTCTTTTTTTTCATTATGAAATGAAAGCACCGGCTTCTCTGCTTTTAGTGGGTCAAGCATTTCAACAGTTAAACATTTAAAGATAAGCAATGAAAAGAGATAGCTTTTTGCAGCCTAATAGTTCACTTACTACACTGAATATTTATATATACTAAGATTTTAAAAATCTTTTTCAATCTTATTATGCATTTATTATGGTAACTGCATTGATGTACTGGTCAGGTAGGAAAGGGCAACTTATCATTACATTTTAAAGAACAATTGCTGTGGACATGAGTGCCTCTGTCTATAAAATGTCAAAATGGAGACCATCCATTTGACAGATTAGTTTCATAGGACAGCAGGCAGACCTTGATGTTTTTCCAATCCGTACCAAGCAGTTAATTGCCTGAATCTAACCCAAGAAATGTCAGGAGTGTCATTGTCATGTGTTCTTGTGCTGATGTAAAACCAAGAATACCAATTAAATGGCCTCTAAGAATTAGAAAGTGACATGTTAAAAAGAATCTCACCTGTTACATGCCTAATTATGATAGGCTTCTGATCCACACCTGCTAGTCTTATTTCCTAAACTTATCAAAAAGTGACAAGTATTTGAATAAAATGAAAAGAAAAATGTTTTATTGCTTGCTCCACTCACAGCAACAGCCATCTCTTCTTCCAGGGGGGAAAGGATTGTCAGCTACCCCCGGTCAGTCAGCAACTAACACCGGTCATAGGGATACAACCCTGGTTCAGGTTAGGGGCTAATGGAGGTATAGAGGTTTCAAAGGATGGGGGCAGTACAAGACACTAGCAGATTCAAATGATAAACTCATCTAAACTGTTCTACAGTCACTAAGAAAACCAGCATGCAAACTATTATTGCATATTTTCATCAGATGCAGGTAGGCATCGTTATGCACGCGTGTCTCACCAATGAGACAGCCTCTCTTCCAGCTCTCGCCCCCACATGGGAGTCCCGTGCCCGTGTGTCCTCACCCGGGGAGCGGGCTGACAGGCGGCTAACCTGCCGTGACAGGTGGCCAGGCAGTGTCACGGGCTCACCACGGAGACCAGTGCCTGTCTCAGCTCATTTCCTCCTTTCTAGTTCCCTGACCTGACCCCTACCAATTCATACCTCCGCCCAAGCTGCCAGCCTTCCTGTTGTGGCAGCATCACGCCACAATAGCTTTGATAGACTGGCGTTTTGTCTTTTTCTACTCTTTGGTTTAGTCTGAATGTGCGGATGCTGAGAATAGAATAATTGTATAATAAGGGGATGACAAACGAACCATGGAACACTCTAAAAGTGTTGTAAAGAAATGAAATAATTGATCAAAGGGATAGAGTGCCCAATGTAGAAAACTTTTTCCAAATATCTTTTTCTTTTTGCATCGTTTTTTTCAGTGGATGTTTGGTTATATTAAAGCAAGAAAACAAATTGCTCATAATATTGCTCGGAATATGGGATGATCGATCTCTGCGGAACACTTTAGCATTCCTGTTTTTGATTTGTTGACTTAACAAGCCTTCTCTAATGGACCTTTGTTTCTCTGAGATGAGATGACTGACCAGATGCTATGAAAAAGAATAAAAGGGGGGAAAATCTTGCAAATGACTGATTCCCTGATAATACCTCTGTCTCTTTGTTGATTAAAACACGGCATAATAGTAACTGATGAGCAAAGACCCTATTACAAATACAAGACCAGTACAAACGACCTCCAGTGATCAGGGTGTTCGGACGTTTTCTGGAAGGGTTTTTGCACAATCTACTTGAACTATAGACGGTTCATCCTCCTATATTATGGTTGGTGTCCAGTAATTCAATATTATTATAATTGATGACTTTAACATTGTTACCCATCAACCACTTTACTGAGTCAAGAATTAGGACTCCAAATTGAACTCAGATCCTCCTGGTTTAAGCTTAAATAATTTCTTTAGCATGTCTGTTAATTCATTGTCTATTTGTCAGCTGTTTGCTTATTCTAAAATTGAGGTCAGTTTGAGCAACAACTACTGAGTTGTTCTGTAAAACAGATCAAGACTATATTATTCCTTCTATCAAAGGCAGGGACCTTTTTATCGCGGTATTTCTTTGTTTTTCTTTTATTGAATAGGGAGAATGCTGCACAGCTCAGGGTGTAAATCGAAATAGATCATTTCACAGCATGTATCATGTAATACATTTGTATTTCCCAAATCCCACCTCAGGAACGCACCCAAAATTATGCTGGCATATCTCGTAGAGTTTTACAGGCTTTATCATAACAGTGTTATGGCTTGCGCTGTTGAACAATGTAGCTATCACACATTTTGATGAGACGGCACCCTGATTGACAAAAAAAGAGGGGATAGCTCTGATGGAACCGCTTCCCATTACCGCAGAATCATTATGTATGAGATAAAGGAATTGTTACCGATTTCCATGGATTCCATTTTCAATCGCTGATCTCTCCTGACAGGAAAGAGTCTTCATGGGGAGGCTTTATCTAAAAGGACACTATTGCTTCTGTCAAAGCACACAGACCCTGAGACAATCCACTGTGCTTTATTTCATCTCCCATCCACACAAATCTGCCTTTTTTTTACTTATATGTGTGAAAAAAGGCAGATCTGCTTCTCTTTTTTTTTGGTAAAGGAGGCACTTCCCTGCTCCTCAGCTGTAATTGGTTTTCTCGTAAAATTAGTTTTAGCACGATATCAACAGATTACCTTTTGCAGGCTTTTTTCCCCAGTCTCCAAAGCATACAAATACATGCACACACAAGTGCATATGCGCACACGCACTGACGGGCACTCAACGCACAGAAACTCTATACACACATTTACTCAAGTGCTACTATACTGTTGCAGTGGAAATCTTTGTAATGAGCACTGAGATGACAGTTGAATCGCAGATATTATAATACATCACAGTGTACAGGATGAGTCCTGGAAAATTGTTCCATCTCAAGAGATGGAAAAAAAAAAAAAAAAAACCTGCTAGACTCCTTTGTGTCCAACAGAGACAGTTAAAGGGCCTTAAATCAGCCTTAATTTGATGTTTGATCTTCATTGCCCCTAAAGTGTAATCGCCTTGAATATGTGATCCTGTCCATTTAGAGCCGGATGAAAGTATCTGGACGGCTCTATCTGCACAAAGGTGTGCTGTTAGCAGGGACATTCGCATATAATGAACAAGATGGATGTGCCTCTGCATTTGGCTTCTCAGAGGAAGATTTTTTTTTCTTTCTTTCCTGAAGGACTTTCAAGATATATGTTTTGAAAGCTCCCTTTGTGTCCATATTTCACACCGTGATGTACTTCTTAACCCGTCCTCTGAGAGTTGTATTTCAGCGCTTCCATCGAAAAACAAGAACTATCAGAGATGGCTGCAGAGTTTGATTTAGAGTTATTTCTAATTGCATTCCTATGTTTGGACTGGAGGGAAGGATGGATGAACCCCGCTAATGGAAGAGCTCATCAGTATATGCAAAGGTAATTAGCCGAATTAGCCAGTCCCCATGTCTCTGAGGTGACCCCGGTTTTTGAGGTGGGCGCTTGATGCGCAGAGGATCCTTGCAGTAATTACAGTCTTCAAACCTGTTGGCCGCCTTGGCTTTGTTTGTTCCGAAACGTTGGCACGCAATGAGTCTGAACGGCCTCACAGATCAAAGTAGATGTCACGACATCCGCCCGCGTTTCGCCGCACCGCTTGTTTGACAGAATAATTAATTCCCACGTTTTAATACATAGTGTGATTTGGTGTAGAAGCAGGCTATAGCCCAGCAGTTGTCTTAGCAACAGCTGGGGCCGCACGCCCGCTCATTCATGCACCTTAAACAGAACCATCCTTTTGTAACATTTTAATTATGCACGTGTTGTATTTCTGCACATTTCCACGTAGGTGTCACATTTATATGAGAAAATGGATCTTTCTGCAACACAACTGTGATGCTTTTGCTTTCCTATTCACTGATACTCGGCCCATTAAGGGGCCATATGAAATATTACCCTTTTTGCCTCCTCTACTGCTGCTTCATTTTTATCTCAACCTTTTCCATCCGTTGTTGCTTACACATATCTCGCCGCCACCTTCCGCTTGCTTTCACCGAGGGGAATACTTAACCTTGGCAGGGCTCAGGGAGCAGATGGTGGGCCCTTATGTGTGTCCGGCATTGTCCGCAGCTAATGAAGTGATGTCTCAATAAACACCTGACAGTGGGTCAAACCAGCTTGGATGGAAAGACAGAGCAGGGAAACACGCCCACTTCCTTTTTGGATCCACATAGCCGTGCCAGCTCATGGAACAATCTTCCCAAATCAGGACAAACTCGCCCCGCTGTTGCACCTGCAACCC
Organism: Menidia menidia; assembly: GCA_907169785.1. NCBI lineage: Eukaryota > Metazoa > Chordata > Actinopteri > Atheriniformes > Atherinopsidae > Menidia > Menidia menidia. The sequence continues at coordinate 18,750,951 of CAJRST010033334.1, read as the reverse complement.
CACGCAAGCAGACCAGGAGCTGGACTCAGGCGGGAAAGGAAAGATGCATTTAAAAAGTAAGGCAAGATGCATTTACCTTTCAAGCACATGTTAGTCTGGATGAGTTTTCCAGCCTTTTCTTTTTTTAAACTTAAAATTCCACTTGGAAATCGATGCATAAACACTCAAATGAGTACATCATTTAAAAAAGCAAGTCGCATCTGCATATTTACGGCAGCAGATGCTTTGTTTCATTGGAGCATTTAAGCATTTAAGATTAACATGCGGCAGGAGTGTTACAGGTGTCATTATTAACTTTAATGGAGGCTGCGTTGTACTCGGGTGAGCGGTTTTTCATTCCTATACCGGGTAACAGAAATAATTCACACTTTAACCGTCGTTTGTGTCATTAGTCCGACCAAAGCTTCTCCTGCTCTGACACGTCTGCGGTGGAAAAAGAAAAAATATAGAAAACCAAAGCTCATTAGCAGCACTTAGCTCGTAATAGGCACCGCACGAGTCTGTGTCTGAAATCTTGCTTCACTCATTTAGCACAGCCTCAAAAACTTTCTCTTTACTGAGTAGCAGATCAAAACGAGGAGCACTTGTGAATCATTATCAGTGTGCATCATCATTAACAGGTGTAGTGTTGACTGTAGTTCACTTCTGTCAATTATGATACATTGCGTTATCATGCGTGCATCACATTCCCCAATCACCAGAGAAACCTCCACAGTTTCGGGGTAAATTTGACCCCAAACAGCCTGTGATTAACCACCTAATCTAAACACTCAGCTATCCATTCATGCCATATTACCAGTACCAGACGGCAGGATCGTCAACCTTATTCTTTTCTGTGTTTTTGTGTTTACTCGGTTCTTGTGCATTATTCTCGAATCTTGTTTACGGTGATAGAGAGAGAATTCAGCACCATTGTGTGGCAGGACAGAGGCTGTCATCCACGGATGAAAAAGATGGAATTCTATACCCAAGCCGTTTAAAGTCCAGGAGAGGCCTATTTTTAAACAAAGGGCAGTTAATGTCTTTTTGTGCTAGAACATCATCCTGTAAGTTCTTTGAGTCCTGCTATTGAAAACCAAAAGTTGTTCATTTACACATGTCGGAAGCTTATAGGAGGTTAGGCAGTCATTATACACCTCCATCAGGCCTGGAATCGAGTAGACGTATCACGGTATTACACTTAAAAATGGCATAGCTTCGTCAAATAGGAGCAGCAATAACACCTGTTAGTACCGCTGGCAGATTTCCGGGTTCTGTGACTGCAGCTAATCAGCCCAATGATACCTGGTTTCACAGGTTGACACGTGTGACAAATTATCTTCTGTATGTGCAAATGAAAATTTAATTAATTAAGGTCTACGTTCTCTGGTGTAATTGAGCCTTTTCGTCCTAATTTGCACATGTATACTGTAACAATCACAGAAATACATATGCACAGCGGCGTGAGTAGATGTTATTTGTAAATTTCATCCTGGTTGAAGGGTGTCTTTACAGATCATATATCTTTCTTAACGGTACCCGAGCACATAGATGACAGTCATAGAAAAAAATCGAAATCTGGTTTGCAGAGAACAGTTGTTTTTGAGAGTGTTGTTTAATATTCAATGAAACCAGGTGGAGGGATTCTCATGACATTTCCACTGAAAATGGACATCATACAGAGTCCGCTGTCCACCGGTGAGGTAACATTTGGTGGCACCAGAATTTCATATTAGAAGATGCTAAGACTGGAAAAAAACAAAACAAAATACAAAAAAACATGTTAAATTCATATCTGACAGCCTTTTTATCAGTACGCTGTTAATTTTCTTTCTTTTTTGTGTGTGTGTGTGTGTGTGTGTGCCGACAGACTGAAGCGTGGGCTCCTGCCAAACCACTCAAAACGGCCTTTACTTCACTTCCCGCTCCCGTAAGGTTTTTCTAAGGCCGCATTTTCCCTCAATGACACTTGCACGCAAACAAACTCGGGCGAATATTGTAGCAGCCACACTGTGGCAGCTGGTAACAATGCTAACAGTGACTGCTCAAAAACTGTCAGAGACATCCAGAGAACAGAAAGAATAAAGCCGGATTGTTGATGTATAAACAGAAATTTGAAACATACCTGTATATACCACACACGTAGTGCTCTGCTCCCCCACACATCAGGGGTGAAAACCTCTAGGTTTGACAGTGCATTTTAATTGGTCTTTGCCCACTTCTATAAAGAACACATGGAGGCTGGAAGCTTCTTTTTTGCCAGTAAGCCTGGACAGACATCTGAAAACAAGTTTAACCTGAAATCACAGCATTGTATTGAAACCATATTAAAGAAAAAAGATTTGAGTTGATTTAATTTTAAATGGCTGTTTTAAAGGAAAAAAGTTTTAAATCAAATGTTATGTTATATGAAAGTGTTCAGGCTCATTTCTCCAGTTTTACAAGCAATAGCAGTTTTAACTCTCAGTGATTTCATTATTGTGGGAAAATAAGCCAAGGCTTTGCCAATTACAAATAGACTGACGCAGAGCGGCAGAGCCATTCAAACAAAGTTAACTCCATACAAGGACGTCTAATGTATGTCACCTTTTTTTTATTTCTGCTCTATTCAGCAACGTCTCTTTGGGCTCTGAGCTGCTTTTCATGCGTTCTCTCCAGTCATCATCACTGAGAACGCCACAGACGCATTATATTTGTTGCTTTTAATTTTCTGTCGGAAACAAATGTCGGGCGCTCATAATTACTGGGGCTGCCTACGACTTCCGCCCCGTCCGTTCCGCAGTGGGATTTAGTGTGCTGAGAACTTCTCCATTACAGGCCGGGCGTGTATTCTTTGTCATTCCCGGAATGGAGGCACGGCCACAGCGTTTTACCACTGGTGCTTCTCTCTCTTCTGCGCTTTAGAGATGGTTAGATAAGGCCAAAGTAATGTAAAGCCAAAGCACTATTTGTCACTGAGCAGCAGACCGCAGATCGGGGTGTATAATTACCACTTACAGCAGAATCAGCCGTCTTGTCACACCCCGTGTGCCAAAACTCCTCAGATTCCCATTCAAACTGCTGAATGGATTCTTTAGTGCTTTCAACAGAGGGTTTTTGTCTCTGGCTTTGCTTTCGCATTTTTCCTCGTGATGCTCATCGTTCGTCTTATCAACGTAAAAACTACCGGCGTGCCTTACTTGGACTCGCACACAAGCAGGCATGTGTTTGCAACTGCCCCTCCGCAATTTTTTTTTCCTCTCTCACATGAGCCCCCCCTCTTTGCTCGTCCACCTTTATCTTCCCTCTTTCCACTGCGCGGTTTGCTGCGCCAGCGTTTTGGTAGCAGAGTAGCTGTGGGGGTGGGGGGAGTGTAACGGGGAGGACGGGGGCTTCAGGAACCAGACGAGAGCAGTCAATATTTCACACCCCCACCTGGAAGGAGACACAGAGGGCAGCGCAAATTTAAATGGGATAAGATGTATGACACCCACGCACAGTTTTAACCATCCTGACAATGGAATGGATGCAGCAGGAAGTCTGACAGCCTCAGACGCACGGAATCCATTAATTTCAGCATTTTTGCAAATAGAGCCTGGTTTCTTAAAAAAATATGGCAATGCTAGCAATATGGAAAGTGAAAAACCCAACGCGAGGACAACAATAAAAGTGAGGCCGCATTAGAATGAATCAAACTGTCAATCTCTTCAATTTCTTTTGTGCATTCTGCAGACGTAGGTGGAAGTTTTGAATTACGCCACCTGCGAATGGAAGCGCATCACCCCCCCCTCCCCCCACCACCACCACCACCACCACCCACTAACCTCCCTCTGATCAGGGTTCAGGTGTGATTATGAGCGGGGGTGTCCCTGTTCTTGCCGCCATGTCACATTCTCCCACCCCGAACCTCAAATCAGCCGGTTCACACCGGTAGACAAAGCTTACTGCCGAGTCATCATATTGGCTTTCACCGCCCCCGAGAATAACTCACAATCAGCCCCCGTTCCTTTCTGTATCCCCCCCTCTCAGATTGGCAACATCTGCTCTCATTCAGGCCTCCGCCACTCACAGATGAACTCCGGTCTTATCTCGATTGAAACAGTGGCACCTGAATGCTGCGATGCGATCAAGTTTAGCCTCACAGTCGACCGGCGCTCATGAAGATGTTAATGCCGCGACCGCAAGGCCCCCCCCCCCCAGCCGACTTATTTCTATGGTAATGTAGTTATTCATGTGCCGGTTCCAATATTGGCTTACTGCGAATCAAAAAAAAAAAAAAGGACAAAGTGCTGAGAGCATTTTGCAGCGCAGAAAGAACGCCGTGGCCTGAATGGATACTGCATTATAAGCACCGCACTGAATAGTTGACTCATTTCGGGTCAAAGTCGCAACAAACAGGCGGCCGTACCTGTCTGTGTGGCCAGCCCCCCAGTTCCACGCTGGTGTTTGAGCATTTGATCTCTACAAAAGATGGCTCCTGGCTCCTTTACAAGGTCCCGTCACTCGGGTGCCGAACCGCTTCATTCCAGTCGCTGTTTGTTTGTTTAAAACCGGGCCCGGCTTGCACACAGACATGATTAAATCAAGCCTAATCCACTATTTATGCATTCTGCCGCTGAATTATTCACACATCAGTTTTATGTGTTATTGCAGTTTTTCTTTTTTTTTTTGTTCCAGAGACAGTTTGAACTTGTGCGGCTGCCGTTAATGAATACAACTTCCCTCAAGATCGCTTCTTTTATTAATTATGCCGCTCCTCCATGCAATAACACACACTGCAGTTATGTAGAAGCTACGCTTGCATTTTTCCCCCCCCTTTTTGTGCTTAAGTGAGTATGAATTTGCGTAATGCAACCATACAGTGTGTAATAAGAATAATTAGACCCTCTAGAGAGTACACCAGCTTATATTTTAAACACCAAAATATTAGTGTGTGCACTCAGACAAACAGCTCTCAGTGAAGCACACACAATGCCTCACTTCAGCTTGTCTTCGTAGCATACTTAAAGTCCAATAAAGGGTCTGGAGGAGGAGCACAACAGTACAATAGCTATTACAGGGAGCAGGAAGTTGGTTTCTATCATATATGGGCCAAATCTGGTTCGAGAGCCTGTTCAGTCCTGTCCCCAACTAGCTTAAATAATGACCAAAAAATAGTAAAAAGTCGTTATTTTATTAGATGGCTTTTGAGATGAGATCAACCAAATCATGACCCCTGATTTAGTTGGTTTGAGTAGAGTGTAAGATGCTGTCTGTTTTGACCACGCGTTGGTAGTTCATAGGACACATTTGGTAACACATTGTTGTGTTCGAGGACCGCTGTGGTTAGACAAATATGAACGAGCATGGCAATGCTGGAAAAAGCCAATAAGTATCAGAAAATGGAGACGAATCTCTGAAGCTTTCATTGACTATAACTGCCAGGCAGAATATTTTTTTTACGAAGCAGCCAATCATCCTGGAACCAGCCGCATCAGTTTCCTCTGACAGAATTTTTGAAGACTGTGCAAATGAAATCATATTCTCCATCGCTTTCATTGTTCAGAATTCCCAGCTAAACTGGGGCATTCTTTCACTCAAAAGACTTCTAAAAGGTTCAGGCTGCTCTCTTAGGTTACAGCAAACTATCATCAACTGTAAATCATAAATGTATTGAACATATGCAAGCTAGATTATTATCTTTATCTTCTTCGATTTAATGGGCAAACTGTACACTCAAAGCCTCAAAAAGGATACTATACAAGACCAAAAGCCTCTTGTTTTTTAGTGGAAAAAGATGCCCCTCAACGCAGCTCGACAACCCAACCAGGAATCTCAATAAGGGGAAGGAACTGCCTTTTTCATGAGAGCAGAATTGGAAAAACTAATTAATTTGTTTTAAAATATACCTCTAGAAATCCATTTCAAGCATGATCTGTGCTTAATGACCGAGGAAAAATCCTCAACAGATTTCCGTTGAATAAAATGCCAGAGATCCCCTCTGGATGTAGAAGGTTGGACACAGGCTTGGATTCCTGTACGTGACAGTGGAGGTGTGCCTCGCGGAGGCAGACAGAGAAGATAATTAAAGCAAAGTAGATTCTGATGCTCCTGTTCAAATGAAAATCAAGTGACATCTGTTCCCATCTATCAGCATTCAGCCACCCGGTGGGCTCCAGTGAAGCAGTCCTGTTGTCAGCTCTGAATTACAGGGAAACGGTTGCTTCCTCATGCAGGGGCTCAACCTGGTGAAGGGGATTTTTCCGCCCTGAGTCCTGTAGGGAAGACTGACCTGCTGCGGGGAGATGGAATGATCCACTCTGCCGTGCTGTTAAAAGTCGGGATAAAACTTCCCATTCGTTTTACTGTCGCTGATCATGTTAGAGGACGGCGTGCAATATAATCTAATTCTAACGTAGAAAAAAAAAAAATGGAAAAAATTTAATCATGGGTGAAATAGCTTTTTATTCATTTCACATCCATTGCCTTGCTCAAGGTGTTGCGCAGATGTTTACTTTGGTCTTTGGGCTGCTGGGTAATTTGCTTCCTGTGATCTCCAGGCGTTTCTGTTGTGAACGTATCAATATTTGATTCATTCAGAAAGGGGCTGGTTAAAGCAAAGCACAAGTTCCTGAAAGTCTGAGAGGAGTGCAGCAGCAGGAGCCTGCACAGAGTTTGTTTTTTGCTTTTAATGAGGCTTGCTTATATGGTCTGATTTTTAATTGCTTTCTGTGCATCGCTTTGATTCTGTGAAATCTATAACAGCCAGACATCATAGGGGAAGGGGAAGAGTGGAGCTTTGGGAAACACTCCTGAAATAATGTTTACAGTGTTCACAGCGGTTCGCTGTACTGCGTTGTATGTTTTTAGCTAACTAAACTAACTTGTCCTTTCTATCTCATTTTATTTTCCCCCCACTCTCGCTTTCTTCCACTGACCTTTTAATCAAGATTAGAATAATAAAAAAAGGGAAAAAGATGTACTATGAAAAGAACCCTGGCTCTGTGGGCTTAGGCCTCTAGATGTGTGTGCCTCTGAGCACAGCAGAGAAAAAATCCCTTGAAACTAATTCTTGGTGGTAAAATACTGTATACTGACTTAGAAAGCAGGTTTTTGTCCAGTAAATAATTTTAAGATGGTTACTGCTGTCCCTTAACTGTCAGAGTATTCCTGTTGTTGATCTTTTTGCTCAGTCTTTTTGTGTATGTTTGTGTTGTGTCTGGGTACTCAGCCCTCCATCTAGCTAAAACCATGCACGGGACGTTAATTGTCATCCCTAAATAGTCCTGAAACGTGGCTGTATGTTGGTATGGTTGTGTATTCTCGCTGCATGGACATGGCCTCAGTGACTTGGATTACACAGGAATAGAAAATGGATGAATGGATGTTTTAAGATTTTATGAGATGGACCTTAAAATATTCCCAGTTGTATTTATATTAAAAGGGAGAGTTAATTTAGAAAATTTGGCTTTGGAGGTCAGATGATTAGTTAGTTTAATTCTATCTTTATGCACTCTGTCATCAGGGCTCAGGATATGTACCACCTGTGAATCCCCCCCCTAGTCTTAAATGGCAAAAAAAAAAAACTGAATCTTCATCCATTATTAGAAAAGCTTGTGCCACTAAAAGAAACCTGCCAAGAGAGACAAGGCCACCAGAGAACTGAAGTCTTCAGGGAGACTGAAGAGCCTTTTTTGTCAAGGAAAACACTACAAATAACCAGACAGATCTACGGTCTCTTAATGATTGTCGCAAACCACAAAAACCTCCCAATTTGAAATAGCTGAAACAGTTCTAGCATGATGGGTGGGCATAAATCTCACTGGTTCCAGGAATAAAATGTATAGAAAAGCATCCCAGTAGATTTGCAGCTATTATTAATATGGATGCAGATTACTCAGGTGAGACTAATCTGTTTAGGGCATCAAACGGAAACTTTATTAGCTTACACTTCCTAAAATCAGACAATTGACAAACACAGCTATCACCTACTTTATCCAGAGTGCATCCAGAGAGTCAGATACTTCAGGCAGGCTTTGTGTAAGGCATTAAATGCAATAGATAAATTGTCCTTTGTAAATAGTTTCACAGCACATACAGAAAGAAAACATGCCCATTGTACCAGAGACATCCCCATCCCTACACAATAAAGGGTAGAAAAAGAACAACACAACTCCTCTGTGGGCATTATCAATATGATCTGTTTAGATGTCCTTTGTGCACCTGCAGAATTTCAAGTGTTTAAGAGAGGCTTTATGCCGTAAACATTTTCAGAATATCATTCTATCCTCTGAGAGTTCATTCAAGTGGGGTGTTTGTGTGTTTTCTACTATGCTGCAACACAATTCTGGATATGTGTGAAATTTCTGTCTTGTTGAGTGGCGTAAACTTTCATTGCTCGGCTCTGGTGCACAACTGATGTTGTTACATTAGTTCCTGTGGTAAAAAGCTCTTTTTTTTTTGCTGTTGTGTAAAAAAGGTTTAACGTTTGTTGATAGTTAATATTGATATATGATATGCCCGGTAGAGCTAAGGTTTTGTAGAATCGTTTCTGTCTTTTTCTTTTGGTTCACAGTGAAAACATACAGAGAATAATGATCAAATTTGCTTTAAAAAATCACATGGAAACTATTTATGTTCATTGAGGTTTTATTGCATTTTGTTAAAGAGACAAAAAAATGGTTTAATAAAAAAGGGTCAGAATTATGGGGGTTTATTATTTCTTGAGTTTGGTATTATTGGTTTTATATGTATTATAAATATTATATAGAATATTAAGTTGGAGTTTCATAAAGTTGGACTGAACTTCTAAAACATTTTTATTTACAGCTCCAATCACTTATCAATGGACTTTTTTAAATAATGGCATTCAAAATAATAATACTAAACTATCCAAAGCATCCAAGCTATTGTACTTCCACCATTGTGTCAAACGGGGGGGTTGGGCTCTGGTACTAAAAAGCATTCTTTCCTTTTAATCAGCGTGACACTCAACTGGTGAACTTTGTTACAGTATCCTCCCCCTTTCACATTTCCCAACAGCTTTCTGGAGAAGCTGAATTATTTTACATGAACTCCAGTTGTGGGATCCTGTTGTCTCATTATGAACAGTCGTAGTTGCTGATCCGTAAACATTTATTTTCCTAGGAATTAAGCTCTTTTTGATGTTGCAATACAAGTCAGTATAACTACAAATTTAAAATCTATTTTCATGTTTTAACAGTTTCAAGGTTTATGAAATGTGTTTTTTTCTGTATAATCTCACATCGCAGCAGGTCACAACCTGCTGCTCACCGAAACCAGCCAGCCTGCGTGAGCTTACCGTTCTAATCTTAGTCATATCACACTAATTATCAAAGCTGTCTGTGCCAACAAAGGTTTTGTCATCCTTCCAGCAGCTCATTTTTTTTTCTCCTGGTGTCACAGCTCTAACGTTTAAGCTAACATCAATTAGCTTTGTCTCTACAAGTGCAACATTTCCTTGACACGCCGACTCCGGATGCCACTTCACTGTTCTACGTGAAAATGACTACACAGTTCACAAAAAGAGACACGAAAACTAACAAAACACAGCTAAGCCGTTTTAAAACCTAAAAGCGGCCGGCGCATGCTACACGCAAAGAGTATTTCGTTCTTAATATTTTATGTCGGAGCCTGTTTGATTACAGCTGTCAACTGTGGTCGTCCTCAAACCGTTTGTTAAAGATTTAGGACCCATTTCATGTACAAATCATACTTACAAGTGATTTGACTACAAATGACTACAAATCACCCAATTAAACTGTACACTCTCATGTATGGTTGATGGTCAAATGTCAGTTCTCCAATGTGGACAATGTTGAAATGTCGGAGAGTAGAGGCAGCTTTACCAACAAAAGGGCCGGGACACAGTCAGGGGATGGAAGCATGTTGTCCAGGACCACCAGTCATTTTGTTAAGAGCTATTGATGTGCTGACTCAGCGGCGGTCAGTGACTCCCTATGATGTAGTAATTTATGATAATAATTAGATTTTTGCTGTTTTGCTGATGGTATTACCGATAATCACGGTAGTTGTATTTGGATTCTCTAAGAATCTCTGATGTCTATGTAAACTGTAGACCCACGAATTCTACATTCAAATTGATTTTTTAATTTATTTTCCTTTCCCCCCTTTTTTCCCCTTTTTTCCCCTTTTTTTCCTTTTTTTAAAAAATATTTTCCTTTTTTTTAAAAATATTTTCCTTTTTTTCTTTTTTTTCTTTTTTTCCTTTTTCCCCTCTTCATTTCAAATTTAAAACCGATAACTTTTTTGTTACAGTCTAAATTGGTATTTTTAGTTTTTCTTAAGTAAAAAGAAAAAGAAGAAAATGTGAGCCGGGTTTCCAGGCATCCGCCCGTTGAGCAAATGCTGGCGTGTTTGTTGAGTTCATGTATGGAGTGGGAGCGAGTAAAAGCTGCTGTACAGATTCTCATCAGCAGAGGCTGAGAATCTGGAGACTTGTTGCGCGCGTTTGCTGTATTCTCCACACCAAACCACATTGATTATGAACCGAGGTGAAGCAGAAGACTGTTCTGTGGGAAAACGAATGAAAATTTAAAAATTCTTTCGGACGATGAATGATGAATTTCTGAATTTATGTCCCCTGGACCAGAGAAGCTATCCAGCTTGTTAACAACACTCAGTTCAAAGGCCTACATTTCTGGTGGTTTTGGAGTGCATTTATGCCTTTGGAACACTCCATCCAGGTTTTTAGAACAACACACAGTCCCATGCAATGTTTCTTTTAGTGAAGGCCTTGTGTATTTCGCAAGATGATTATACACAGCTTGCTTGGACGTATCACAAAAGTTTGGCTCGGTTGCAGGAGGACTGGCCCGGCCTGCCAGCGATCCACAGATTGAAAACATTTGGTGCATCATAAAACACAGAATTCCGCAGAGATAAGCCCAGAGGGGAAGAATCCCACGTCGGACCGGAGTGGGACATTTGTCTCTCGGAGGTCCAGCAGCTGGTCACTTCAATCCCCACAGGTGTTCACGGTCTAGGGTTTCTGAGCAGGGGCAGAGATTCAGTCTTTTCTGGATATTTACACTGACGTTCAAATTCAAGATGTTTTTCAGGAAATGTGTTGTTCTTAAACATGTCATTTCCCGGCAATCTGTTTTCAGTTACATTATGAAGCAACATATGAAACCTTTTAACCTTAAAGTTGTATAACTCCTGCTGCCAAACACACATTAAAACCAGTCTTTCTTCAAACTTTACTGGCCAGTTGCTTGTTAGCATCATGCATATTTGGACGAGCAATGTAGATGGGGAGTTGTTCTCCAAGCTAATCAGATTAGGATCACTAAAAAGTTGGATTCGTAACAAATAGAACAAATTTAAAGCTTCAAAGATATCTATAGAGAAGAACAAACATGCTATTTGTGCCTTAACGCCTATCAAGCCACTATCTATAGAAAAAAAAGCAGCAGAGCCTGTAAGAAAACCAGCAAACAGAAGTTTGTTTAATTTTTCAACATGTTCTTAAAACAATCCCTCTAAAGAATAGTCTCTTTAGAAGGCAGATACTGCATAATTAAAATGACGGCTTTCTGAAACTCGCAGTGTTTCTTGGAGCTGTGTGCGGGGAACCGGTTGTGTTTTTGATCTAACGGAGAAAAAGCAGTTGTTTCATAGAGATCACTTTGTTTATAGCAGGGAGCCAGAAGAGGGAGGTTAGGTTTTCTTCTAGAATCACAACTGTTGCGCAAAATGAGCTGATATGAATGACGAGGATCTTTCTTTCTTTCTTTCTTTCTTTCGTCTGAAGTAAAAAACAGCATGTGTGTGAGAATTTCCCTTTTGGAAAGGACCGTCTCAGCACACACTGTCATTTTCTCCCTGGAAGCTCCTTTCCTTTTCAACCCCTTCTTCCTGTCAACAGCCTGTCCCATGCGAGGAAATGTGACATTATTTATTAAGTCATTGTTTATTGTGCCGAATAAACTCTTGCCATGTGGTGGATCGGCCGAGTTTTTCAGGGTGCAACAAAAGCATAAGAACAATGCACCGAGGAGTGATGAGCTGAGTGTACGTCTCATATCTGTGACCTTAAAAAAAACAACAAAACAACAAAAAAAACACACCGTCTGGACACACACACCCACTGAGTCATTTTTACTAGAAGTACGTCTTAATTATCACTCATTACGGATCGTTTTGATGTTACTGTTTAACAGCGAGAGAATAAGAAAAAGTGTTCAGACAGGTTTTTTTCCCCAATACTGAAGGAGTTGGTGTGGAAAATAAGTCAGTGAAGGGAAAGGCAATAGGGCGGACTGTGAGCTGCTGATTGACACTGCAATACTGTCACATCCTTTTGATGGGATTACATTGTCATGACCTCTCAGATATGGAAATTGAGGCACTGATCTGAGGCTCCGGAAATGTCAACATTATTAAACTGTTAAACCGGTCAAAGCGCTTAAAGCCACAGTCGAAACATTCCCCGGGAATCATTCCTCGCCTCTGTAGAGAAATGATTTCAGGAAAAGTTGTTTAACCAATCTGCAACATTTACTATCCAGTGGTCACGAAGTGGTCAAGATATCTACCAAAGTGTGTCATCTCAGTCCCACACTGTGGCTGTTAGTGGAGGGATGAAAAGGTCAGTGTTTGTGATGGAAATTGGACACATCAGCGTCCTGACTTGTGTGATTGTGAGTTAACCTTTGATGCAGTTTTGCATATTGGAATATTTTCAGAGGAAACTATCAAGTCCCCTTATTTTCCCTGGAGGTGATTATATCGGCTTTATTATGCTTCATTCTACACGTCCTCCATCAGCTCATGTTTTGTACCCAGCAAGAAAAATGCTTTAAAAAATCCTTTATTCCCAAATAGGTAAATCATGTAATTAGGGTGAAGTGCACAGGCAGTGCCATGACAAACTCCTCCCTGTACTTTTTTAAAAGCATGATCCTAGAAAAAATAGAGATAATTTGAATTTTTTAAAAGTCTTTATTTGTCTCTTTAGCAAAAATGAAACAAAACAGAAATATTTTTTTAATATTCATTGTTTATTATTGCACAATAAGTCAAAATTATCATTATTTAGTCTACTGACTGCTGTTATCATGGGTACATCTGATTGTGTACAAGGGTTTGAGCAAAGGCTTCACCATTAAATGATGCAAAAGAGTTCAGAAACCGTTCCTGTGAAAAATTAAGAATATGGCATTATAGGGTTAAAATCATAAAACTCATTTAATTGGATCAGTGAATGCATCAAAACATTTGTTTGGGCTATATATGTTCAAGGGGAGAAACATTTAAATGACAACTTACGTTTTTTAATGAAACGGTGGACCAAAGAAAAGAAAAGAAAAAGTTCCCACATGGCTCCAGATACATTGTACTTTATTTTCTTTGAGCCTTCATTCACAATCAAAGCCTTATCTGTCAGTCTCATATCATAGCGGCTTTAATAAAAAGTTAATAAAGCAGCGGCTCTCGTCGTGCTTCTACCTTGGAATCAGGGACCAGAGGGGGGAACTGGGGTGTGAAATAGACTCCAGTTAGCTGATGGACACATGAGAGGACTCGGATGGCTGGTTGTCACTCACAGCCAGAACCGCCTCTGCTCCATCTGAAGTCAAAAATATGAATCTAAATAGCCCGGAAAATGCGGATTTTTTTTTTTTTTCAACCAATATATCCCAGAAGTGGCATCACGGCACGCAGGGAGTTATTGGGAGCGCGGACGCGCGGAGCGTGCACGCGCACCGCTCAGCTGCGGGCTGGGGGGGAGGAGTCGTAGTGACGGAATCAGCCAATGAGCATCAGCCTGCTCTGGACCGAGCGCAGCATCCCTGTCTCAGCGGCACTTTTGCGCCAGACAAGTAGGGACGTTGTCTTACTCAGCAGTGGCGGAGAAAAAAAAAAACAAAAAAAAACGCAGGGATCCGGGAATTACTGAGCTCCGTTGGACGAAGAAAAAAGGCTCATCCATCACCCGTTTTTGCCTTTTTTTGTTTCCACTTCTGACGCGGGCGCGTTTTTTCCTTTTCTTTTTGGCGAAGATGAACGTTGGCCGCTTTGTCCTGGCGTGCACCTTACTTGTGGGCGCATCCTGGGTAAGATGAGTTCGTTTCTTCTTGTGTGCGCTGGTTGGGGGGGGGGGGGGGGGGGGCTGGGCGAGTGCTGCACTGCTGTAGTGCTGACTTACGCCGCAGGAGAGCTCCGGAAAGTGTCCGGGAACGGCCGCGGGAATCGGACGGAACTGTGCGTAACGCGGTGCATTTTGGTGGTCGAGAACATTTTTTTTTTAATGTCCGACTGTGTCCCAGCTTCTCTGATTCTCCCCCTTCCTCTCGCCCAGAGCAGCTGCAGTATTGCACTATTGCAGTGGACACTGGTCTCTGGATGGCTCTCGGCGTTCTGGAGCCTGCGAGTAACTTAATTTACGCACCATCAAATTTCTGCTTTCAGCTCTCAGGCTTCATAAAGTGGAAAAAAAGGAAGGGGGCAATGCATAATCTTTTCATCCTCTAAGTTAAGGGGCATCCAAAAAGGAATCAATTAGCGTGCGGATGTTGAGTCAGCTGTGTGACAGTAGCTGCTAAAACTATAGAATAAAGTTAAATTGGGATTTTATCTGTAAAGTGTTCGCTTTGGGTGGATTCGATGCTGTGTGTGCCAGAAGGTGTGATTTAAACTCAGCAGAAAAATGTGCTGCTACATTAACACTCTCTTTCACCGGCGTCTCCTCCACTTCCTCCACACTTGCTGACATGCGACCATTAAAGCTCACAGACACATATTTTGCTCTCCTTTTGCCCCTAATCTCTACTGCCCCCCCCCCCCCCTCCCCTCCCCTCCATTATAATTAATGATCACAGCATGGTCATTACGCTGGTGAGATTCTTCTGATGATCGTCATTATGATAATTTATTCCATCTTTGTTGAGGATTAAAGGATATCTCATGAGCCATTACATTGATTCAGAGCAGGTATCCCCTCTGACTGTCCCAGAGTGTCCAATGGGGGGGGGGGGGGCTGCCTCCAATCACTCACCCAGACAAGGGAGGTGTCGGGGTCATGAGCCTTAAAAAGGGCTGCCAGGTCACCGTGTCGGTGCTGATCGGACTTTTTTTCCCCCCTCCTCTCCTCTCTTCTGGACCGTTTGTAATAAATAAATATATATTTGAACTTCTCAGGGGGGTAAGGCAGGCCAGTCCCAAAAAGCTCCCTGCAGACCGGGCTTCAGCCAGAACTTCTACACGGTGATCGTCTCCAGGGACGTGCTGCGCGGTCAGAGCATCCTCAAAGGTAGGCCCGCTGGTCCTGATGACCGTATCTCCTCCCCACAGGCTCGTTTAATAAGTGTGCATGTGTGCTTTGTGTGTGTGTGGTGTGTGGGGATCTCCACCACCCCTCAAAGGTGGGAGCATGTGCACTTTAGCCATGGCTGGGTGGAGGTTTGGGAGAAATCAAACGACGTGACGGCTGGTGTGTGACGGAATGTGCTGTTCATTGTTGTGAATGAATGAAGACCAAGATTACACAGACCGTTGGGGAAATGAGCCATAATTTCTTTTCGGATTATTTGCGCGGTAAACTCTGCGAGCAGGCAGATTTAAGGAGCCGTTTCCCAGCTCTGCGTGTTGCTGCTTGCAAAGGAAAACTTTTACTTTCTCTAAGTAAGTACTTTCCCACCCCCCCCCTGTTCATTTTAAAAGAATCGTTTGGATTTCTTGGAGAGGAATTCGCTTCAGTGTTTTTCACTTCATTTCTCTTCCGTTCGGTTAGTGCACGGCGCTCGCTGCCAGCTTTATCTTCAGTCATGTGAAATTTCCTCCGTGCACAGCTCCTCCAGCAGGTTGCTTCTGCTGGCTGGTGAATTGGCGCCTTAATGAAAATGAACGCTGGCGCCTCCGGCCACATGCAGTTGTCCTGCTTTGCATAATCGACTGATAAAGAACACCTTAAATGCGCGCTGGATTTGTTTCTCCTCCAAAGACTTCATTATGAGAAGATCTTTAAACATCTAATGAAATGGCCACTGAGATGAGGAGAGAGGAAGCCTCACCGTTATTTCCACACTAGATTTCTGCTGTGATATTTAAAACTACTCCAGGTAGGGGAAAAAAACAAAAAAAATACTACTCCAGGTATTTAGATGTCTCATTCCTCTTATTTCTACTTACTTTGCTTTACTTTACGTCATTCATGGTTTTTGGTAACATCTTTATATGGTAATCTCTCACCTGACCCCTAGCCTGAATAGCCAAATATGTATCTCTTGTTTGTTCAATTGTTTTTGCTAGAAGGAAATAGTGATACTGATATTTAACAGCTTTTTCCTTCGACGAGCCCAGCAATGGAATGATTATTATTCTATTTATTAAGCTGACAAGGACATTGCTTCCTGTCAGTGCCTGGAGGGGTTCAGGACTCAAGGTTTCTGTTTCTGGCTTTGCTGATCCAAACATTGTTAAGAGCGGCTGTGTATCCAGACAGATAACGTGTGTTTTGTCCGCCCCTGTGCTGCATGTACATGGGCCTCTTGAGAATGCTGCCCACACTTTTTTTTTATTTTTTATATGTCCCTGTGTGCCTATTAGCAGCTAATGCTTCAGTTCATAAAACTGTACGTACAATCTCAGTAGCATATTTTTGAAATACCTTATGTGATATCACACCAGCTTTAATCCTACATTAACTGGGCTTCCAGTTTCTCTGACTCTGTTTTATTCATTTATTTTTTATTTTTTTGCAAAAAAATCAATCAGAGAGCCACACTGTCCTCCCCACTGGCTATTCAAAGAGATATGGGCTCCAGCAGCTTAAGTCATCCTGCGGTGATTAATGTGCATGGGCTAGCCTAATTTAAGAACTGTTTATGGAACAAAGAAGCAGGAGGAAGCTTTCAATATTGATACCGCATTATGTATAACCTGAAACTCCGACTTCCCAAGAAAATGAATGCGCCTGAGACTAAATGAGGGAGGAGCTTTGCATCCTCAAGAGCTGCAGAAGGAGTCGCCGGGCTCATGCTGGCCACGGGTGTTTTCTCCCTTGAGAGATGGACAGTGAGGGATGCAGATAAAAGCAGAGCTCCTACCCAGCAGGTGCAGCCTGGACCAGGCTTCTGTTTCCAGGCGCCCAAGGGTCTGAAGACCTCTCCTCTTTCCACGTTAAGATGGATGGGAGCAGTTGTTCGGCGTCTGGTTCGCAGCTTCGACGGTGCGTGGGTAGTTTAGAGGCATCCACGGAATGCCTCTGATGTCAAATTCATTAACACCAACCTTGGTTAATTAAAGGTGTCAGAAATGTTGTCCCTGACTCAGTCTGGTTGTCACACTGATCGTCTGCATTGCAGGCTCCTCTATAAGCTACCAGGGCCATTGTTGGATCACACTTTCCATCGCCGCCGGCAATTATTCAAGACACACTGTGGTAAAAAAATATGCATTTTGATACACTCTGAAAATATAATACAATAAATTTAGATGTTGAGTACAGTAGAACCTATATTTACGATTGTCTAAACATACGAATTTTCCAACATCCAAAGTGAAATTCGATCGAATATTCGACTCCACACCCGAAGTAAATTTCCAACGTTGAAGTCAGAAAAAGATATAAGAATTTAATAAGCTCAGTGAGTTTAAAGTTCACGTATTGTAAGTTAGGGGTAAGTTATGGAACGTACTGTATCTCAGCCAAGCCTAAACCTCCGTTCACCAGTCCAAGGTAAAGTGCCCAAAGTTTTTTGATGATTATTTTTCTATAATTTATTTTTATTTAGATTATCTTTTTACATATCTCTTATATAATGCATTTGTTTTATTGCTATGTGTAATTATTTGCAGTGTTTATTGAGGAGTTATCGCAGGTTTTTGGGCTGTGGAACGAATCGTACGAATTACAGTGTATTCTTATGGGAATATTTGAAACAACATACAAATATTTTCACATACGAAGTAGGTCCCGGAACAAATTAATGTAGTATGTAGAGGTTCTACTGTATTTACATCTGTATAAAAAATACAGTAAATGTAAGCTTTTATGGTTGAGCCCCAGGCATTGAATAATCCTATAAATTAGCACACTAGTTGGAATAATTTCAGTTTAACCAGTAGAGATGGGTACATCAGAACCAAAGAATGGAAATACTTTTGCAACTGGGACAAATCAGTCTACAGAAAATTAAATGAGGGAGTAAAAAAAAACCCAGCGTAACTCAACTCAATTACAAAGTAAAAGTAAAAGCCCAAATTACTCATTTTTGACTACGAAGCACTAATTGGTATCCTCCCCAGTGGAATTTGCTGAGTATTCAGTAAGTATCGATGCAGCTCAAAACAGCTGTGTTTGCTCTATTACACGTGTTTCCATAGCATAGTTTCAAGCTAACAAAGTACACTGTGTAATGTCTTTAGAGCGGTTGTGATAACGCTGAGGAAATAGTTTTCCCCCACCGGAACCAAAGATTCAGGAGGAAAAATAACACCCACAACTGGAAAGCCTGGACTGCTCTTCATCAGGATTCCCTCAGAATATTTGGATTTTCCATCATATCACTTCAATTATGTCGCTTACTTCATTAGCTGGCTTTGACAGGTCAGATCCAATTTGCAAAACCAAACGTGCATATGAACCTAATTAGTTCTTTATTAGGAGTTCCTTTTATCTGAACTTTATCTCTTCACCATTTCTTACTTGTATCTTGGTAACAAAAACCAAAATGGCCACCGAAGCCAAATATGGTCGGAGATTTCACTGAAAGCTTGAAGTTTGTTAGAACACGAAAAGCCTACACCTTAGTAAGACCCTTAATGTTGACTTTAGTTTCTGTAGTGTTCCTCGTTTACATGTGAAAACCATGGGAAATTAGGGCTAGTTTGGCTGCGGCGTTATCAGCATTACAAGTTAGAAAGCTATTAGGGAGGGGAATTTCACGGCTGATTATAGATCCCATAATCCTTTCTTGGTTCACCTCCCATCTGGCCACTCACCCTGTTTCCAAAACAGCCCCATCACTGAACCAGAGGACGGTGCTCTCAGACTGTGTGAAAAAAGTTGAGAAATGAAAAATGTTGCAGTACTTGGTGCAGGCTGATGCAGTAAAATTATGTTCTGATACTTTATCTAAGGGATTTTCTGTCTTTCCCCCCCGGTAGGTAAAGTTAAATGTCTGCTAAAGTATTGAAAGGTCATTTTCGAGCTGTAATGCATCATTCAGTGCCCCCGCTGGTCAATCTTTCCTGGCTTTATAGGTTAAAAAGGCTGTTATGGTCTTGTGGTTGACCACACACGACCCCTTGTGTAACTAACTCAGAAAATCTCTGACCTGCCGCAAAGTCGGGCTGAATAAATCATCCCGTGCTTCCATGAAAATGTTTGTCTGGGAGCCGGGTCAGGATTGGAGGCGAGGGCTTTTGGCACATAGGCGAGCAAACAGCCAGGCCTTAAGTCACGGTCCGTGCAGATTCCCACTGTGGGAAGATAAGCCGTGAAAAGAAATATTCCAGTGATTGCACATCCCTGTGTAAACTATCACCTCGCTCCGAGAGCCCGAGCAGACACCTCAAAGCACAGGCAGACGGGCAGATCGGCCTCAGTGCAGAAGAAATTGATTCGCAGCCTCAGACAAGATGGTGTCTCTTTAAGTCACTGTCAATGCATATTTGAAAAATTCAACAGTGATGAGCTTCACCTTTTGCCTCTTGCCAGCTCTGAAAGACCGCAAACCACCAGCCCTGTGTGTGATGTAGCCACTTGTCTGAAGGCATATTTTCTGTTTTGCTGCCAAGACTTTTTGACATAGAAAACAGCTATACTGGATGAAGCAGAGATATCTTTGGAGTGGGATTTTTTTTTTGAGTTGGAAATGCAAAGAGGACCACGTGTGTTTCAGTATCTTTATTTAAATTCTAAGAACAATGGGCTCTTTTTACCTTTTTCATTCTTTGTGTTATCTCTTCAATTTAATGGGAACTGCTTGCTGTATGAAAACATAATCCAAAACTGGATGTCTTTTATTTTTGTTTAGTTTTTTTTTTGCTGCCCTCATCCCGGGGCTTTTTAATTTAAGAGTGGCTCTTGCGGTGCATAAAGCGGAAAAAAATGAAATGCAGTGCACTTTAATCTGAAAGATTAATTTAAGAGGGATACCGCCTTTCATCAGCTTATACACTTTAGCGTGGCTTTCTTATTGTCTAATTCCATCTCTAAAAGTAACACATGCAAAATGACTTGTAACATGACCCCAATTAGACTGCGGCAGAAAAAATCTGGCGAAGAGCCATATCTGCTTTGAAACAGCCCGGCTGCCGTTCACTGTGCTGCGGAGAACTTCTGACTCGTAACCTACTATCTGAAGTGACAGGGCTTTCATAAGTAAGTCCAGACCCAAGAACTGGGAGTGAGTGTGTGTGTGTGTGTGAGTGTGGGGGGGGGGGGGATTATGTTTCCAGGCATTTGATAAGCGGGATGCCATTTTCCTTCTGACTCATGAACGTCTCTCTTGTCCTCCAGAGAGTCTTTCATCTCAGCAGCCAGGACCTGCAGTCTGTGGCGAGCTGATAGAATACAGGTACAGAAGATGAGCCACATCGTTTCTCTTTATCTCGGCCGCCTCCTTACCAAGCCGGGCTCTGCGCTCCTATATCCCTCAAACTCCTCGGCGACGTCGCGTACGCGGCCGAGCCAATTCCATCAAGGAAGCCACCCAAGATACGGCGCATTCCGCCACACAATACTTTTCATTCCGTTGTGTCGTCTTTTTTCTCCCGAGCAGGTAGCGCGTTTGAAAAGAGGAAAGAAAAAAGAGAAAAAAGAGAGTGGTTTTGATGGAAGGGAAGCTGGCTGTCAGCAGAAATCTTCTCGTCACAGCTTCTGTGTGGATTTTATTAGTTTTAGGGCTCTGATGGCCGCCCACCCTGACCCATGGTTCTGCTCGAGGTTTCTGCCTGTTAAAAGGAAGTTTTTCCTCGCCTGTGTCGCCTAGTGCTTGCTCATGGTGGGAAATTGTTGGGTCTCTGGAATTATCTTCAGAGTAGGGTCTGACCTGCTCTGTTTGGAAAGCGCTGTGAGACAACTGTTGTTCTGATGTGGCGCTATATAAATAAAATTGAATTGATTTGAATTGATCCTCTGGCAGAATGCTGGCGTTAACCGTGGTCCGATGGCCCTTCGGCGGGTCCCGCCGCCTAAACCTGATGGAGTTTCACCGCAACCAACATAGTTTCATTGCTTTCCCCCCACGGTGCCCGCACGGAGACGGACATGATTCATCTGGCGCTCCTCGTGTTTAAACCGCGATAAGCTGTCGGAGAGCGACCCGTAATCTGAGAGTCCTGCTGCTTTTTAATTGCGCGGGGCACCGTGTGTGGCTGCACTCTGGTGGGGGAGATTATTCTTTATATCTACATTTCCCGAGTAAATGAAGGTAGGCTAATTGCGCTCTGACTTCTGACCTTCACTCGGAGCAGTGCATGATATCATCTCGGATTGCTTCTCCCAAGAGCTGGCCACTGTGTGTGTGTGTGTGTGTGTTGAGTCATAGGGCGATTAGAAGGAAAACGGGAGAAACGGTCTGTTCTGATACCGTTAGCCAAAGAGAAGTGCTTGACAAGGGATTAATGGGTAAGGAAGAGGGCAGCGTTGGATGAGCAACTATAGACTTTGCTCAAGAATAGGTTTGCTTTGGGGGACAACAGTGGAGCATGAAATCTCCGCTGCTGCTCCATAGCGTGCAGAAATAGTCTTCTTATTGCATTTGAGCCGGAGCTCAGTGGTCCCTTTATCTGCCCACATGACCAGAGAAGAGTTCAACAAAGCTGGTTTGAAGAAGCACATGACACCTCCACCGCTGATGACCTCGCATTTTGTGAACGTCATTTGCATTTGTTATTGGAAACCTTTTGCAATCGACCCCCCCCCTTTCCTCAGGATCAATGTGTATTAGTACTTTGCATCTCTTTGCGCTCTAATGATCTTTGGCCTTGATTAAGACTCTATCGGCGTTTCCGTTGCAGCGCAGAAATGAACCCTCTTCCCACTAGGAGACCTCTGTTTCACCTTTTAGCCGCGAGTGCAACCCCCAGCTCATTACACAGGTCCTCCCCACCGCTGCCAGCAGGATTTGCATGCCACAAAATTCCAGTTGGGGCGCAGATAGCTCACGTGCATGCCGAACGGTGACTGCTGATGGCATGAGAAAGGCACACTTTAGGAAAAGAGATTCTGAACTTTTACCGTCGGTCTGAAAAATCTGAAAAAGGTTAAACAACATTTCAACACACTGGAAAAAGTGTTTGGCTTTTTGGTCATTTTAGTAAAATACAAAGAAAAGAAAATGTGTTATAAAATACAGAATCCAAAGTCCTGTAGTCTAGTGCTGTCAAGATTTTCACCATATGATCATCAAAGCTGAATTCATTCAATAATGACACTGTTGTCATCAACTAATGGAACTCATCTGATTTTAAGTGGGTTTTTGAATTGTATCTTCAAAGTTTATGTAAGTAAGGAGTGGCACAAAAGTCCCTGATTTATGATCAACGATATTTTACCAGCTTAGATCAAATAATTGCATCAATATAAGTGTCTCATAAACATGATATGTGCACATGAAAGTTTTGAATATCCATTTTTCTGAGCCAGATTGCACAATTAGATGAAGCGATTCTTCAAATATATTCAGACCGGCTTCAGGAGTCCAAGAAGTGAAGCAGAGCATAAAGAAAAAAAAAGACAACATCAGCAGGAAATGGAAGCATTGATTTGTGCACCGGCACACAATGCACTTGTAGCTAAGGCCCCCCTCCTCCCAGCTCACCTGTCTCCTCGCTCAGCTTCTCCTCCTTAGTTTCCTCCCCCCGCCCCCCATTTCCCCTTAAGATTCAGGGGCTCAAAGTGACATATTGCTTCTCACTTTGCCGAATGAATTACAGCCGGGTGGTTCTGACCTTGTTCTGCCTCCTGACCTCACATGTTCTCCGGCGCTCATATCCTCTGTTTAGGGCAGTGCCGGAGATGAGAAACATGGCCCAATCAAAATGATTTACGTTTGGCTCGACTCAACACATAGATCCTCCTAAGCTGCCGCTAAATGCATCTCCAGAGGGCCACTCTGTATAGAGCTATGCGGCCATTTTTGAAGCCACGGGGCTTTTGCTACTCCATAGCCTTAATTAAAAGACTGCACTGTCAAGATTCTTTTGTTCTACAAACTCTGAATATATATAAAAAAAAAGCCTCCCACCAGAGAGGGGTCTGTGCTCTGCTTTGTCCTCGGGATTACTCCAGCTCGGAATCTATATTTTGATCAGAGTGCGGGCACGCTCTCGTTTTCAACGCTTTTTTTCTTGTTTGTTTCCCTTTAATGTGCAAGCGCACACTTTGTTTGTATATGAAGACGGCGTTATTTTGTGCATTCCGCGTGTATTTGCGCATGTGTGTTTGCGGCGAGTACTCCATCCAGAGGGTGATTATCTTAAATGGAGAAATTAAAGGATTACAAACCAGCCCGGTAATCCAGCTGTCAATCTCACGGCTCATTAGTAGGCAAAGAGAGGGATGAGAGAAAGGCTGAGACTCGCAGTGCACTGACAGAGGTGGAGGTGTTTGTGGGGAGCCGGAGTGAGTGGCATAGCTGTTTATCATAGTGAATAATTAACAACTTCCATGACAAAAATGGAAATTGACTTTACATTCAACGCCGGCTATAAAAATGCATTAGAATTTAATCAAGTTTTACTTGTTTAAATATTGGCTCAAGTATTTTTGGGTTTAAACGTCATTCCTGACTGCTCTGGGGGTTTCTCTTTAAACGGTTATTTTTGCAGTCTTTCATGTGGCAGAGCAGAAGGATAAACCATTCCCTGGCTTATTTACCACTTGGAGCGTGGCAGTTGCATGTACAAGAACATACTCTGCAAACTTTGGCTGGCTTTGTTTTACTTTTCAGTCCCTGTTTGGTTAGATTTTAGCCACTAACCTAACCATTGTGGTCAATTGAGGAAAACATTTGGGTTCTTCTTCTTCTTCTGGGAACTCAACACTACAAATATGGGAACATAACAACATATACACGTGTGTGAAATGATTTACGGTTGTTTCATGGAACGCTTTAATTTCACGTGGCATTTATTTTCACATGTGTGAACTTTTTATCTAGATGCGACACACACACAAATAACTATAAACTTACCAGGGCAATGGGAGGTTATTTTTCATTACCGGCCGTAACTATTTACCATGTGGTTTGTTGGGATCAAACCGCTGACCTTCCTGTTGGGAGACAACCACACGGCCAACCCAGTAACGGTGTGTGTGTGTGTGTTTGTGTGTTTGTGTGTGTGTGTTTGTGTGCGTTCGCGCGCTGCAGATTAGCCTCAGTGTTGAAGGATATGCAGCATCTCCACCATTTTTCACCCGGCTTTGAGGCTCATAAAAGAAGCTGTTTGGGAAACGACGGTGCCATAAAAGAAAATAGAAACACAAATCCTGACTCCATCATGGAGGAAAGAGGGGAAATTGCATCTCCCGCGGTGGTGCGTTTTTGGAGGGATTTGATTGTATCAATTTCCTGTCTATTTGGATCTAAAACTCTTTGCAGGCCTATTTGTTCCATCTCAGCCACTTGTTGATCCCCATGAAGTATTCTTCATGCAGCTTCCCTTGTTTTATTTGAGGTATTTTCAAATAATATGTAATCTCTAAATATGGCTAGCCATTACAATTTCAATTTGATTTTTCTATCAAACTTTTTCCATTTTGTACTTATTTTTAGAGGGTCCCCATGTTATAGACAAGGCCCACTGGCGTACTTCTGCTTTATTTTCTCCATTTGCTCCTCCCTCCAAGCACTGACAGGCCTGCTTTGTTGCGAAAACTCAGTTATTGCATACCGCAAAGGGAACTTGGTTGTATTCTCTGCCAAATGACTGGGCTCATTGTGGCCAGGATTCAGATTTCTGATTTGAAAATCACAATATGGAAGCATACTCCATCCTGTTGTGATGCAGATTTGTTTGTGGGAGGCAGACAAATCTGCAAATATGCTTTCCTGACCGGAATAAACAGACGACAGTCTGCTGTAGAATTCTAATACAACTTAATCTGTTCTTCTTCCCCGCTCCCTCTCCATGCCAACTTTAATGTCACGGAGGAATTAAACACGTCTTTGTTTTTATTGCTCACTTTGCTTTCGCTCCATGAACACATTATCTCAGCTGTCTGTCTAACTGATTTTCTCCCACCGAATCAGAGCCAGCTAATCATGCTGTTACTGGTCCCCTTTGTGAATTCAGCCACTGAAATCCTATTTGTCTGATTTATATTTAGATCTTCTTTCATTCAGTCAGAGCAGGTCACATACACAGCTTGTAGATATACTCGTGGATATACCAACACTTCCACAGAGGTTAATTCATCCTAACAGAGGCTCCCTGCAGGTATCTGCACAAATGTTAAATATGCCATTACACTGTTAGCTTTGACCTCTATGTGGTTTTCTTTCCCTTACAATTATCTACCTTCAGGCCTGTAGGTGAATTTGCTCTTCATCTGGATCATAGGCATACATTTAAGCCACGTGGGAAAAAAAAAAAAGGATTTTAAAATCTGATTGTGCTGCAGATTGGCTGCTTTTGGACATTTTTCGGCATGTGGAAAGGAGCACAGAGCAAATAACCAAAAGAAGGTGGTAATGATCGCATATCAAAAGTCAGAAACCCCCGTGAAACATCGTTACTGTGCTAAAGATGTCTCAGTCTCAACACACACACAGACATCTTCTGTTGTCCCCTGCTTAACAAAGGTAGAGTTTCTCAGCATGCCCGAGCTTGGTGTTTGGCTTTTTGCTCTGTCTGTGTGGAGAAGCTGATCATTTGCAGCAGCACAGAGGAAAATCTGCGATTGAGAGCTCTTTTGCTTTTTTTTTTTTTTTTTAAATATGGGAGCAAATCAATAGAGCCCTCCTATTTGCCAGCAACGTGCACTGCAGACACACGCTGGTGGCATCGATCACGGCTTCAGAAGAATCACGCTTTTCCTCCCCCCTGCTTCACTCTGTGCGCCTCTGTTCTCTTCCCCTTCTCTTGTCCCTTTTTCCTCTCCTCTCTCTGTAGCCTCGTTTAGGTTTTCAGATAAAAATAATGGCTCCGAGATACAGCCGAGGAGAAGGAATACAGCAGAAAAGGGCTGGCGGTTTTGGTGACAGACATTATGCTTTGCGCCGCAGCCAGAAGGAAGACAATAAGACTAACTGTGGCCCGTGGGAACTGAAAGCCCTCTCATTGCCATAAGCAGCAATTTAGCCGGGGTAAAATAGAATTGGATACAGCCATATTACCGTGTCATCGTGATTACAGCCACCACGGGGGCTGCGGTGCAGTGAGTGATGGCTGTTCCATCCGGGCGCTTTTTAAAAAAAAATGCAGTGTCAAACTCATGGCTGAGTAAACCAGTCTTAACATCCAGGCTAATCCACATGACAACACGTTGGAAAGCGAAAGATGCTCCCACATCAGATTTTTTTTCACGTCCGTGTCTTCCGTGCCTGTTCGTTAAAAGCTAAAACAGATTATCAAGAAGTCGGAAGAAGAATTTGCGTACAGTGGCTCGCGTCTCTATATAAACGTGTCATGTTTTGATTTGCGGCCCACAGGTCCTTTCTAATCTGCTTCAGCTGGTTTTATAAACGGGTGGGTGGGGGCGGCTCTCCGAAAGTATCACCGTGAAGCGGAGATCCGACGGTCCTGGTTGAGTTTGAGTTTCTGCCCTGCAGGGCCCCAAAACCCACTGTGCACAGCTCACCTGTCAGGAGTAAACACTTGCCATCCACGGATAACCAGCGCGTCTCCTGATTTCTGCACGATGATTCACAGCTTGATTTGCATTCCTGTTATGCTCTCCCAGCATCATATTAGAGCGCCCAAGTGCCATCCAGCGCTTTGACCTCAGCCATGTTTATTTTTAACAAATAGCTATTCATGCTCGGGCTAGGTTCAGGGGCCCGTAGCTCATTATTGTGGAGCCTGGTTGGATGTTGGCAACAAAACAAGGTCCTGTTGCGACTCCCAGACCCTGCAGCGGGCAAAATGAAACGTGAGGAGGAGTTGGAGGGAGGCCTAAACATCAGCATCACTTTTTACTGCTGTACAGTTTACCATGACGGCAACTGTTACCGAATGGCCTTGTTTCTGCTCTTCGGTTTGCACTGCATTAAAAAAGTGTAAAAAGATAAAACCACAGCTACTGAGGGAAACAGAGCAATGGATTTCCTTTTCTCATGCTCCCCTTAGGTAACTGCAGCTTACAGGCAGAGATTTAGATATGAAATAGTCCTGAACCTGCACCTGCTTCATATTTCTCTCCACTTTCACACTGCAATGTTTCATCTGTTTTAAACATGCTGTTGTCTCTAGAACTTTAGTCCGTTTGACCAACACAGGAAAACTGGCTGTTATCTTCACACAATAACAGCAAACCACTTAAATAAACACTTGTGTGTGTACTAACCAGAGAAAGTTCTGCGGCCGTCTCCTAACGTCCAGCTGGAAACTGTGAACATCAGCATGCAGGTCTCATTTCAGCTAAGACTAGAGTGGTCGCCAAAGACGGGCATGATTTATCCTGGAGTTTGAACACAAGCAGAACTGGGGAGTCTGCTTTTTGCTCACAGTACAGGTGCCCATCTTTTTCTTGTATAAGCTAAAAGAAAGTTGATGACAGAGGATGTTTAGTTGGTCTAATCCGATTACTGTTAGGATAGGCTCAGTACCCCCCCCCAACCCTGAACAGGAAAAATTGGCAGTAGAAAAATGGATGGATGGATGTTTGGCTCTGATCTGGCTTCCCTCATTCCAAACACTTGTCTATTACATGAGAATCCTACGTAAAACCTCTGGTGTTCAGCTTAATTACTTTCACACTTATCACTACTTTTGCTTAATTCAAAACTATGGACAATGCATGAGCTTATAAGGATTACTGAGCCATTAAAGCCCTACAAGTTGTAAGAAGAACATCAGAAAAACGTTTTTGAACTCGAACAGTTATGCTAATAAATAACCATGACTTTGCATGCTGTGACTACATCCAAAAACAAGACATATAAGAGTGAACCTGTCTGGAAACCTGGTTTAGAACCTGATGGATTTCAAATATGTTTCTGACAAAATCTCAGCCCCACACGCTCAAACATGACCCTGCTGGGGGCTACCCTCTGCAATGAAAGGTGACACAGCGTGCTCCCGCAGAAGTGTAAGTAAATGATGAGCTCATGAGGAGAAGGGGCTACTCTACCCCGGCCCTGTTTCTCAAAACCGCCTATAAATAAACGCTTCACAGAGACGTAAGAGCCCTTCAGAGCTCTGCTTTTGGATTCGGCGCCATTTTTGATTGAATTTGGACAAAGTACGATTTCCTCACCGCACATGAACACACTCAGCCACACAGGACGGCGCTTGCCAAAACGCTCAATACATGCGTTTTAATTCCAACTGACAGCGCGTCAGCGAAATCTTTGCATTCATTATTGAGCTGCCAACAGAGGGGGAAAATGCTAATTGTTAATAGGAATTAACACAGACTAGTAAGGGCGCCAAAAACGTAAGCTGTACCCAGCAAGAGCTCAAAAGAGTTGTTTTGTTGTCATCATTAACACTTCGTTTTTTGCACATTTTGATATGCACAAAACTCCGTTTGTTACAAGTTTTTAACATGACGCGCGGACAACTTCTTATTTTGATGGATTAAGTCGTGGTATGATGACTTGTGAAGCTGCAAATTGGGTAGAGCCACAACACTGGAGCCACACAATCATCTGGCGCACAAACGGAGTGCGAGACGGCATCATTTTATTTCCTGGTGTAATTCTATCAACCACAGACATCATCACCAACGGGTCGCGCACGGATCAGTAGCCTTCAGGCTTCTCTCCTTTGCTCTCTGTTTTTATTTCCACCCCCACCTCCCCCGTGGAAGACTTTTACATCCAATTTGCACTCCTCTCTGATCCTCTATTGCCATCTTTCCCGGCTTCACTGTTTTCACCTGCCTGGAGCTTTGCGTGAACTTCTCCTCGCACTCTGGAGATTGTGTCTGTCATACCGGGGAGAAACGGAGCAAAGAAGAGGAGAAACTGTTGACAGTGGATGCCCCTTTCCAGTATTTTACAGAACATATGATACATGGAAGAGTCTCTATCTGGCTCTGTGTGTGTGTACATTATTTGTGTGTGTGTGCTTGCATGGTTGATCTTCCCCCATACTTCCAATAATCTTACTACACACCACCTCAAATCAGAAGCAAGGCCCTTGCAGGCTGCATTCTAAATAATCTCGAGGCTAGAGGCAAAGCAACACGAATTTCAATGAATTATTAAAGAAGATTATTTATTTACTTCCTCCACACCCTGAACCACCTAGCTGGCAAATCTACATAGCATTTTTTTAAACCTCTCGCACAGATGTATGCATAATTTACTCTCATGACTGAATATTTTCTTTCGAATGTCGAGTTTACGCTATTCTCTGCAAACCACCTTTGGGAATCAGCCCCGTGGAATCCTGCAAACCTGGAATCATAATGGACCTTGATAGTACAGTGCTCTGCACTTATCTTCGCGAGGAGACTACATTTGAAACGACAGTTTGCATAATTTGTTTTGCGGCCGTCAAACGGTGCCCCAGAATTTTTGGCTCAGTTTTGGACTAAAGACACGGGAATCCGCTGATATTGTGCGGTGGGTGTGAGTTTGAGCCACACGTATATGTCTGTTTGTGTGTGTCAGACCGTGTCAGCTGTGGGAGAAAGAGATGAATAAGCGAGCAAAGGGCTGGAGACTTGCCAGCCCCAAAGACTCCGACGCACTGCAGATGAGCCAAACCTCCGTCCATTCACACCGAGCCCTGCCTGGCCCGGTGACCACTTGCTTTTCACCATCAGAGTGCTTGTCAGGATTTGTCACCCCCCCTTCACAGACGTTTTGCCGTTTTCCGGGCTTAATGAAACATGTGACCGAACCTCGTTAGCTCGCATTCAGTGTGAGGTTTTAATGAGAAAAAAACTAATCGCTCACGTGCCAGTGAACCGTAAGTATTCAGGAAACTCCGCTTTGAGGAGGTAATAGCACAGCGGGCATCAAACATGGCACCTTAATGAAAAAAAAAGAAAAAAAGATAGCAGGCCAGTAAAACTGAAACATAGTTTAAGACCTGCACTGACAACTCAGAGATGAAATGCTCAGCAGAATTTCTGGAGTTTTTTTTAGCCGTGATCAAGTGGTTATTTTATATCCTGCATTTTCCCATGTTATTTATAGTGTTTGTGTTGGTCCAAGACAATAACAAGCCACAGACCTCAGTAATGAAGGTTCCAAGAGGGAGTTTAGATTACAACAGGACTCTTAATATTTCTGCCATATGGAGAGCATTTGCCTTGGAACAATCATGGAGAGCTAATAGATTTTGTTTATATTGAACTTATCAGTTAATGAATAGGCGCGAAAAAATAATTGCACATTACTAAGACACAGGCCTTTTCCCCCCTTAAATTTTACCAGTCAGAAAAAGAAACCTTATCATTAAATTTTTTTTTTACCCAGACTTATGACTGCTTTTATGGGAGCTGTCTCAGCACACACATAGTGCATGCTAACACACATAACATAATAGGATAGTAGATACAGAGGCAGTAAAAAAGACTCTGTAAATCTGCGTTAGTCAGATAATATTTCATCTGAAATTGTACTCACATTTTGGGACACGTGCAGAAACAGCAAGAAGACATTTCCAGGCTTTTTTGCGTGTCAAAAATTTGACTTGAAACTCCTACTTGTAAATGCAAGTTGATTTTTGTTGCAGAAAATTATTCAAAATGCCAAGAGGAAAAAGACAAAAGTCAAAAACAAATTGCTTTCTCTGGAATGGAATGGGGATCCAGAAACTACATTTTTCAGAGGGTGCAAAAAAGCCACAGATGCCTCCCACACAGGGGGGAAAGGCAAACCCGTGTGCATCTGCAGCTGAACAGCAGCATATGGCTGCCGCAATGGCAAAAAGAAAAAGCACATTTTTTTCAGGGCTAATGAAATTTGATCTGTTACTAGAACACGACAGCATTGTTTTGTGCAAGAGACACTTTGAATAGCAAAAAGTGTAGTTATTGGAGTGCCATAACAAATGTTCGTGTTTAGATAAAGAACTAAATGCAAAACACAGCTTCGTTTAATTGAAGAAAGGATAAAAACCCAACGAATGTGTCTGTGTAAATGATACATTCTTGTTGGGGTGGTCAAGCTAAGACCTTTGGGATACAAGTGAATGTATATTTTAAAGTTAATCTTTTTTTATGAGTGTTTACTTTAGGTATACAAGCATGATGGGAATGTACAACTTTGACAGTTTGTGTCATTAATCAAATCATATCAGGAGTCAAAATGTATGAGATTCCTACATTGATGATAAGGCTTAATTAGTGGCTTGGCCACCCCTTGGGAAAATCCCTGGACTCCTCTTCTGTTAGTAAGTCTGATATCACACTATGTCTGAAGTTTTCGAACAGAAACTAGAGACTGAATGTTGGGCCATTGGGAAAATCCTTTAATAGTCGCCTCTTTTCAATGTATCTCTGACACTGTACAGAGACAGCTTGTCAAAACAGCTAGTGCGAGAACAGTACCATTTTGGGAACTGTGCATGGAGGAAAATATCGTAGAAAATGCCCCCACGCTATTTTGAATTATTGAAAACTCATTAAGCTGCCATCTGAAAACGTACATTTGAGCATGCATAAAGAACATAACCAGTTATGGCAAGGTCTGGCTGTTTGTGCTCTGCCCGCTGTCAGAAGGAAAAAAAAACATCTTGTAAAAATACATTCATTTCAAACGAGTCGGAAAATGTTTTGAAGCAGTATTGTCAAAGACCGAATTATTCTTTTTTTTTTCCTGCTGGCACAATTCTCCTTCAACAGTCTTTTCCATCAAAGCTTCTTGAACTGTCCTTTGCCCCCCCCCCGCACCGTGTTCAAGAGAGGGAAAAATACATCTGATTGTGGAGGAGGCGCTCAGCAGGTGCAGCTCAGCCCTGTAACCTCCACCTCTTCAGGACCAGTGGAGCTAACGGGGTTCTTACCACCATCCGTTCCCCGTGTACGGCATGAAGGAGTTTGGAGCCACAGGAAGTAGTTTGGAGTGTAAGCCTGGTGGTACGTCTGACAGGGCTGAAAGTGGGCCTTGGGATCTGGCGTAGGCCTCCCATGGGTCAAGGAAGGGGGGGGGTTTCTCTCCTGAATGTTTCACAGGGAGGTTAAGATGTTTGGTATAATGGCCTCCTCAGCTTATGTTATGTTGGACATGGGGGAAGCGTGCTGGGCTATATTGTCATATCTGGTCTTGTAAATTTCGTCTTAATCGAATCCAGCCGAGCCATCCACGGAGCCATCGGAGGAACGGCGTTATCCAGGCCAGCGGTGGGGCTGATGCGCTCCGACAGGAGGACGCGCGAGAGGGGGGGGGAAAGGTGCATTAGAAATCTCACGGGGGACCCCCTCCCTTTCATCACATGGATCCACAGCGGGGCCGCCCCGATGACAGGCTGCGGAGTGGAAACGGGGTGAGGATTGGAGCTGAGCTAACGCGGAGAGACAGCAACACTGTACCTGCTGCCTCCCCCCCCCCCCCCCCCGCCCCCCCCCCCCCCCCCCCCGCGTGCCCGGCCCAGTCCCGGCCCCCTTCCCCTCGCCTTTCTTTGAAGCGTTTTTCCCTTTCGACCGTCATCAATGTAATCGTTTTTTCCTCCGGCACCGCTCTTTGACATTTATCTCTCTCTCTCCATCGCTCGCCCCTCTCTCTCCCTGAACCTCCTCTGGTGTGGTCGAATGTATGGCTTGTGTCGAAACCCTCCCCGTAAAGCACCACGCCTGCGTTATTCATTTATTATTTGTTTTAACCGAATCGAGGCCACGGCGGCGTGTGCTGACAGGGACCCTCCATCATGCTCGGCCAAGTGATTGATTTCAGACGGGCTTCGGGAGACTTTGCAGTTAGAAAACAAACACACACAAAACTATGCGCGTTCGAAGATGCCGGCGGAACGTGGGAGGCACACCAGCATCCTCTCCCCCCCCAGCGAGGGTCCACATCAAGGTAAAAGCTGAGCTGGGAAAGTTGAGGAATTGAATTTCTGTCTGGCGTCTTCTCATATTGAGATAAAGCATTTTCCTTGGGTGTTACACGTGGGGGGCTCGCAGTAAAAGCCCTTTTATTCACACGTGTTAAGTCCCCATCAGCCCATTAGCATGGATGCTGTGGACCCCCCTGGCAAGAGCTCCGCCTCTGACATCCAACTCAATCATTCACGCCGGGCAGTGCCAGGGTCCATGTCCAGCATCCCACGTCTTGTGTAGGGCAGCACTTCTCAAAAGCTCTCCGTCCTCACAGCTTTTGCGGTTCCCCAAATCGGATGATATTGATTCATCAAACCCCCTCAAACTGCCGCGGCCGCCTCTGTTTGATATCCACATGTGTGAAATGGGATCCAAACCGCCCCGCACTCTGCCTCCATTTACACCCAGGGCTGTTTGGAGGACGACCGATAACTGTGAGATTTCACAAGTTTGAGGAAGACGTGGGGCTCACTCAGCAGGACTGCAGTAACAAGGATGTAAGTTAGCCAGCTTTATCCATTTAGAACCTTTCATAGACAATACAAGCACTTTACAATCCAACATATAAAAATAGTTTTAAGATAGCACTACCGCATTTTTAAAAAAGTCGTGGAAGAGATGTAAGAGACCAAACAAAACAAAAGTAAGTAGAGATAAGAGTATAATTCGCTAACGTCTAACTAACTGCCTGCTTAAATAAGAAAGTTTTCAGCTGGTTCTTACAAGATGCCACAGATTCAGAGCACCCTAGTGAAGGAGGCAGGGCTCTCCAAAGTTTTGGGGCCACTGCCTGATGGGAAGGGTCACGACGAGTGTAAAAGAGTGTGTGAGGAACAACTCAGAGTCCCTGACCTGTGGACCTCACAGTCCAGGCAGGTGTGTGTAGAGGAAGCAGATCATTAAAATATGCAGGGGCTTGACCATGTAGGGCTCCAAAAGTGAGGAGCAGTATTTTAAATTCTAAAATGGAACTGGAAGCAAATGCAAAGATGCCAAAACTGGACTAATGTGAGCTTGTGAGCAGGGGTGAAATATATTGTACATTGTAATGGGTTTATTTCTTATGTAAAGGAGAAAAGATTTGTAGATAAAAGGTTGTGGATGGTTCATGTTGAAGTTTTCTGTATTGATAGATCAACAGCCTGTGCTTAATGAGAGGCTTCTTTTGAGCAGATGAACGAAAGTTTCAACTCAATCTAATTTGGATCTAGTTTTAATTGAATC
Organism: Menidia menidia; assembly: GCA_907169785.1. Taxonomy (NCBI): domain Eukaryota; kingdom Metazoa; phylum Chordata; class Actinopteri; order Atheriniformes; family Atherinopsidae; genus Menidia; species Menidia menidia. The sequence continues at coordinate 18,716,633 of CAJRST010033334.1, read as the reverse complement.
CTTTTATCGCCAAGACCGACAAAGGGTAGGACATTAAGAAGGAGTTCCGGGGTTTCACATGAAGAACATCACCAGTGCTCCCATACAGTCTGGGGACATTTACTTCTTAATCCATATACTCTCTCTCATTTCTAAGGCAAAAGTAGTAATTCCATGCGCATGTTTAATCAGAATTTATTAAGTAAGTCAAACGTGTGTGTTAATCAAAGCAGCTAGAAAAGGAAATGGTCTTCAGCTTAGATTTAATAATGGCCTTTGTTGAATCAGACTCATAACTTCCAAGGCGAACTGATTCCTCATAATTCACAGAAGGGCCTTTAAGGTTAAATATGTTGAACCTGATTCATACTTCTTCCATCTAGAAAAAAAAAACATTTTTTTCTAATTACATTCCAATGTGCTATGAAGGACCCATGAGGTTTGGCCTTACATTTAATTGTCTCAAAGTGGGTGAATTTCCTTTGGTTTCCTCATTACAGTTTCTTCAGTGAAATGCCTCCTAATGTGACATTTAGACCATTGAGCGTTTCATTTCCAAAAAAGCATTTGTCGTTTGCAGTGATGGATCTGCACTAGCCATTCTCTGTCTTCTTATAAGGTTGGTTACTATCGGGGAACTGTTGAATCAGAGAGCTACCAGGAGTGGAATACCAATTCCTATCTGGGTCGAAGCCTCAGTAACTGAGCTCTAAATCATTAGCTTTTAATTGAATCAGAGCCCAACTATTCTTCCCGGTTATTTTTCTCCAACAACAGAATCACTTCCCATCAACTCTGGCAAGTCTGAGAGAGAGAGGCAGTTAGTGAGGGGGACGAGTGGGTAAGAGGGAGGGATGTAATGAAATTCCAACGGGGCTTGTCCATCCCCGAGCTCAGCGCATTAATGAATGAGCACAACTCGCCCCGTCACTCTGGGATGGGCTCACGCACACAACAATGGCCCCTTTCCCTGACGATGAGCAGGGTGCAGGAGGGCATCAATTTGCCTCTCCTCTCCCACTGAGCCTGGCATTCAGCAGAGCGTTCCTTATTCAGAGACGGCATCCACAGCGAAATAAAAACCAGCGCCATCTGCTCCATCTCCCCCTTGCCTCCCGCCACAAAGCAGATGATTATCAACTGGAGCCTGTTTTTGCTTCGGCGAACCAGTGGAGCGTCGCGGCGAGCAACCAAAATATCAACTGTCTGAATTGGGAAACTTTTGACGAGTTGCGGCTTCCTGTTTTGCTCTTAAATCCTCTATAAGGGGCATGTTCCCAACACACAGCGTCCATTGACATTTTTTTAAGCAGCGCAATAGATTTGGAAATACCACGCATAACTCAGTTCTCCATAACGTTCAAGGAACACTTCTGTTTTCTGGATGGGTTGTGAAGAAATGCCATCGTCATGACAACCCCCGGTCGCATCTACTAACAGCGAGTGCTTTGTTTTTCTGTGTTTCCCCCCGTCCATTTCTCCCTCTTATGGCGCGCGCGCACATTCACAGCCGCAAAATAGCCACGGACAAAAGGAGGATGTTGGAACTGGGAGGCCACGGGGGTCCACTCCAACCCTCCTGTGATGGAAAAGTGTGTGTACCTCAGTAGGCTGCTGTGTCATGCCCAGTACAGCCGAGAGAGGAGCAGGAAAATAAGCCACTGGCTCTGGTTACATGTGCGAAAAATGCTAGCGGTCGGCGTTGTCTTTGAAAAGATTATCGCCCTGTATGACAGCTGGACATGCACACGTCCGGGTTTCCTCTATTCCTTGTTATCACCACAGTTACCAAAAGGCTTGATGGATGTGCAATTATCTTTTTTCTCCGGAGAACGCTGACAAAAAACTGAATTGTGTGCGCAAATGAGCCTTCCCCGTTACCGTGGCAAAAATATTCCTTCCAAACCCTGAACCCTTAGCACGGCCATTTGTATTCAGTCAGTGCACAGGCACTTCACCCACTCTGTTGCTGTAAATATTTACCAGCCTCTCTTAATCAGCTGGGGAAAATCGCGGGCAGCAAATCACACTCCGTCTCTCTGAGAGCCATAAAGAAAGGGCTTGTACATATTTGTCCCATCCTTCAACTTTTGACTTTAAGACGCTGCGGGCTGAGAGCCGCAGGCCGACGGAGAATGTCAGAACCAGCTCTGATGCTTGGATGGAGCGTTGATTTGTGGTAAAGAAGGTTTTATGTGTCACAGGGCGAAATGAAAAATAACGCCGCGCTTACCTGTTTAAAAGGTTAAGTAAATATAACCTCAGATGCACAGCAAAACATCACGTATAGAAAAAGAGAGTTGCTTGGAACAAGTTAACCCGAAGTTCAGATTGTGCAACGCTGAGAGAAGCTATAACACGAGAGGTGCATCTTACTCTGCAGGCCACAGGTAGGAATTTTACATTTCAGAACATTTCACTCCGAAAAAAGACTAAAGGAGCATGGCTTGATTGGATGGATTCTGGGATTAAGCTTTTCCAATTTGAAAATGAATTGGCACCACAGGCTGATGTCTGAGCATAACATAAAGCAAACAAGGAAAAAAATAATTAATTAAAAGCAGTATATTAGCACAAACACCTTATATGAACTGTTGAGCATGATGGTGGAAGGCTGATGATCTGGGCTTGTTTTGCAGTTCCAGGAACGACACCACTAGGTCGATCGTGATATCCTCTGTGTGCCAAACTATTCTAGAGTCAAGCAAATCTTTAAGAATGGCTACAATAGAAAATAGACAGTATAGCAAGTAAAAGTCCAAATTGGCTCATGGAAACTTCAATAAACTGTTATCAAAAAACATTTGTTTGAAGTTTTTCGAGCAGATGGAGACTCAACACGCTATTGAATCATAGGGTATACTTTGTTTTTCCACACAATGCTTTTTGGCTTATTTTTCTGTCACATAAAATATGACATTTGGCTTTTGTATGAAGTTATGTTTACCTCATTTTAAGACCTGGTAAGGACCGGCTGACCCTGGCTCTTATGTATTGACAGAGGGCGTATTTTTCTTATACACAAATGTGAACCATCATTGTTGTTGCTGTTACTTTGGAAATGGAATGGAATGGAATATTGATTCATTTAAACAAATGTATTTGTTTTTCCTCCCTGTCTGTAGCGGTTTTATTATAGAAATTAACGGCAACCGGCAATGAATCAGAAATAGCACAGCCGGTTTGGGCTCGTTTTACCTTTCAACTTGTTTGAGACAATCGTACATCCTTCCTGTTATTGTACACTCAACGTCCATCTAGTCATCGAATGGATTTTAGAATGCAAAAAGCTCCCACCCCTATGGTTTAATCCGATTTACAGCATATTTGTGTGCCTTTTATAAAAGCTTTTAATTCTGCTGCATGGCTCGGTTAGTCTGTTCTTTCACATCATAGCTCAGGGAGAGGAGATGACAAGAGACGACAAGAGGACAGGGACAGAAAGTGCAACGGTGAGATACGAGAAGTGGGACGAAAACGCGGGAGAAAACGTAATGCACCAAGGCAGTCTGGATGAGCGCGGGGGGGGGGAAATAAAGGAGCGGGGCACATACACAGGCTGCCACTGCCGCTGCTGTTTTTCCTCCCAGACTGAAGAGCTTAGAGCTGGAAAGCTTAAGTAATGATTTTCCCTACCATTCATATGAAAAACGGAACACGTGTCAGCACACAATAGCTCACAGCGTAAAGCAGATATGTATACAAACACAAATATGTGTGCAAAAAAAAAAGAAAAAACCAGACGGGAAAGATTACTGCTCATGCGAATCGTTTTGGGAGATTTCACAGTCAATCAATTATCAGCGCCTCCATCCGTGTCAGGCTGGATGGTATAGGCCAGTCGACAGGATTGCAGGTTTGCAGGAATTAAAGCATACAGTGAGCAGAGGGAGGTCCCAGACGGTCACAGAAGATGGGGAGAGAGCAAAAAGACATCCAAGCGGGAGTTTCCAGACAGGTCAAGCTTTTTTTTTTTAAAGAAAGCTCCGTACCATTATGCCGAACTGCTGTGTGGCTTTTGTTAAAAGCCGTATGAAAGAGCTCAGGCTGAGGCCAGCGAGTGTTTGTGTCATTCCAGGGCTCTGAGGTGAGAATCAGGTTTGCTCCAGGTCCTTAAGAGCCAGTGGTCAGCACTATCCGCTGCCAATCGGCCTCCTTAACACTAAACCCGTACGGCGGGCGCCCCGCTTAGGCGTGTGTGCGGCTGCACGTGTGCGCAGACACACCGGTAACACGTTGCTATTTGGATGAGGTTCACATTCATTAACAGTTCATACAAGAAATGATAATTAAAAGCTCGCTGTGTTTGTAATTACCCGGTAGCACCTGTTCCCACACAGCACGTCTCTTCTGCCCACAATGTAGCACGCACAATCACATTGTCTCTCTTAGGTGATGTGGGGGCCCAGGGGCACAATTTATTCTGTGAAGTTAGATGGAATTCATAAAGTTCAGATTGGACTCATTAAATCAGAAGAGTCATTAAGTCAGATCAGAGCAAGAATAAATGTTGGGTGAGTGTTTTGGCAGCCCCTCAAGCGAAAGGACAGGAATATTTAAATGGTGCTGATGCAACATTAGTCCCGTTCTTGCGTGAAGCGAGCAGCTTCATGAAAACTAAACGAAGTTGGCAGCGTGTTAAACTTTTTGACGCACATATGTGTGTTTTTCAAATTTTACAGTGTCCAAACAACACGCGCAAGTCCAAGCGGTATTCATGGTTTTTGATGCATTTGAGACAGATTCTGGCACCACGGCCAGTTGAAAGATGGTTAAAGTTTGGGATCTTTTAAAGTTGGGGGAAGAGACTGGGGCCCTTCCTTATTTTTCCTTGTAAGGAAGAAAATTGGAAAAAAAAAAAGGAGAAAAATGTTGTCTAATTTTGCCCTGTGACTGCATGTCTGAAAATGACCGTTGTGCCACAGACTGCGTTTTTTTTTAAATGCTGTATACTGACCGGAACTAGTCTTCCACACATGGCGGTGAAAATCCTTCAGTAGGTCTCATCAGGTACTTTGACCCTGCTTCCAGTCCCTAATGTTAGAGATTTTTTTTAACTTTATAGCTACAAAGTGTTTCTGCACTACTACAAATAGTTATCGTGGCATTTTTCTGTTGTTTTTCTTTCTTCTGTTTTGATATAGATATATATAAATAAACACGACCTTGGCTGCATGAATAGTCGACTTCACAGCAATCAGCGGTAACTGAATATCCTTTTGATATTGTCATTTTAGCAATGAGCGCATTGCTGAAATGGCACATTTTTGTTGGTCTCTTCCCAAAAGCTATGCGCCTCTAATATTACGCAGGCCTGCGTTAAAATTAGTTTGTAATAGAGACTATTGGAGCCTCTAAAGAAAGCTGGTAAAAGCTTGAAGAATATTTAGTAGTTTTAAGGCACCTTATGATGAGGGATCTAAACTGGTGCAGATTTGGTGGCATTTCCTTTTGGAAAATGAGAGGAGGGCAGACACACGAATAGCTTGGGACACAAGTATACAAATGAAATGAAGGGGTGTACTGACTATTTACTATTAATCAGTTCCAACCCATTCTGCCACACCGCTGACTGACGTTGAATTGTTTTTTGTAAACCTCACAGGTCAAGAGGTGGATGAGTAATGACTAGCGTGCACAATTACAAACGGATAATGGCTCCCACCTACCACCTCCCCTCTGATCTGATGGCTTTGCCTAGCAAATAAAGCTTGGTAATGACACTACTTTTATTCAGGCCACAGTGGGGAATTTCTTTCAGCTGTCTAGCATGATAATGACCATTTGGGCAATTTTCTGTCTATTATCAAGCCTAAGCGTCCTCTTTGTCCAAGACTCAAAATGTCTCCCGGAGGATAAAATGTCTATTTATAAGGTGCAATTTGGAGTTATATTTGCACTGAGCGCACAACATTTGAAAACACATCTTTTCCGCTCACTTTTACATAAAAGGGGTGATTTTCCCTACCCAAACAACTTATTTTTCAATAGAATGGCCCTGTCCTGTTGGATGGCGACAGTGAGGTATTTTCCAAACGTTGGGTGCTGGATGGTGGAAAAATGAAGCACAAATGGTGTGGCTTGAAAGCTTATTTAATGTCCATCTCACCAGAATATCTTGAGGCATATCGTGTGAGGGATTTTCTAAAATGCAGCAGGTGATCACAAAGGACCACAAAAGTGACGGGAAGATGGGCTAACTTTTTTAAAGAATGCTGAGGCTTCGATGGTGTTTTATCGTCCATCGTTGATAAGAAGGGGGAACATTTTGCGTGTTTTTTCCTTCGTGGTAATCTTTAAAATGGCATGAAAACAAATTGAAGCTGTTTCTGCCGATAAAGAATATCTACATTTTCGTTTTTTATTATTTCTATTCTGCATTTGGTAGTTTTTCTTGTTCGCCCGTCAGCGACAAAACACCGGCGGCGTATTACACGAGCAAGCTCTACACTTAATTGTTTCTGAGAGGACTAAACAGATTCCTTCCACATTCTCACTCTGGGAGATGATTTCAATGGTTAATCTCGCGACGGCCCTGGGGTTGCCGATCGCGGTTGGGAGCGTCAAATTTCTACAGGGAACCAACGGCGAATTTGATGAAAGCAACAAGTGTGACCAGGACATGTTTGTCTCTCAGTCTGACGGAGACGGAGGTGTGGAGGGGTCCCCGTCGAGAGGCCAAAGCAGAGAGGTGGTGAGTGGAAGGGAGGGGGAGGGGGAGGCAGATTCCCTCACAAAGCATGGCATTATTTTGGTAACCCCCCCCACCCCTCATCTCTGTCTCTCCTGTGAGACTGGGCTCGTTGGAGGCAACAGGGCCTAACTATCCATTTATCCGAGGTGGAAGGAGCGGTGTCACTGTGTGTGAGCGGACTCCTTCTTCACACCCATCCAGATTAATTCTCCCGCAAGGAAAATTTCCCAGACGATGCACCACTACACGCCGAACATGCGCCACCTCCGAGCCATCAGTCTATTTGGCAGAGCGGCTCTCGCACAAGCCTGTTGTGGGGTTATAAAGAGGGCTGTAATCCTGTTGGGTCTCCTTGGGATTTGATATAAAAGCTTTTTCCTCGGCACTCGTCCCCCTCGCCGAAGATCCCGTCGAAAGATCCCGCAAATTGTTTTTAGCCTTTTCGTCCTGGCCTCCATCACTTCCTGCCCCCACAACGTGTTGAGATTACGCTTTAAACAAACACCTATTTGTGCTCCGAAACATGAAACGGGACTGGAGCGTGTACTTGGGATTCCTCCCGCTCTCATATTTATCCGAAGGATGCCACTTTGCGGTGATTTTTTGGCATTTCTTTGAAAACACCTCACCGAGAATAAGTAAAGCGGCGGTAAATCCCAGGGCAGCATGTAGTCAAAGAACTCAGGTGAAGACTACTGAATTATTCCCTTCTAGTTTTCCCCCCCACATCAAAGGCCGATTTTTATCTGTTGCTTTCCAGTCGGCGCGTGTTTAAGCCACGCCGGAAAGTTCTGTCAGATGTTTGAGAACTCCATCTCTGTCACCGCTAGTGGGGCCGGAGACTGTGGACCAGATCCCGTTGCAGTCCCCCCCACCCCCGCCTCCCCCCATGGCCCGGACGCCTGTTAGTCCACTGGCAGGGAACAAGCACTTTAGCCCACCTAAGAACAGGTGATCCTTCACAGATGGAAGAGGCTGCACCCGAGGGGGTTCACGCTCCATCGTTTGCATCTTTGGCTCATAAATCTTTTATAAAGGATGTCAGTTTTGCTTACACAGAGGGGGGAGGCCGCGGCCCCCTCAGGAACAGGATGAAATACAGGTACAAAAGGCTTTTGTGAGCTTAGGTCGGTTTGTGTGTCGGCTCGCTTGTGTGGGAAACAGCAACTTTTCTTTGTGCTCCACTTTTGCGCGGCCATGCCCGGTCCTAATTTGATGCGTGTTCCCTCTGAAATGCGCTTGTCTGGTGTTACAACACATTTACCATATTAATAGCGGGGAGGATTCATATGCAAATACGTTAAGGCTGTTTGGATGATATCCAGACCCCCTCCCCCCATCTCGCATGGCGTCAGACGCCTGAATTGCTTAGTTTGATACGCGTTGTAACCTGAGTATTGTACTTTTCCAGCAAAAAATATCTGCTGCACAAAGGGGCCAGTGTGTGAACATCATTTTGTCTCAGAAATAGACATGCATGAATTAACATAAAGACAAAAACGGGAAGAAAACACATTCCATGAAAACAGCGTGCAAACGATTTAGCCCGGCCTGTGCATCATTTTTTCCTTTGTTTTTTTTCCTCTTTTCTCCTCATGGACTGTCTGCTGTATGGTAGCGCTAATATCTTGTGACTGGCGCTGTTTTGCTTTGATGAATCAGTCTCTGGCAAACATTTTCTTTAATTAGTTTTACGTTTCTTACATTTACATTTGTTTTTACAAGCAGGCCAATTAGGTAGTTCCACACAAACGTTGCACTCGCACTCCCTCCAGTTCACCTTTAATATTCTACTTCACACCCTGGCTGATAGTTAGTTAGCCTTTTAACCTTTCCGGGCTGTTGCGATCTGTCAGTTGTGTTGCACATGCAGGGAATATTTTTTTTATAAAGTCAGCTGCAGACAGGCTAATTGTATAGAATACTTGTTGGCAATGATGTTCCACAACAAACAAATGAGAGAAACGGTTAGAATGCGAACACGTATGAGCTGGTCTGCTGCGAGTGCTCTTGTTAAATGTCAATGTGCATCCGTGCGTGAAGAGAGCCGACGGGTACACCGGGATCATTTCCGCCATCCTGAAGTCGTCGCAGGCGTGTAATTGTATTTGCGCAACTCACTCCTTTTCGCTGGGCGGGTGATGTTGGCACCGCAAATCAAATTATGTCATTTATTTCTGCCTCTAATGAGTGATTTAACGATACAAGTGTGCTGGGCTAATGCCAACCTGCGGCCATAAGGAAAACGGCGTTCCCGCGTCGGCCCCGCCTGCCCGCCTGCCAAATGAACGCCATTATTGCTGGCGTGCTGCATGAGTGGCTGCGATGAACAGAAATTAATCACACTGTGTTTTCCTCCTGACTTTTTAGTGTTTTTTTCTCCCGCGTTCGCCTCCCGTTCGACTCGATGTTCGTGACTCATTGGTGAAATTCTTGATCTCGGCTGTAGTCTTTCTTATCTTCTTTGTTTGTACCCATCTTTTTGTCATCTTTAATTTGGCTGCCTCTTTGTCTGTCCTTTACAGTTTTACTGTTTTTTTCATGGAACAAGGCCTTAGAGTCAACGGGCAAAGAGGTGAAAACTCATGAGCTGTATCAGAGAGGCTTTAGAGACACGGCCACAAGGGGGGCACTAAAAAAAAGGGGGTTTCTCCCACTCCAGCCTTACAGTAACCGAAAAGAGGTTCAGTCACTCGTGCGTCTTTTTCTTCCGTCGAGCTGAAAGGAAAGTGCGAGTAAATGACTATCGATCGGGGCCGCCGCGGGGTTGGGGGTCCGCGGCCTGCTAACTGCTAGTCTGGCCGAGTAGCTATTATTAGCATTGCTCAACATGTCGCGCACGACCCAGGTAAGTGGCCGTCCCTGACAAATGCTGTTTGCCAGCCCAGTCCATTATCTGCGGGAGCAGAATGACCGCTGGGCTTCACTGCTAATATGCAAGGAGATGCTTATCAGTTTAAATTAAGAGGAGGCCCTTCCAGAGACCAAGGGGATGTAATTGTTTTTGACAAGCCACAATCCCCGCAGCCCTGAACCCTCTCCGGAGAGGAAATGGATGCAACTCTTTAGGTTTGCGGAGGCGGAGGGGAGCGGGCTCAGCCCATACGGCACCTCCTCACGTCTCACAAGATTGGTTTTAAGGTTAATTCGTATCCTCTCTGGGTCCGTCGCAGCAACGCCGAGGAGAGAGATTACCCTCACACGTGTGATCAGGTTGAGATGACACTGAAGATTTCCCAGGACCCGCATTGATGTTCGGCTTATTTGTAAGACTTTTAAAGTTTAACACTTGTTCCGTGAGGAAAAAAGGAATCGAAAAAAACAAAGCAACGTGTCACCGCGCGGATGTGGAATCAAAGTGCCTTATTGTCTCTCTCCAGGCCAACCAGAACAAGGCGTTTTTTAAAAGAAACTGCGCCTCTGGATCAATGTCATTATACCTGTTTACGTTTGAGGCTGCTATGAATTTATAAAGCCATTTTTCCAGCCGGGAAGCTTCTTAAGAATACATTGGGGTCAAATTGATCTGACATGGTTGTTGTGCATATGACACTTGCATTAGAGAGAAAATGTTAAGGCAGTGGATTAACTTTCATGAAATGTTTGTTTGTTATGCAGCATCTCACTGTGAGGACAACAGTTCAAAGGGGCTTTGCATTCTGCTTTATCATACACGGGTGACATTTCTGGATATCAGCTTCTGTAGATCTGCCAGGGCTTTGAAATGTTCCCGCATTGTGTTCAAACCTGTTATTCGGAGAGATTTTGATTCCGGGTTGCTTTCTCGACTTTAATGATGATAGATGCTGAAAGCCACGTCTCAGAAGGAACTTTTAATGCCAGCGTTAGTGACGTGTGCCCATACAGGAGTGTTTGGATACAAATCTGGCACCCAGCTGAGAAAATCTCAGTGTCAGATATTCTCTGAGAGCCCGCAAGACTTAAGCAAGTGGAGACACCTCCGGTTTGTGGGAGGAAACAGGACAGGAAAAACATGTCTAGCTGACCTGTGAGAAGGATTACTATCATTAAAATCCACCAAACACACACACCGTTCTGCACCATTTCGCAGCCTCGCTTTAGATGTCTCGCAACAAGGAAGAAAAAACATGTCGACACTGACTCTTAATGGATGGATAAAAACCTCCTGTCTTCCTGTCCAGTTTTTATGGAATGCTCATGTTTGGCTTAGTGAGGAAAAAAAAAAAGACGGCTGCTGGCATTTCAAACACCTTTCGGAGATTAGAGGATTTCAGGGTTTAGGGTAGATTTTCTGGGTGGCGTCATTATGAGCGCAGACAGTGTTTATGTTTACCTTTTCAGATTTGTTTTCATACGTCTGAATGAGATGCCGAGGAAAAATATGACAAGTTGAACAAGTTCTTCTAATATCAACAAAAATGAAAAGGTGAAAGCTTAATACTACGGGCCGAAATAAATGAAGAAGAGAGGCTTCTGTCTGAGCAGCTAACAAAGACCCGTTTGATAGGTAGGAACTCCTCTGACAGCCGTGTCCCCTCTGGGGAATGTGTTTACTAATTGTTTGTTTTACGGCCTGTTCTGCACTCAATTTGAGGATATTTATGCCACAGGAATGCGGATGGCGGGCCACAGCTGGTGCCCGGGCCTCTGACGATGGCGCCTAAGTGCCGACTCAGGTGTTGCCATACAATTACGGCCAAGAGGAACAGTGGGGTTCGGTTCGGAATAGGCAGAAAAAAAGGGAATGATTGACTATAAGGCACGTGGCCACTGAATCATCACGCTAGGCTGTTGCATCAGGCAGTAGGCTCAAGAAAGCCAAAGACTTCCGATTCCAGTACTGTCACAAAGGTGAAAAAAAGGGGGCCACGCTTGTTAGAATAGTTTTTTATTTCTTCTGTTAGTGCCAGCCAATTCGACCCTGTTTTTTTTGTTGTTTTGTTTTTGTTTTGTTGCTGTTGCTTATTCATTTGGGCCATATGGTTGAGCTGTGTTGCAAGCTGTTCAGCTGAACGTGAATACAAAAGCAGGCTACCTGGAGACATCATTAAAGCTGAGAAGGGGTTTTTTTAAAATAAACTTTTAACTGCATTGAATAGATCATAGCCGCTGATTTCTCTGAAGCGTTTAGAAATCTCACAAACCTGCTTCTGTATGCGCGGCGCAGCGTCGGTTTGGTTTAGAGAAATTGGCTTTGCGATTTCACCGGGGAGGAAAATGTTTCTTGTTTTTTAAAAATTTTAACTTTAGTTCTTTTAACATAGGAAATTACATGGATCAAAAAAGACAGATGCGTTAAAAACATTTCAGCTGTTTTCTAAATAGCCCTCAAAGTATGACAGCTGAAAGATGCCTAAATTCTAACAGTGATCTGAGCACATACATAAGCCCATACACACACACACTCAGACCCACACACCCTCACACACATGCACACACAGCATCTAACAGTCAGCAGCTGACGCCCAGATCTGAAACCAATTTAATATCTGTCATGTCCCCCATTAAAATCAGAGCATTAATTACACCTTATAAAAAGCCTGTCATGTTTTATAATCCCACAGGCAGCAACAATTCAAATTCAATCAGCTGCTCCGATCTAACGTGGAATAAGCGCACTGTCACTCTGTAATTGAATGGTTGTCCAGGCACGGCGCAAAGCTGCCAATTCAAACATGTTTATCCGCTTTCGCGATCGTATATCTGACCTCGAGGCTTTTCGAGACTCGTCCTTTGTCCTGGCGGCTCGAAAAAGAAAAATAGAAGAAGACAAAGAGGGACTTTCTTTAAAAATAAAACCAAAGTTCTTCCCTAGAAAGAGGATTCCAACTAATAGCAACACCTATTTTCTTTTACAAAACTAGCCCTTTTTCTGCAAATGAAAACAACCATTTCTTATATGCTGCAACTTAGTCGTCGGGAAGAAACTTTTAATTCAGGAAATGGTAAAAGCTGTTGTTTAAAAAGAATAACAACCATGTTTACAAAGTCAAACAGACGGTCTCTTGCAACACTTGGAGCTAGAGGCATAATGGAGGTCTGAGGTTTTGCTAGTAGTTTAAGGATTGAGTGGAATATAAATGTAAGCGTGTATAAATGTTTATAAGTGTGTGTGTGTGTGTGCCACATTTCAGGCTGATAACTAAGATGCCAATGTGCTGCAGGATATGTCTAGCAGTAGTTTAAACTGACTTCTGTTGATCTCATAAAAATCCCCCCCACTCCTGATCGTTGCTTAGGAGAGGCCTAAAAAAGGACTTTGAGCTCCATTGTTTGCAGTAATCGCCGACCTTGTCTCAGACACGGCGCATCACCCCTCACTCCATTTGTAAAGCCGACTCCTCGGCTAAAAATGATGGACTAGGAAGGTCAGCAAATGTTGAAGCGCACGCGGGCGGAAAAATGAAAAGAGGATCATCTGGAGCGCGAAGACTTATCGCCTAGGTGCGACCCGCCCGCGGCCTCCCCGCCAGAGGTAGAGCAGGTCAGGGTTTAAGTAGCTGTCATGTCCATGTCTGCGGGAAATCAGGAGCAGGAAGCGGAGGGGCACGTCTCACCGGGGCCGAGAAAATCCCGACGTCCAGCTCAGACAGGAATCCAAATGTCACGCGCCCGCCGTTCCGCTTGACATTTTCTCCACAGTTTGGTGGATTTGTGTCACGTGCTCAAAGGAATCTCCGCCGTTTCAATAATTGAACAGTAAAGTCGTATAAGAGAATAACAGTGAGAGGTAATGTCATTTTTACTGTGCCTATGACAAGAAATGTATTTATGAGACCGGCTGCATAAGGCTGGGGAAAGTGGAAGTTTTCTGACTGAAGACCAATGCTAAACAAAACCAAAAGCCAAAATAAGAAGCAACATTTCTTTTTTTGGGGGGGGCAGGGGGGGTTGTATCAGATGTCATTTTGCATCCATCACTAACTAACCGAACACTGAACAGAGATGGCATTCACGTAAGGGCAGCCAGGGTGAAAGATTGCTCTTACAGAACAATGAACTACATTTAGAAAATAGTTTTTAAATGACGGTAATGATAGAAAATAAGTAAATCTTAATGAAATAGTTGGGTTTTTTTTTTCCTCGTCCGCCCGCAGAGGCCAAGATTTTTCTCTGTGGATCTGAGCCCAGTCCAAGGTTACAGCCTTGCATCCGCAGCACATCTGACGTGCTCATCATGCTGGATTAAAAACCGTGTCTCCCCTCGTTCTGAGTGACCCTGCAGGGGATGGAGAGAAGGTGTGAGGATGAGAGGGCCTCCCTTTTCTCCTCCACAACACACAGAGCGGGTCAATGACGTACTTTCAGGAGGCGAAGCCGGACCTGGATATGTTCAAACACGAACACAACAATCATCCGCCCCCAAAAGGATCTGATATGAAAGGCTCCGAAAGGGAAAGGCCTCATGTTTGAACTAAATCCAAATGGTTGGGCCAGGAGATGTCCGGTCACGCAAGGAAAGCCCAAACAAAATTCAGCCCGGAGAGCGGTGATAATCCCCGCGGGGAGGTCCAGAAGTCAGATCAGCGGCTTTGCGACATTTACCTGAAACGACCGGTGGAAATTGAGACGGCAGGACACATCGGTTTCATCAGACGCTGTTTGTCACCCGAGATTGCCGGGGGACGTGGACCGCACGAGCTCTGTGCGGGATCAGAGAGATCGGGAATTAAGAGGGCGTTTTGTTTGGAGTGATTAAACACAGTCAGACATTGGTCGATGAGCCTCTCAGTGACGGCGCCTTTCAAGACGCTCACATCCTGAAAAACGGATGAGTGGGGATTAGCAATCGTCACGCAACGGATGTGGGAGCCGCAGCGAGGAGGATCTTTTATCGTTTTTTTTTAGTTGTCAGTGATCAATTGAGTTTTGAGCTACAGATGCTAATCTAACAGCAGCAGGCTTTCTACTTTTCTTTTCTGTTATGGCTCTAATATTGTGCCAAGAGGCACACAGATCCACTACAAATATTTCCTGCATATAACAGTACGAGTTAACCGAAGTTAACTTGTTTATTTACTAACACGATTTGCATCCAGGAAAGATCTGAACTGTTTTCTGTAACCTGAGGAAGGAGGGTCCATCGATTGCTTAGCAACTGTGACTCCACCGCAGGCTCACCCAGATTTAAGCAGAAAACCATCTCAAGCGCCAAAATATAAGAAACAGAATTTTATCTTTCTTTAACTCACTTATTACTCACAGCAGTGGCACTGCTGTGAGGTTATTACTAATATATCGTTAGCTCAAGTGCGATTATTGCGGGTAGTTACAGCAGGACAAAAGCCCGGCTCAGATGTCTGATTTCTAATGGCTAATGGAGCGGACACCCAGGTGGCTTTGGTGGAAAAACGTGGAGTGTTCAGCCGTCGCTGAGAAATGGAAGGATTTTGGAACATCAGAGTCCCTTTTTACACTTGGCAGGAAGAATGAAGCGGCCTGATGACATTTCCTGCCTCAATATAAAGTAAAATACAGGTCAAATCTTCCACAGGGGATCAGTTGTTTTCATTGAACTTTCATATAGTTTATATGTCTTAGAATATAAGTTTTCATGACGCTTTGTGTGCTGAAGAGATAGGATAAAGCAATATAAAGGGATCTTTGTTTGCCATCGCTTTTTCTCAGGTACCGTAATCATGTTTTTCTATCTTTCTATCTCACAGTTTTTCTGGTCTTGGATAGTTTTCACTTCTCGTTCCCCACAATGTTTTCAGGTATCTGATCGACCTGTACTTTAAATGGGTAGCCCCACATTGTCAACAGTTTTATATATATATATATATATATATATGAGACGTTTGGTGCAAATATAACTAACTTAGAAGATGTAGCAACAGTAACCACGAAAGAGGTACTTAATTCAGGATTTTGCATCTGTATTAGCTGTGGGTTGTGTATGAGTGGAACCCGCAGGCTGTTGCTTACACAGACACAAACGTTTCCCTCCCATGTGCTGAAGGTTCAGATCGCTTTCAGCAGGTCTGCATATTAAACAGGACTAAAGAGGGGAAAGAAACAAGTGCTTGTCTACCGAAAATACAGTTAATTTGTTTAATTTGTTTAAAAGTTTTTTGCTCATCAGGAAAGCAGTTTGCCATAAGTTATTAGTAATACATTGTTTTGAAATAGCTAAATATAGCTGATATAAAGCTCTCCCTGCTTTGTGCCCTCCTCTCTGTCTTCTTGCAATGTACTAAACAGCTATATCAAATTGTGTCCAAGCAGTTTCTAATATTTAATAAAAGTAAATTGAATGATCAAGCTATCAAAGAATTATATAGTTTCACAACTATACAGAACAAATGACCCTTTTTTCCTGCCTATAAGAAAACTATACATAGCTCAACACGTATATAGCTCAGACGTATTGAGAGCAGAATGATCCATACCTGCTTTGTTTTCCACATGCACAGTGAGAATAAATTCACACCTACAGTAATATTTGCTTGACGAACTGTAACACTTTCAAATGAATGACAGCTATGTCTGTTAGGTTTTAACAATGTCAAGATGAAGCTGTGATTTCCCAGAGGAATGTTTTTTTTTTCGCTTTCAGAAGGGTTAAGAATGCATTAACACTTTTAATTGCTGGTAAAATCAGAGATTATTTTAGCAATTTCTCATTTTGTTCAGTTAAGGCTATCACGGAAAAAATTACTCTCACATGTTCTTCTGAAATATCAAGAAGTTATAAGATAACATTCAGGTTTACTGAAAAAGAACAACAAGTCCAAATACATGTCAAGACTTCGGGAGTGTGTACAATTTCTATATTCTTCCCTTATCGTGAATAGATGAATAGCCACTTAACCAAAGCTCATATGGTCGATACAAGATGGCTTTGAAATGTACTGATGGGAGTTCTTCATATGTTTAAAATACCTTTTATATATTTCTACTTATTGATGTCTTTGCATCCTTAAAGTGCTCTGAAGGGGGATAGATAGATTTGCTTAGAGATCACAGTAGTTATGAATTAGACTTTGATTGTATATACAGTGCGTGTACATGCAATTATATCTGCCAGCATGCCTGACGCTTAAATAAAGTCATTTAGCCTTCCCTTAAGTCCAGAGGTGAATTATGAATAATAAAATAAACACTGGCCAATCTCCTTCTTTGACCTTAATGCTCTATTTTGAATGAAAAGAAGAGTCTTGGCACACCTAGACATTCACAGCTCCTCTCTCCGTCCCTGCCAGAGAGTTTTTTTACGCTGTTACCCATTCGCTCATGGATGAAATTAAGTATCCTGTGCTGTGTGGATGGATACCCACCCAAGTCAGACTCAGTCTGACAGGTTTTAATGCTCTGGTCAGTGTAGTAAATGAGGTACCGGTAGATACTGAGAGCTGTGTCATTGCCCCTGTTTTTTTTTTCCATACAGCCTCTCTTTCCAATACAGTCTATTTATACCCTGTTGCACGTGGCTTTTTTGGTATCACGTCGATATTGCTTGTCGTAAAAGCTGCTGTGATATGCATAGGCCCTTCACCTTACACATTACGGTGGCTGACTGCTTACATTAGCTCATTTGACTTCAATGTTAAAACGACTGGTTAGTGGGGATTTGATTGATGGAGATAGATTTCTTGAGGGGCAGCCTGGAGACAACTGTTAAAAGCGGAACTGAGAACAGGGCCAACGGAGCAGATTATTGAGACAATCGACCAAAAGCTCTGTGGTCAATGTTAACACAGAAAGCTTGATAATCATATTTCTGCTGGCTGCCTATTTCTCCCCCACCGTAGCACGGTAAGTGCTGCCGACACGAACAATGGTACCATTCCCTCCATCTTGCCAAAGATGGAGGTTGGTTGTTCTCAAATTGCCCTGATGGGAGAATCGCTGCTTCCGTTTGACACTTTAAAGTGCCTCCAATTCAGCTGGGACCCGTAGCTTTTGTAGATGTTTCATTTTTCAATACCCCCACCTACCTCCTCCTCCTCCTCCTTCCTCCACCACACACCTCCAGTACCTAACATGTTTTTTTTTTTTTTAAATGGAGAGAGTATCATGCTGTGCGACAAAATTGGCTGAGCCACTGAGAAAAAAGGCAGAGCACAAGTGCATAGGAGTCATCCATCTCAGGCTGAATTCATCACACTCCCCCCTGAAATTATTTAGCCGAGGAAGAAAGAGAGAGAAAAAGTTTCCCTTCTCGAGCCTTAAAAAACGTGTTGTACATCAGAGCGGCTGAGGATGTGGAGCCGGGGTTCATTTCAATTACTCCACAAAAGCCCACTCGCCCCTGTAACCATTTCTGAGTTAACCCCCTAAAAACACAAAAAAGCAGCATGCGTTTCTACGCTCTGCTGGAATTCCTGAGCTCTGACAGGAATTTTCTTTTCCACAGTGAGGAAGGCTTTTTTTTTCCGGTGTCAGCTTCGGCTCGGGGAGAAAAAATCTCGAGCTGCAAAATTATCATCAAATTAGATTCTCGATAGAATGAAAACACTGGGTGTGATGTGAAGTGAATGGGCCCAACAGGCTACCGTAAATGTTCATTTGACTAAACTTAGACGCTGCGGCAGGAGCATCTGCTCTCAATCATTTTTCCGACAGTCTGTATGTTTGGTGTTAACGGCGCTGGCTGTTTAATTTTAAACACAGAGATAAAGCGTAACGCATCTGTCTGAGGCAACCTCAGAGGCAGAATTTACAGGGAAGCCATCATCTGTCAGTAGCCGTGGTCTAACAGTCGTCTCCAGATGTGCGATGGTAATTAGAACCAAGAAACATATTTGTTGGATTTTCAGACGCTCGTCGCGGAGCTTTTAAATGGACTTTTTCACATCTTCCTTTCATTTCCTCACCGTGATGGCAGAAAGTTTTTTTTTTTCCTTTAGTTTTTTTTTCTTCCCCCCTCCTCGCTTTGATTGTTCAGACAGTTGTGGTGATTAATGTTTGTATCATTAGGACTGTGAGCGTGACACGTCAGATGCTGCGTGAGAGCCATTGCTCAAAAGCAGCACCTGTAATTACTGGGCTGTCAACCACACAAGCCCACCGCTTCCACCGTGATCAAGCTCTTTAATTGGAACGTACGAGCTGGATTGGCATACTGCATTAAACTCGCACGCTGACATCAGTAAAGTAGGGCGTAGGCGTAGATAAAATAATATCTATTCTCAGTATGGGCCCATCATCGGTTCTCTTCAGAGTGAATCGTTTAATGAATGGTGAATTATGACGGTACTTTTATGCTATGCCTGGACTGAGGGATTGATTACGATACAATTAGTACAATTGTGACTGGAACGAGGGGAATAGCCAAATAGTAGCTGCCGTGACCACCAAACTCTCACAGCTGTGTAGCCACTCCCCACAACCGATAGAGAGTTAGCTGAAAAGCCTCGGGAAACAGAGCTGCATCCTTAATCTGTTTTTATTTCTGAAAGATTTTTGACACGGACGTAATTGAGCACAAACAGCTTTACAGAGAGTTAAAGCTAATATTGATTAAT
Organism: Menidia menidia; assembly: GCA_907169785.1. Taxonomy (NCBI): domain Eukaryota; kingdom Metazoa; phylum Chordata; class Actinopteri; order Atheriniformes; family Atherinopsidae; genus Menidia; species Menidia menidia. The sequence continues at coordinate 18,697,508 of CAJRST010033334.1, read as the reverse complement.
GAATGAACTCATGAATCAAGTAAAAAAACAATAAAAAGAGGCATTAAAAACACCACTTTTCACTGCCTTCTGTATATCCAACCCACTTCTGAGCTCCAGCCACTAAGGGTTGCGCTCTGAATTTTATAAGAGCAAATAAACAACTAATTACTGAGTGACTGAGGAACGTACGAAAAGCGATCCTACCTAAATCTCATATATCTTCTGTGTTTGTCAGGTAGAAACACTTTACAGAAAAAAGCAAGAGAAAATGGTTTATTTCTGGCACCCTTTAATTATAAGGTCACAAACAAAAAAAAAGTTGTATTTATTAGCTGCATTTCACATGAAATGAACCGATCAGCTTTCGTAGCAAAATAATTAAGTGACTTTATATTACCCCCAAAAGGGCAAATTATAAATTTCAAATTATAGATTTCAAGGACTTATATACACAAACAAGCAAATAATCAAATCAAACTGTGGTTAGTCCTCATAGACAGAAACTTAAGTAAAAGATGGGATCCAGATATTTATTTGAGCTCATCTGATACCATCAATCTAACAAATGTGAGATTGATGTTTACGATCCACAGTGTTACAATACCTAATTAGTATAATAATAATAATTATTCATTTGAAAAGTATTTTGTCTCGCTTTCAATGCGATCGGTTGGTAAATTGGTAAATTCACTCTGTGGAGATTTGGGAACCCGTTTGGCTCGTCTTATTCCTTTCAAAAGAAGCCGGCTATTTAATTGACTGGATGTCCATCATGGCCCCCTTGTACCTCTATTAATTTTTTGGTTTGATTTATACCCCCTGCATGGTTTTACAATACAATAGAATTTTAGCCATTTCAATGTGACCCACACTTTTCAATATGTCTCCGGGCCAAAACAGTCAGATGAGGCAGACTTCTCTGGGGAGAAGAACTGAGACATAAAGGCTCACGCAGACATTAAAACTCAAACAGTGCACCCGCTGAATGGCCTGTGATGATGAATGTGCCTGGCTGTTAGTTCCTCTTTCCATGAAATGTTGAGTTAATGATAATAACTTCCCTTCACAAAAAGTCATCAGCACATGCGCGTGATTGGCGGAAGCCATTTGAAGGCTGATGCACTCGCTCAGTCAAATTCCAGCCTCAGTACTGGCTGATTCTAACTGGTCTGAGTTGGGTGTGGGCATGGGCCTGTGATTAGCACCGGATCAGAGGAGCAGGCGTGTCTGTGGTTTGACCGGTGGCCGGCCTCTGAACCCGTTAGCTCTGACAGCGCAGCAACACGAGAGTCCTTTCCCCGGACCCGTCACCTGCCACTCCTCAGCTGTCTCGTCTCATCTCAGATTCAAGAGGAGAGCCGACGCTCTCGGGGATTCTTTTTTTTTTTTACACGACCGGCAAGCTTTGTTTTGCTGCGTGTTCATGCACGCTGCGTTTGGTAGGGATTGGTCGGCGGGAACAGTCAGTATTAGTATGTTCCCAGTTTATGCGGTACAGTTACACATCTTCTCATGTGCAGTTGTTAAACCCAATCCACGGTTTAGTATGGTTTTGTCAATTTTAGTGGGCGTATGCGATGGATACGTGATCAGGGAAGTGTACCATGGAGCAATAGAAGACGTTAGCCTCGTCTGATGAATCGCTTTTCTCTTTTTTTTATTCATATGGAAGACATGTGCATTGCTGACCAGAGATCACGACTACAGGATATGCCATAATTAAGGGAACATGCTCAATATTAAGCCGCAGTGAAGCACCCCCTCTGAGGTTGTGTCTTTCTTCAAACTTTGGAATTGTTCAAAATTCGACAGGTATTGACCAGACAAAAGAGTTTTTACTCAAACAGGACCGAATGCGAACGCCATCTCTTATATAGCTTTAGTTTGGATTGCAGCAATTTTGAGTCCAAGCTGCAGATTACAGTTCTTTTCTTCTAAGCCTCTTTGTTTTTACCCCCTCAACATTATTTGTTTGGAAACTAGAGCTTTCAAGGTTGCTGTTCACTTTTTGAAAGGATCTGTAATTGTCTCGCATGTATGGAAGTATGAATATCCAGGAGGTACCATGGTCGATTTGCCCCTTCAAATCTAAACCAAATCAAACAACAAATACCCAGTGATCTAAATGTGTTTTTTTTATCTAAATGGAAGATCCAAATGAATTGTTCTCACCTGGCTCTGCTCTTCTAAGGTCTTTCTGATGAATAGCAAGCTTGTTTATGCTCTCACTGTGAAACTCTAATAAGTCCAGGGACCCAGTCAAGGCCCAGAAGAGAAGCTCGATTTAAACCAATCAAAAGGGGCAGGGAGCATGATTTACGATGTGGGACTGACTGCGGTGCTGCCCCCCCCCAGTGAAGCCAATCACAGCCAAAACACTCAACCCTTCCTGCCAGCGGACAGTATGTGGTACCAGCGTTGTCACTGGTTCTAATCTATTTGATTGATTATGAGCCTAATCCCTGCATTATCCCGGGCGTTTCGTCTGAAGCTTTTTGCTGTAAACAAGGCTCCGAAAAGGTAAAAAACGCTGTTGGACGAGTGACATGTTGTGGGTTTGAATGTCCTTCAGCTCAGGCGGTACATTTAAAAATGCAAAGTGAAGTTACGATCCGCCTGTAAAGGTCAAATTTGCCTAAAACACGTCTTTGATTTGCAGCCATCATCAGATGATGAATGGTGCATGCGGGGGTTATACATCACTCCCACTGAGCCCAGCCCGTTGCTACATGCATTGGAGTAATGGAGCTGTCCACGTATGAAACATGCTTCACTCCTTCCCCCCAGGGGCTTTTGGTTTTTTTTGTCAATGAAGCAAACAAGTGCACTACGAGAGCTTTGACAAAATGTAGATTCCAGTGGAGACGCCAGACAAATATCAATCAGATCGCATTTTCACAGTAAGCTTTCCTGTTCTTGGTAGTTGTGTCGCACTGATGGTGATGCCAATCTAAACCCTGATTTATGTCTCTGCAGCACTCATCTGTGTGTAAATGCACAGGCGAGTGACAAAAGGCTGTAACACTGATGATTGTTCAGCTTTAGAATGACATATTGATACGAGGACACATGTTGCTTCAATGAACCAAAATATTGTCAGCCATCTGCAGCTCGCTAATGATGAAGGATACGTACAGCTGGAAGGGGTACAGGAATCATCTCCAGCATCTTCCAATCGTTTCTGTTCTGCAGAATTTTTAAATAAAAGCATCAACTGTTCAATACTCAGACAGTGTGTGGGCTCAGTAGACTGAATTGTGAACAGTAGCTATCCCGTATAGGTTTCCACAGGCTGGAAAACCGATGTTCGGTTCAATAGTTGGCAGACAGTAGTCAGAGAGTTGTCACTGGGGAAGAGGACTGATGGACCAACCGGAACCGCAACTCAAATACTCTAATGTGGCTTTTTATGCTGTTGGATTTGGATAGTACATCAACTACAGTCAGTTCAGCTGCTCTCTCCCAACACTAGATCAGCAAGAATTTTAAGAACATTGCTGAGATCATCCACACAAGACTATACAGTAACAGAACATTCCCCAAAAATATGGAGGAACAAAAACTCCTCTGGTCACAGAATTGCATTTTGCTGCTTAAACTTTTTTCCCCGTTTGGTTGTAATGCAGTTTTGGCACAGTTGTTGACAGGTGAAGATCTCTTAAAGAAGCTCGATTACAGGATGTGCTGGACCAGCCAGGGTTAAAATAACCTGGTGTTATTATTTAAATAATTAAAGGAGTGGGTATTGTATCTATTATTTAAGATTTAAATTGTAAAATGCTTCGCTTTAAGGGGAAGAAGCTCCCTAACTGAACTCTTCTGTTCCTATTGTTGCATAAAATATTGTGTCTACAGCCTTGGACCAGTGTCGAAAGATTCACAACTTTGGACAAAAGAGCATGGGAAAGGTTTAGCTTCAGCTGGCTCCAGAGCTGAGCTGTGTTGACATAAAATGACTCTGCCTTCCTGGCAGATGGTGAGGAAGCCAGAGGAGAAGCAGCTTGTTATCAGGCCAGTGTAGGAACTCATCCACTTACAGTGATAACGGAAAACACATTCACATCAGACAAACCGCCTCGTCCCCGGCCTCCCCCTATCTGCTCTTTTTCTTCTCTCCCACTTTTTATTTGAAAGAGCAGGAAAATAAGACGGCAGGAAAGTGACTAGTTTTGGATTGGCTGCCTTCTAAGACTGTGTTCGAATTAGGCTGGAGAAAAATTCAAGTCCTGGAGGAGAGACAGAAGTCCCTTCATGAGGACAGATAAGGTTGGATGTTTGAAGGGGAGCCTTTTGTCATTCCGAGGACCGTTTAAAACTGCTTCGGTAAATCATTTCACATTTACTCTCCACCATGGTTAACATACCCATTGAGTCCCATGGATCAATACAGTTACCAGCCTCAATCACATATTAAACTTGCTAATTAAATAACCTGGATGTGTTTGCAGGTCATTTGCATACATATTTGGAAACTCGTTTTTTAAATTAGACAAACGATTGTGTTTGTTCCTGGTAATTAACAATGAAACTTACGAGAGAGATCCACCTCCAGATGTCATTAGCATCAGGAGGAACAACCAAAAGCGAGCCGACCAAATTTAGAAACCACTTCATCACTCTCATTCGTCAAGGTCTGACTACCTGTCAAGCACCAGTCTACCAGCTCAATATCTATCTAACAGTAGGGAAGCACTCAGACATGAAAGCGGCTGTATTAAAATGCTTCTTTAAAAAAATGGAACAGAGTCACCCAGCGTCTGATGTCTTAAGCGGATTGGGAGAAAATCCATCTGCCTTAATGTCAGCTCAACTGTCTATGAAGTCTAGTGAGTGGTAGCTTTTGTGGATGGTGACATTAGTGACGAGTGGACTCAAAATGACAGCCAAAGGTGAGAGGAAACTTTTTTTTCTCTTTTCTTAAGGTGATAGTGGGAGTTTAAGTGAGTGCGAGGCTTAGAGGTGAGTCAGAAAACAGGTGTGACAGCGTGATTGGGGATGCGTGGTGTTCGTTCAGTGCCCTAAAGGAATGAGGACTTTAATTGGTTGTGACAGAGAGGCATGTTTGCATTTTTTCTTGCTCGTCGTCCTTAATTTCTGAAAAAACGTATTTAGATAAAGGCTGCTAGAATGGTTTTGATGCCGTTAAACATCAGTTTCTACCATGTTCTCTCATGTACATATTGTTTATCGCGTTCTTTTGAACCCTTTAGTGACCCCCACATTACCAGTGGGCTGAGGAATGTCCCCTTAGAGGAGACAACTTCCATCAAAATTGAGGCGTTTCATTAAAGGAAAATTTAGGAAATGAGTGACTCATTTGATTGACTCTTCCTAAGTATATAAGTAAACCCAAATGATGCCAGCTACATGTTTCCTAATACTGAGCAACCCATTTATCACCTTTATTTGTTGCCTATTGGGTGAAAACGTGGATTTGTTTATGTGAAAAGTCCAAAATGCAGAAGGTGTAGCAGTTCCTGAAGGCAGCCCCTCTTGACTTTGCTGTCCGTAGCATCGCTGCTACAAATGATGTGTTCTTGAGAAAAGCAGAGCGGCTTTAAATTAAACAGACGCAGGAGTAATTTTCACAGCCCATCTTTATCAGCGGAAGCGAAGTAAGCACTTTCTTTGCCAATGCAAAATGCTAATTTATTATGTTTTAAAAAAAAAAAAAGAAAATGTCATTTTCCATTCCCCTTGCTGTTAGCACTTAATGCAACCGGCAAAGTGATGCTAAATTAATTGAAACTCTGAATACCACTGATTCAAATCAAAGAGTAGATTAATCCGAGACCATTGTAATATGTTATGCAAATATTTGAAGCATGTGCCAGTAAAACCTTTTATTAATGAGTTCAGCAAGCGACTGAAGGCAGAATGAAGAGAAAAGTGCGCCATACCTGTGGTTACAGTATTTACTCTTCCTATATGATCTTAAATGTATTCATGCGCATGTACATATATAAATTGGAATTCCATTCAGCTGTATTTTAAACAGTCCTCTTTCCCCACATACCGAGGGGCTATATTAGTATGCATGATCTAAATAACCAGCTTTATGTTGATATACGGTTAATTCGAACGGTACAGTTCAGCCGATTAGAAATTCAAATCAACAGGATACGTGGAGCAAAGATGCAAGCAGCATGTGATGGGTGCCCTGCTGTAAACCTGGCCTAGCGTGTAATGTGTGTTAATGTTAGCCGGACCTCCTGTGTGGCTGTAGCAGGGGGATGAATTTTCCCTCGGGGATCACTGCCTTATTTCTGCCATCCAGCGCACAATCCACCGTATGCTGATGCATTATGTTTTCCATTATCTGTTCCCACTTTTTTTTTTCTCTCTCTCTCTCTCTCTTACTCGTCCACACCTCCCACAGCCCTGGACAGCGTCTAACAGGGCGTGGTGATTAAAAGAAATGTCAGCGTATTCATTAACTATTCCGCAGAGTACCGCTGTGCTCACTGTTATTCAGTCCAATGATGCATCCTGTAATTGTTCAATTGTTGTGCTGTGTGACACTTTGTATTAGGTCACGCTTATGAGTGTGTGCTCGTACTGCTTGCTGAGTGTGTCCTTACGTCTTTCATCCTCATTGCTACACTTTTGGTCCTTTCCGTGTTCGACAAACAGAAGAAAGAGGAATATGGCTTATTTTAGCCAGTTTGCGTGTTTTGCCCACAATTGTTTTTTTGGATGGTTTATCGTCCACGTTTAAACATGTTTAGCTTTCAAGCGTTTTGGCCGAGCATGTCAATGTTTGTTTGTCACTTCAGCCCTCTAACCAATCTACATTAGTTATTCATATTCGCATGTAATTTAATTTAATAAAAAGTAACTCAGGGGCGACAAAAAAAAAGGAAAGTGATGGATAATTAGCCCATTAACTCAAATTCTGAGCTAATGGCCTCTGGCGCTTAAAACATTCTTCTAAACCTGTTGACCTCTTTACCTTTCTTTTCATTATCTATTTCCAACATTTGTTGGTGGTTTTTGTGAATTGTTTGGGATTAGTTGATTCCAGATATGTCTTAATTTAAGTAACAGGCCTGGCTTCACATTGAATTCCAATCCCTCCTCTGGGCACTCGGCGGGGTCACAATCAGAGCTTTACAGGTTAAAAAGGTCAACAGTTTTCATTTTAGCCTGAGGAGGTGTTAAAGGGTTATTAAAATCACCACTGTGGCAGATAATCGTCATAGTTATAGAAAAAAGTAGCCTAAATGACCTGATTTAGTTTAGAGATCACCCTCTGTCTTGCAACATTTTGAAGAAAACAGATGCAACATACACTCATTACTAAATTAATTCTTGTATAGCTCTGAATTTCTTTTTTCTGTTTCCTGTTTTATCGTACAAGATGTTTCCTTCATAGTTGAAACTGAATGATTTGCTTTTTCATCTCTAAAAGGATATTCTGTTGTTGTAGTATAAGATAATCAAACAATAGTCAGATCATTTGTCAGGAGTAGTACTGGTTCTGCATTTTATGGTCAGATCAAGCTCTTCAAGCTGTTTATCTTTAGCAGCTATTGCAGCCTACTCGGTGCAGTTTGCTCCTCTGCTTTCAGAGAAGCCACCATCACAGAGCTAGCCTCCTTTATTTCTCCAGTTCTCCAGTTCCTTTGAGTCTCTGGCTCTGATGCTGCTGCCCCAGCAGACAGCTGCAGAACGCAATGCTTTCCCCACCACAGATTCACAGAAGATCTGCATCATACTGGTGCAGATATGAAGGAGCTGAGCTTCCACAAGTAGCACAGCCTGTTCTTTCTCCTATAAAGCCCCACCAATGCATTTGAGGTTAGAAATAATTCTTAGCTCAATACTGGTCCTCTTAACATCTTCAGTGTCCTTCTTTGTATTGTTTTCTCTCAAGATTAATGAGAAGGATAGAAAAATATTCTCTAAACAACATGGATGTACCTTTAACCTACCCCTACGTACTGTATATAGTTTGGTCTAAAGATACCTTAAAGTAGGACCTAAGGTTGATACAGATAAGGAATTAAAAATGATAACTGTTATCATTTAACTCCATTTAGCCCTTAGGATGTGTCGTATTAATGCCCGCATGCATGTGTGAAAGTAATTAAGATATTGAAAAATGAAAATCTCACCTCAGAGGAGATAATTGACTGCCTTCTCTCATGTGGTTCCTTGTGAGCATACTGTGATAAGCAAGCAACGGAACAGTTTTTGCCAGGCAAGTCTTTTCCTGTTTTGATTTTTTACCGCTATTTCTGGTTGACACATCTTAGGATTTTAATGAAACACATCTGGGAGATGTGAGTGAGGGAGGCATCTATTAATATGTTATTTTAGCCATTCCAGGCCTTTCAATGTCAGGCAGAGACACAAGCAAGTCAGTGGTGCCAACTCTCTACACAATAACAGCAGCAGCAGCTGGAGGAGGACAGAAATAGCAAAAGGGAACCGCTACAGAAATCTTGCCTTGCAGAGCCCACGGTACATTGTTGTGATGTTGAAATGTTTATTCGTCCCGAAATCATAGATTAAGAGACTATTTGTGTTTCCTTTGGGATTCTACGGGTGCCCATTTACGTTTCAGTAGTTACAGCTTCGGTGGAGAAGCTGTGAATGTGCGTTAAAAGCTAAATGCAGCCAGAAAGTCACGGAAAGTGGTAATTTGCAACATCCTGTTTGGCTTTTCCATGTGGACATCTTTTTCATTTGTACAGTAAGTGCTCATTGCTGTTGTGTTCCTGCACTCAATGTGTCAATCAGGGAGCCCGGTAGCCTTATGCAATTTCTTCTCAGTGCTCCTTTTTGAAAGAACACTGTGAAATAATCAAGAAAAAAGCCACAGCCCATTCATCCGGTGAGACCATTTTAAACGCAAGGCACTCAAATGTTGCTTAAAAAAAACGCAGAACATACTGTGTTTCTAAAAAAGTATCCAGCATGAGGGAGGCCTTGTGGTAAATCAGCAGAACTGACGCGGTGGATGTAGGAACTCCTACTTTAAAGTAGTAGAGACATCAAGTCAAGTGGAGTTGATATCATCAATAACTCATTATCTATATAAACAAGATATTCATATATATATATACACATGTATACGGTAGGAAATAACCAATCTCCTCCCTTATCTGTGCAGTTGATGACACCCTTTTTAAAGCTATGGTACATGTATTTCCAGCATACAAATCAGATATGATAATAATAATATAGTCATCATCAGGTGAAATACACCGTGGGCCTCATAAAGAAATATTTGTCACCATCACTAAGTAACAATGTGCAAACATTTTTCCAAATAGATGGAATTATTGCTGATTTTAGAGAGAAAGCTTTTCCAGGAAATGTAATACCCACACCAGGAATATTTGTGTGGATGGAGAAAGTGAAAGAAAGATAAAAACCAGCGGCAGAGACACGGTGGTTATTGTCATCACAATCAGAGCTCTCCTCCATCCGCCCCGTAACTCTTTCTCAAGGTAATGAGCACCTACATCTCCCTATGCTATAAATGGCAAAAAAAGGTCAGAATGTCCCTCCCTGCGTATTGGTCAGGGTGTGATGGGGAGCGGTCAGAGGCCGGGGTCCCCGCAGCAGGACACGGGGAGGAACACGGAAAGGCCAGGGGGTGTCGGCGTCACAGAAAAAGCCTTTTTGTTCACAGCCCGCCGCCGCGCTCTCGGCTGGAATTCTATTTGTTCTCTCACCGGAATGAAATGGCATTGATTGTTGGCTCAGATGTCTTGTAGAAGGGGAGGGGTTGGGAAACAAGACAGTGGGAAGGGGGGGGGGGAAGAAGGAAGAAGGCTTTGCAGAGGAAAAAAAAAGAAAGAAAGGAAAAGGCAAACGGATAGAAGAAGAGACAGGTAGACAGATACCGTGGAAAACAAAGATGGGTAGGAGCGAACAAAGGGAAGCGCAGACACAGTGCAAAGCTTTTTTCAAATCTGTGCTCATACTTAAAAGGGAGGAGACTAGAGAGAGAGGGAGAGGGGAAAGGGTTGGATAAAAGAGTGGAAGCTGGGCATCAGTGCCACAGAGGCAGGAGGTGGCTGTGGCGGGCTTATCCTCAGATCCCTCTAGGTGGGGTGCCTGATCAGCATTCTGACCTCAAATCTATCTGTTGTCAGAGTGGGAGAACGTTGGGACCATACTGCTCAGAGGGCTTAGGTGGTTCTTTCCCTAAGCAGAAAGAGCTAAATTGGTGATGCCACTTTGGCTGAAACCCTATTTTAGGGCCCACCTCTGGTCTTGAATAAACTTGGAAATGGAAAAATGGAATAATGTCATTCCATATAATAGTTCCATGGAAAGAACAGGTTGTTTAACAGTTAAGGTGCAGCAGAGTGATAAAACATTTGATGATTTTAAAGTTGTCCATACAAGGATTTTTTTTTAAATTGAACTCCTCAAGCCTCAGTGTCCACCTGAACTACTTTTATATTTTTTGTTCATGGTTGTGTATATCTTTTTTATTTTTTAAAATTTTTTATGGTTGTGTATATCTAACTTTGAGGTGACCATATACTACCATGAAAACTGTGTGGCTCAGTTGCATTCCATTCACTCATTGTTATTCGTTATTCGTTATTCGGGATACTTTCAGGTGCATGCATTACTGAAAAGTTCAACAAGGAGCCTACATTATTCTTCTTCAGTAGAAGCACAGCGATATCCATGGTCTAATGTCAGCATCACGCCCTTTTCCTACCCCCTCCTAAAGATTTTAGCCTTCAGAGCAAATCTCCAGCAGAAAGTGTCCTGCTGTGTAACATGTGAGAACAGCTGTTGAAAAAGGTCCAGATGAAATTATCCACATATTCTGCCCCCAGAAAAACTGTGTTCAAGTGTGAAAATGGCTTCTGTGCCATCCCTGTAATAACTATAACTGGAGCTGACTAGTGGTGTGTCAGTTAAAGCGGCCGAGTAGAGCCGGAACCGCATTAAATGGGAATGGACATTTGATTGGACTGGCAGATGAGCAGTTAGCTTTTCTAAGAAATGTATTAACCATTTTGTGTACTAAAACTGCTCTCCTTGTTTTTGTAGGTAAAAAGCATCCAAATTAAAGCCAGAGATGGCCAGACAATGACTTCCTCACTATTATCTGTGGCCTTTAGCACCTAGAACAATAACAAAGGAAGACCTAAAGGTGTGTAGTTTACCTGTTAACAGTTTCAGAGGCAGTCAGACTTCTGTTTGCCCTGTGTGAAACCATTCAGGTAACACTACGGCAGAACTGAAGGCTGCCAGATGTCTCTCCTGCAGAACAGTTTGGAGGTGTCCCTGCTCATTTCCAGCCTCGGTCTCCCTGCTGCAAAGCACATAAAGGAAGTTGACGGCATTCGAATATTCAGGGATTTGAAAAAAAAAACACTTTTCTTTTGGTACACATGTCCTTGTAGGACACAATGCATCCCACTTTGTGTACATGTGACCAGCTATTTCCGGTGGGCTTTCAGGGTTTTGTTGTGTGAAGTGTACATTCATGCAGCACACCTGTGGATCTTTCTTCTTCCAGGCACCGTGCAGCAAGGGAATTCTATTTAAAAAAAAAAAAAAAGTGAAAAAGGACATGAAAGCCGAGTGGTCTAACGTCAGCTCTAGGATGTGGAGCTATTGCGGCTCCTCCTCTGCTCTCTGCTCCTTAGTCTATCCCCTTCTGTGTGGCCGTCCCAATTGTGGCGTAGCCTCCCTTCTCTTTCCACCCGGGGAAACGCGATTTACATGCCGCCGTATGTTCAAAAGGGAATTTAGTTCTGCAAGCGGTGGATGCGTCATGTGGTTAGAAGCCCATAACGTGGAACAGAAAAAGCGTATAGCCTGTGTAGCATGCTCTCACTCTGGTGTGTGTAGACCAGCAGGAAGTCATGACACACCAGATCTGTGTGTGTGTGTGTGTGTGTGAGTGGATACATGGCCAAATATCTGTTTGTATCAAGGACAAGAAAAGAAAAAGAGCACCTAATTACGCCGAGGGAGCAAAAGAGCGTGCGATAGCCTCCTGGCAGCGCGTTTCCCAGTTGGAACAGCATCTGGGACCGTGGATGGATTCAGAGTGAACTGTGCATGTCTAATTCTACCGAGTCAGCGAAAGACCACGCTGGTGCAGCGGGGGTTTGGGGAGGGTGGGGGTGGGGGGGTCAACATCTGTGATTCTTGGTTCCTTATTTATATACCCCTCTCTCCTCTTTTGATACGATAGGGGATGAAAAAAAAGCTGAGGGTGGAAATGATGAAAGAAAATGTAAAAGAAATGGGAACAATGGCGGATGGGATTATTGGAAGGTGGCGTCGGTTAAGTAGGCTGCAGGATGAATGAGTGGCCCTGAGCCCTTATCGGTCATCTGCTCCCATGCTTCAGCCTTGACCTGGGAAGCAGGTTTGATTATTGCTGTGCTTCCGGAAGATTTCAGTGACGTGACAACTGCAGAAAACCTTTCCTCCTCCCCCAAAAGCATCACACTTAATGAGATTTACCATAACAATTAGACACGGGGGTCCAGTTTGGCGAAATTGTTTGGACGTCAGGCATGTCCAGAGCATAGGTGTGTGTGTTTGGTGTGTGTCTCGCCGTCACCATTTTTGCACTCTAGGTTTTCCTTTTGCTTTTTTCACATCGTTTAAAGTTGCATACACTGCTTGTCAGTGAGAAGGAAGGTAAGTGTTTTAACATAAATAATAGAGTGTCGCGTTTGCATGCGTGTAAGTCTCTGAGAGAGATATTTAATGGTTAGGAATATGTGCATGGTGACAACTTAAACATCTTACTATTACTAAAGTCAACAAGCAGCTGCCTACATATACAGTACTTTACACAATTTCACACACAGACAGATATGATGAGCAATGCCAAAAAAACAAGCAAAAAACAAACTTTTCAACAGTAGAGATATCCCTGATCTTTCAGCAGGTAATGAAATATCTTTGAAAAAATTGCATATAAGCTAGCCCTTGCGCTATTGACCACTGTAGGATTTCTAATTTAAAGAAAAATCCAAGATGTGGAGTTGAAGGTGGCCACTAATAAGAGAAAAACAAGAAACTGGATATCTATGTAAATGGAGGGAGTCCAAAAGTTATTTTTCACACTGGATTTGATTTCAATTTAGCAGAAGACATAGATCATTATCAAGACAGACGGAGCTATGACTTATCACCGTGGTTTATAAATGAAAAAAAAAAAAGCTGTAGATTTTCAACATAATCAGTTTGTGGAATATGTTTTCCGGTCGGATGCGTTGAGTTTAGCATATGTCCTATTTTTAATCCCATTTCCAATTCTATTTCCTCCCTCTACCAAGTTGCAAAGTTCTGCCTGTGTTGACCCAGCCCGATCAGTCACACACTCTCCCCTCTCCCCTCGGCTGCCCAGTGGAACCAGCCAGACTCCGGGGAGAAGACAACCTCTCCAACGGCCAATTGCACCATTAATTGCCTATCAGATCCAATTTTGCATTGCAGTAAATGAGGCAAAGAATTCTCCACTGTGCGTGCGCGTGTGTGTGTGTGTGTGTGTGTCTGAATGTGTGAGGCCTGACGCAGTGTGTTGCCCCCTGTCATCCCCAATCAGTGGAATTGAAACATCTAATTGCCCGGCTCCCACTCGTTTGCCTTCCAAAACATGCCTTTGTTTGCTTAATCAGGCACTCACACACTCTCGCACACACAGTGGGATGCGCCAGGGCTTCCTTTTTGGCGTACCACACACACATCACCGTGTAATACTGGTTCACTCGCTGGGATACATATTAAAGCGGGAAAGCAAAAGTCTCCGTCTGCACTGCTGGGAAGTGGAGTAATCGAGGAGGAGCACTTTGCTTTGTAGCTGCTGTCACCGGTGAATATGCTGACACATCCTTTAATTAATAAGGAGCATTAGGGAGGGAGGCTCACTCTTAACCTCTGCTGCATTTCAGGGTTTTTGCGTGCTGCCGCCGCTAGTTCTGGCCGTCCTTGATAAAAACAAGAGGCACTCTGTTGTTAGGTGTCTGTCTCTTTGTTGTGTGCTACCCAAGTTCTTACATAAACTAAATAAACAAAGCCGACCTGAACTCGGAACGCTATTGATCTGGCTCATCTTGCACCTGTAACCCGCCCAGATTTTAATGAAGCACATCTTCTCCTGGCAGGACGAATATGGAGATGGGAGCCGAACACACACTCGTGCAATGCGAAAACAATGGAAAACACGCGCGAGCTAGCCTAAATGTTTTGCAGCAGGCATAATAACCCGGCTGTTTATGAGATGTCTCATTATACCTGCCATCGACTCGCCAAAGACATAACCGTTGATGCATTCAGCGGTGTTGTGTCAATTTTTTATAGTGTTTCCGATTGATTTGTTGTCTCGGGGAAAGTGAATCAATGGAAATCTCATTAAAGTAGAAGCTAAAGGTCACAGTAGATGTGTAAATGAACGCCCGAGTGGTTCTTAACACAGTCTGTATACTGTTTCACTATGGTCTGGATGGCTTTTACACTGCACGACTGCCGGAACATTTTTTTCCCCCAAAAAAATGTTTACAAAGAAATATCCAACGCTGTCAACTCTTGTAAGATCAGATCTATGATTACGCAACACGGTTATTCAGTATGGTCTTGTTTACGATCCACTTTGGTAAAAGTTTTGGTAAAAAGGCTTTATTTTTCTGTGCTCTGAATCCAGTGCTGGCCATCTGTTTGACGTGAAGTCCGACGTTCAGGAACGGGGATACCTTCGACATGAACGGATCGATGTGTTTATGTGGAGAATATAAACATGTGTGAGCGCCGTCTCTCAGAGATGAACTCAGAGAAGAGGACGCTCGTTATTTTGATTTCGCCGGTTGCCTCTAACATGTTTGTCTCCAAGTGCGGGAGGAGGCAATTTCACCCCAAAGCAGATGTGATATTTGGAGTCAGAACACATGACACACGCTGACTGTTTGAATCTCGGATGATTCGGAAATAAGCGGGTAATGCTTGATGAGACCTCAGTCAAAAGCAACCCGGTGTCTTGGCTGTCATTAGGAAATTCCCCACCCAGCGGGACCGAGTCGTTTCCAAGAAGCCCCCCCCCTGTCGGACCTGTTTGTGCCAGAGCGGCAAGCAGAAATTCTTTCAATTTCCAACGTTCATTCGATAATTCAAAGCATCCTGTTTTACCGTATTGGTGTTAATCTTCCTTCTAATAACCCGTCCACAGCACACTAGCTGTCCACCTGTGGAAAATTAGCGGTTAAAGCAGCCAGATGTTGTCAGCGAGGAGACCAAAGCTTCTGAGACTGAGCATTACCCCCAGGTGCACGCCACTCTAATTGAAGGAAAGCGTTGCTCCGTATCAGCTGAATGAACTTGAGTTTCCCCGTTTTGTTTGTTTTCCCTGTGTGTGTGTGACGGCTATTAAACGAGCAAAGCTGCCTATCCACCGCTCCTGATCCCTTTCTTTCGTCCAGCACTCATCAGGACAGATTCCTCATAGATATAGCTCCGATTGGAAGTAAGTAGAACGAGAAAATAGACAAAAGTAAGGCAGATGGGCACAAAGCCACAGCTTCTTTCTTTCCCAGCAGAGTGCCTGGGACCACTTTTCTTAACGGTTTCATCAGATGTTGGGATACTGCAGGGACCCTGCAAACGTGAGGAGTCAGCACAAGCGGGCACTTTAACCGCAGCTGCTTTGCTTCAAGGCAAGACTCCTATTCACTCTTTCTGAAGTGTGTGGCTGCTGGTATTGATATTATGTCTGAGTTTTTTTTCATTTCTGGCTGAAAACGTGTTCAAGTCTCCACGGGAAGCTCAGAGTGCTCTCAGTTGTTGAAAGACCCGAAACCTTGATAAGTCCCCACCGAACCGTGCCCTCTGGACGCCCGAGGGAACGAATATCTCCCCGACTCAATTCCCCTAAAAGAGCCGTGTTTGGTCAAGAGCCGTTACACCCTCTATCCCCCCCCCCCCACCCCCCCTCACACCTCTTTGCCCACGCTCATTTTCCGTCTTCTTTGGTGTCTCTCTCAGCCTGGCACTCTACCGGCGATGTGACAGGTGAACAATGAATAATATTCAGCGAGGGCTTCACGTGTCTCGGGACCCCCCATTGAAGTCGCCCACTGCTCCCCTTTTACTGTCACATCCCACACGGCCAGGCTTTGCTTTTGGAACAATTGTGAATTTAATCTCAACGGTGTGAAGTCAGCGAGGGGTTTCGGAGAGGGGGTTCGGAGATGTTTATGCATCCCGGATAAATGTGCCGTTCGCTTTTCGAAACCACGCTGAATGCAGACGCACGTGTAATCGCTTTGATGTCGCGCCGATGTCTGCAAATAATAGCACCCTGTGAAACGTGGAGTCGCTTAGGTGCTGGGGGTGTAAACACAGGCCTGCGCGCTTAAATTCTGGTGCGCAGAGCAGCGTGTGGAAAATTCCCCCCTCATCCCTCACTTCCTATTGTTTTTGTCTGAGTTCACACCCCAAGGGGCTTGATTTAGATGAAATGTCACTTTTAATGGAAAATTTGATGGAGGCAAAAACAACAAGGAGTTGGAATATGGCTTGCCGTAAGTAGCAAAAAGGGGGGGAGGCAAGTGTCAGGGCGATGTCAGCGGCAGGGGCTGTTTCTGCCTTGATTGTACTCTTTAGGAATTCATTGGTTGTTTTCTGCGGTATTAATGCTGTAGCAAATGCGGCCACCGGGCAGGCGGAGCAGAGCTTTATAGATGACCGTGCCAGTAGCCAATGCCACGGCCCGGCCCAGCTTGGGGGGCGTGGATGGGGGGCTGTGAGTGCTGAGTTTTCTGGCTATCATCTAACTGCTCATCCTAATTGCTTTCACGTGATGAATTTGTATGAGTTTCCTCATGCTAATGACAAACAAACCTCCCCAGTACATTTTTTTGCTGTATCGAGTACAGAATCCAGGCAGCCGTGGAGGCAGCAGCTCCTCTGGTTCAGGCCGGTGGGGGGGGGGGTCGTTCTGAATGTCTTTGGTGCGGCGAACGCTCCTGACCTGCCACAGGCGGTTCCAGGACCTCCCTCGGACCCTAATTGTCGCGGTGCCGATATCGGCCCCCGGTTATCACTCACAGTATATAGCCCGCCGTGGAGTTTTGTGTTTCTATAGTGACTCTGACTGTGCAGAATTCCCCTTTGGCAGCGCAGTAATTAATTTATCTCTATTGATCTCTTGTATCCCTCAAGCCTTTCAGCGGGGTGGCCTGAGAGCTGAAAGCTGCATTGTTGATTGAATGCGCAGTATATCTATAGATGCGATCACAAATCAGACCCCACCGGGGAATAGCTGGGAGCAGGCCAGATTATATTCTTTCATGCTGCAGTGGTAATGATTCATTTTATCATACGAGGCACAAAGTGACTGTAATTGGAAGTTTGGTACAGGCCAGCAGCCTCGGCTGCTCCAGTAAAAATATACTTATGGCACCGACTACACATCCAACTCTGCCTCTTTCACACAGTCAAGACATTTCAAGTTAAGAATTTTATAATAACCTGTTTTTTTTTTTTACACCTCCCAGCATAGCATGACATTTACTCAAAGCAGGGCAAATATGGACAGGGAAAAAAAAGAGACAGAACATTTGCCAAAGCCTCCTCAACTCCAATTTTTCACCTTTCTTGCCTCCCACTCATTCATATCTTGACACACTTTTTACTCATCAGATATTGTGTTTGGTCCTTGTGTAGTCAGTGGGTGGACGTTAGCTGTTGGAAAACAAATAACGAGAAAGAATTAAGCATACTCTGTCCACCGCACATGAGTATGTTTTTTCTTTCTTTACTTACTTACTAATACAACGGCCAAATAGTCCCACTCTGTCAGTTATTAGAAAGTTAAAAATAAATAAAATAAAATTATGACGATTATGCGTACGCCCATTTAGGATAAGACTAAACACGTTTACTATGAAAAACAAAAAACGTACACAATGATGATGCAGATGATGATTGTGATGATTGCACAATAATGTGTAATGAAACATTTTCCAAAGTCTTTCTGGAACTGTAGATGGTGCTTTTTAGATTAATTTCTAAATATGAATAGGCTTGATAATAGGTTTTTGGGAAATACAGACTTTAAACTTTGATCCTGTTCAATGTCTTCTGAAAAATAAAAACTTAACCACTTAACCACTTTTTTTTTTTTTATCTCTACCCTTTTTATTCATTATTTATTTCCTAGCCTGACCTTAGGTGGCAGTTTTAGGAATAAATTGGTGTCAAAGGAAGGAAAATGAGCAAGAGAAAGTAATGGCTTTGACTGAGACCAGAAAAGACAGCTCTGTAAGAGGGAGATGATCCAAACTACAAGTGCGCCGTGAAGGAAAAAGGTAATGACAGCTCACCTTTTTGTCAGTCTCGGTGACAGAATGACTTGTGAGTTTGGAGACAGTTGTTGTCATGGAAACTGATTTTAATGCTGCCAACGGCTCCGTGATCTCACTTTTGCTTCTCCAGTGAGTGCCAACGCCCACAGCTGAAGATGTCAACTTGAGAAAAATAAGGTTCTGGCCGCCGATGGACCCGAGTGCTGACGCTGCCTCTGCTCAGGTTCCCTCGTCCTGTGCGGTCCACTGAGGATTGTAAAGGCTGCCCACTCAGTTTTATTCAAATTTGAACAGTGCTCCCCACTGGACTTGCTTAAGATGACACTCATCAAGACTGTAGTTGTGACATGTTACGAAGTGTGGAGAGAGAAAGACACAGCTTTGGCTTTTTGTTTAAC
Source organism: Menidia menidia (assembly GCA_907169785.1). Classification (NCBI taxonomy): domain Eukaryota; kingdom Metazoa; phylum Chordata; class Actinopteri; order Atheriniformes; family Atherinopsidae; genus Menidia; species Menidia menidia. Next base: position 18,678,826 of record CAJRST010033334.1, on the reverse strand, counting down.
CGATGGCTGTGTGGATTTAGAATTATGTGGAAGCAGATTGCATAAATTCGTGGGAATTAAGTCTTAGTATTTTAACAAACATTAGAACAGGATTAGAGGATGGATTTGTAAACCATACAAACCCCTCACATGCTGACTTGACTCTGGCATATTCCAGCATCCTCTTTAATATCCCCTAACTCCAGTAATGCGTTGTTGTTTTGGATCACTTCCTGTTTAACGTCCTCATGCGAGTTTCTGTGCCCAGGGCGAGGATCCTGCTCATCGTGTCCGGCGTCCACAAGTGGCGCGTTCTTAATTAAAAGTTATCCCGTATCTCTCCCTCCCGACATCGGGAGGTGTGATCGTCACTTCAGCTCAACACAGACGTGTTTATTTTCGGTCCCAAAATTCATTAAATGGGCCTGTCAAAACTGATGACAATAAGAGGAGGCAGGATCCTCTGACGAACCCCCCCCCGTGTTATTAGCGGGGCTGGAGTGGCTGTTTGTCCGCCTCAGCTTATCACACATCGGCGCGTAAGACCTATGTACTGTACCAATGCAGGGTCTAATTCATCCCATCAACAGAAAAGCCCCCCTCATTTAAGTTTAAGTCGACCCCAACTTTGAAAAAATAAACGAAGCGTTCGACACCTTTAGCTGCGAAAGCAGCTCCGCTTTAGTCAGCAGGACCTTTACATGGAGGTGTGCTCTGTGTTATCTCAAAAGGTACAACAGCACCAGCAGACAGGCAGACTGCTGCAGACAAGGTCCTGCTCTTATGCGCTGGATTTTCCTATCTGAAAGCACACAGGAAAAAAAAAAAAAGAAGCCAAAACTGTGTTTTTTTTTCTCCCTAAGAAATCGTCTAAGGGGTTAGCGCCGCAGAGGGCAGGAGTTTCTATGCGGTTTGCATAAATAAAAGGTGTGCGTTGAATGAAAAAGGCCTTGTAAACCTGTGTGTGTGAGTGTGTGCAGCCGTCACTGTACAGTAGAGGCCCACGATCACACGGCACCATTGTGTGTTTTCTCTGTGCGGGCAAAACGTCGGCCCCTGCCTTTTGTTGCCAGACAGAAATACATCAAATCGTGGTTTATTGGCGCTATACAAGAGAGAATTGGAATTTTTACGGCTTGCCTGCCACCTATAATACAAGTGGAGTTGTTTTCTGCTCCACAGAGGATGGTTTTATTGAAATGCTCCACTCACTGAGGTTATGTCGACAAATGACAGCGCGACATACAAACGCAAACATCTGCTCCCTATGGGCTTTGGAGAACATAATTGCGTAGTGCTTTTACTGTGTTTGTTTGTTCGAGTCAATTGTCAACTCATAAATGTGTAAATACGGCACATATGGAACATGATGGAATCACTGAGAGCACACGGAGAACGGAGCCACGGGGACAACTGGGAACTGTGTGGCAGGGACTAAAGACTTAGACCTGTAAGACACACAATGCTGATGTTTGTGTTTGTTCGTATGTTTTATTTAAATTTTGGGGTCCTTATCCGGTTCTTTTTTGTGCCTTCCTCATGCACACGACACCTAACCACCCCGAGAGATGCCCCATTCTTTTGGCACCTTCTGAGTCGCGTTGTTGTCGTTAGATTTGACTTTATAGAACCCTGTGCCTTTCCACAATCGTTTCTTTTTTGACTCTCTGTTGACCTTTTCCACAATCGTTTTTTTTTTTTGACTCTCTGTTGACTTTGCATGACATGAAACACGTCCAAACACAGGTTTACACAGGTACGATACACCAAGCGCACACACACATACACTCGCACAAACCATTGGAAATATGGTCAGGTAACGGATTGTGCTAAAAGGCGAGCGGCCTGAAGTGTTTTCTCAGTTAGTCAAAGAAGGGAGATGTGTTTTCTGTCCACTTATTGCCTTCACACGGCTAAGTGCTCTCTTTGACCTTCTCAGTCTCTCAGTACTCATCACCTCCTATGTGAATCCTTCTATTAAGTGTCCTTGCTTGTTTCCAGTTTTCCTTAAACTCTAACCGGAGTTGGCCATGTTGAAATAAGCTCACAAATCCCTGCAAAGCACCTTGAAATATGTTACTTCAAATAAAGAAATTAAAGCAGTTCTTCTTTCATGGTGGCTGGCCCATACATTTTGAGAAAAACAGTGTACGGAGTCAACACATTTCTGTTTTCACAGGGTGGTGTTTCCCCTCCACACTCTGCTATAATAACATTTTACTTCTCATATCAGTTGTTAACAGGTCATAGAGGTGTGTTGTATCTTTAATAGCAGTATTTCCACAGCAGAAAATGTTGCAGATTCATAATAGAAAAGTTAAAAATGGTAAAAGAACTACAGGTCAGGGCTCTTGAATATTTATATTCCGTTGGATAATGTAACATTCCTACGTTTCATTGTTCGATGACATTCTATATATGTGTTATTATTATTATTATGATGATGATGATAACTGGGTTTTGCTCGGTTAATTATGACATGTCTATTTTTTTTGTTACATAAAAAAAACACACTTGTAATATTGCACAATTACTGTTAAAAATACGTATAGAAGGGAATGGCAGAGAGGTGGCGTTACACTGCAGATGTTGTTTCAGCCTGCCAAGTGAGTCCTGTCATGCACAACGACCTTTGACCTTTCATTTATCTGTTAATTGCATTGGGTTAAGGTTAGCTCTAAAAATACATGGTTAGGTTTAGAAATTTAGATGATACGAGTTAGAGGTAAAACTAATCACTGTGCATGTATAATTTAGAATATCCTGCCTTGTGACCATTCAATATAATTAAACAGATTATTTGACTTTCCACATAAGGCATCAGTGAAGATTTAAACGATACAGAGGACATTGCCATTTAAAAAGCAGTAGGTCAACTGTAGGGATTTTGTTTGTGCGATTCTGCATTTCATATCGTCTTTAACGTTCTCGCCCAGAAAAGCTTTACCTCTGTCGTTTTTTTTCTTTTTTTTTCGCCTCCACCTGTCAAAATGCTCTCTCCCATTCTGTCAGAAGATGTCTCGGCACGCTGGTTTACCAATCACTTGCGGTGAGCCTCTGAGTCTGTCATGTTATTTTGATGCCTCCAGGAAGCAAATAAGCACTCCGGGTCAGGTGAAGAAACGCCGTCCTTTTTGTTGGCCGGCAGCAAGCCTCTAAATAAAAAACTTTAGGATGAGAAAAGACAGACATTTGATTGCACCCTGAAGACTTTAAACCTTGAAAAGATCTTGTCCACTCGCACGCCTCAATCGAGTGTGCAATCCTCTCGCTTTTCTCTCCTCTTGTTTCAAGATCAAAGACGCTGGAAAGCCATGCGGTGGTTTTTTAGAGTAGCTGAAATCATCGCCTCGCCTTTTTTCACCGGTCAACGTAGCTCTTATGTTGTTGGAATTTTTTCTTTTTTTTCTTTTTTTACACATTGTGTTCGCCGGTTAAGCAATCTGTAACGGAGCCCTACTGCGGGGACTGAAACAAAGCCCTGTCTACATTTAGACATGCACTCCGTAATGCATCCTCCAGACACATGGCAGACACATAATAGAGCTCTAACAGACCCAGGGGAGATTGTTAAAACAGCGTGGCAGGTTAGCTAAGACTCGCGGTGAAATATTCCCACGTGGAGATCATCAAATAGACACCTAAGGGATTGATGGGGGGGGCCTTTAGCCACCCCCTAACGGTCATGCCTCGGACAGACGTGACTGCAGGGATGAGTCCCAGGTGGACGGGAAATACTTCACAGCAGTCTTTAGCTTCTGGTTGTCGATAGAAGCCGGGGGGGGATATGAGGTGTAGGTTCGGTTACTCGGTGAGCAGACAGCGGCGCTCTTTGCTGGCTTAATGATTAAGTAGGGTTGCAGGGAGATGAATTAGGGGGGAGGGGAGGTGATAAGCTGACACAGAGAAAATGGAGAAAAAAGACTGCCTGGCTTTTCTGCAGAGGTGGAGCCGCTTCTCTTCTTTAATCATAACAGCTCGGAATGTCACGTCTGGTGTCTCGTCATGTCCTGATTACCAATTGTGTGCACCTGGGGTTCCCCTCCCTCTTGTGTTTAAATAGTCCTTGTTTCCCCTTGTCTGGTGCGGGGTCGTTCTTGTCTTCTTGTTTCTTGTCCCTTGTCCTTTTCGTCCGTCGTCACCCCCACGCCAGGTTTGTCTTCGTCATAGTTCTGCCACAGCCACAGTCATTGTCTCAGTTTTGTCACAGTCTTGTTAATCTTTATTTTGTTACTTTACCACAGTCTTGTTTGCTTTGCTTTGATACTTTGCCCACAGTTTTCCACAGCTTTGTTTTGTACTTTGTCTGGACTTTCACCCTGTTTTTGTTCAATAAACCTTGTTCCCCTCATCTCCGCACCTGAGTCCTCCCGTCAACACCCACCTCCCTGACACGGAATGCATTTTGCCTATTTTTCTTTTCTTAAATTGTCTTCGCTATGTCTGACGTTTGAACAAATTGTCTTGATAAAACAAGCTGAGAGTAGCTTTGCCCTCCCTGTGTACACAGTCCTCTCACCTGCTTCTTTACCCCCCTTGACTCGGGGAATCTGCTGGGTGTAACTAAGCACCCCGTAGGCCTTTCTGACTCCTGATCTCCTCCAGCCCCTCTTATCATCCTTCACTGGTCTTAATGACAATTATTTAATTCGACCCGCTCCGAAATGAGATTAGTTTCCACGGCGGTGGGCAGAGAACAGAGGGCGAGATTGTTTTGTCTCTGACCATCGCTCTCCACCAGCACGCCCCTCTATCTTCAAGTGTAATCTATTCCAAAACACCGTGAATGCGGGCCATCGTCGTCGCGTCTCCCGCTCTTACGGCGGTGGCTCAAATGAGCCGGGATGAAAGCGACGAAACCTAAGATGATGATAGTGCCGCTGCTTATGATGATAGGCTTTGATAGCGTCGGCTGAGAACCCGATCGCTCGCTCAAACATGATTGCTTCTTCAACTTCACCTCGTGCTTTCTGCTATATTTACTCTGCCGTTGGTAGGCTAGCCCCCAATCGAGCAGCAGCCTCAGACCGCACGCTAGCGGAAACACCGAGTCAGCACTGTGCGCGCGAGCTGGAGCAGTGTGTTCTGATGGAGTGCACGGAGAAAACTGCGACAGGAGGGATACACACGTTCCATGCATCCCTCTTCAGGCGTGCAGCCATAGGCGTGTATTCACCCCCCTGTCACAGACTATTCCTATAGTTTCTGTGGATTGTCCAGTGATTGCTTACTAAAACACACACACACTCACACACAGAGAGCTACACAGGGGAGGCTGCGTTCACACACACACACTCACACACACGCGCGCAGTTTCGTGCAGAGATACGAGGCAGGCTGCGGGAGAGCACTCGGCTGCTCAAAGCCCTGGAAGCCCCGTGTTAGCCCCCCTCCCTCCATGCCACTTTGGAGATCTGCATTTTAACTAAACATCTGGCTGTGTCAGCACCAGTTCATCACAGTGGGGGCATATTAACGCACCCACACACTCACCCACACACACACACATGCATGCACCCACAGCCCCTTTTACCTCTGTGACTTGCCTCTCCGTGTTAGGAGGCCGCATTTTCAGAAAACTACACACTGTGATTCATTAGAGTTCACCACCGAGCGTCGGCCATGCATATTCATTTCGATTTAATCACGAGACACACGTTGACATTCGCTGGCTCTGACTGTGTGCTACGACTATGAGCTGACTATGTAGACTAGAGTTTGGGTGTATAAAATAAATGCGTGCCAGTGTGCCCCCACATATGTCAAACGTCCTCGCACGTGAGATGTTTACTGGCTGGAGCCACCCACCGGGCTCCAGCAATTAATTGGCCGCAACCTCCAGTATATTAACATTAAATGCGTGATACTCCAGGGGAAGCAGTTAATTGTCGGCCCGGAGGAATTGCAGATAACCTGATATCAACTTTTTTTAAATGATGTGTGCTCTGATAAGAAGGCTCTCCTGACTTTGATTGGGGCAGTACTTCAGAAGGTGTAATTATGACTCGCACTGAGAGTAAATAACTGATTTATATGCTCTTTTCGTTTGGAGGACTTGTTGCTTTTTTTTTCTAGATAAGGGTTTGATTTTTTTGACATCGATGTGTTTGGACATGCCAGCTGTCAGTGATGTGTAAATATGTTCTTTAATGTTTTTCCAGGTCCAGATCTCTCCCAGACTGAGGTCCCTGTCTATATCTACTGCAGGGCAGTCAAAACACATCAAATCACTAAACTTCTTACAAGTTATCATCAATACGTGCCCAGCGCTAACTTGTTTAGAGGGAGTGCATGCAATGGAATCCTCATCTGTGAGGAGTAGGGGAGGGGCCTCTAAAGCTTGGGCCCACACTGTATCCACACTTGGGTGTGAAACGGCCCTCCCCAGAAGTGCTCCATTATTCTGATTTGAAATTTTCAGCGACAGGCCAAATAATCCATTTGCCCCTGTGATGAATTCGTGTCATTCTGCTCCTGCAGAGGGGCTGCACAGAGTGAGAAAAAGGCTTTCTATGAGAGCGAGAATATGTCACTCCTTATTCTGAATGCCAGAACCACACAGAAAGACAAAGGATATTTTTCTAGCTATCTTTATGACGGATGGATTTTAAAAAAAAGTATCAATCTTTTTGCCTGGTAGTCGTGGCTTATCAGTTTCAGTCTCCATGGGAGACATTACGGTCTATAAGTGTGTGTTGTTAATGTTGTTAAGAACCAGATGTTGGTGGCCCTTTAAAAAAAAAGGTTTCAGACTTTGTTTTACCTTTTTTTTAATGTCTACATGCAGATAATGAAGATTGCCACAGATAACCTACAACAATGAAGAAAGCAGATGATATCAGCTTCATGTTTGACCAGTGACAACGTCCGAAAGTTTGGCCGATGACTCCTCGAGCATTGCGTAAAGCCGCTTGACTCTTAGTGAACAATATTAACCAGATAAACTTATCATACGCTTACCCCTCATGAATCTATGCATGCTAATTATCTGGTAACCGCAACATACATTGAGGCAAGAAAAAAAAAAAAAAAAAGCTACGCATCATTAGAATTTTGCACATTTTCTTTAAATCCCATGTGTGTGGTTATTCCGGCATTTTCTCATTACTTGTCGAGAGAGGACCCACAAACGAGCTCACATGAAGTCCAACCCCATCAGCCACCTGTCTGCAGAGAAGCTGCCGGCCATTAGCCGGGCTCAGCATCCGCAGGCCAAAGTCTGAAGGTTGAATTGCGCGCCGGAAGCACTGAACGCGACATAATTATACATATCTGTTCGTCTACAGCCGGGACCTTTGCGGGCCCTGGTCACACTTCACGCGAACACACAAGTGCGCTTTCCACCAGAGCCCCATTACCGCGAAACCCTTAATGCTCCGCTTTGCCGAGCCTCTGTTCCGTCACTTCAGCTCAATAATTAATCAGAAATAAACATACATTGCTTGACAATAAGGCTTTTGTATTTGGCAACTAATCAGACAACTCATTAGGCAGTAATGAGCCGTCGCTGCCTGCTCTCGTCGTGTTTGGGGGGGAAACTTTGGCGCACGGGGAGAAGTGGCAGTGTAAGAGAAGAGTGTGTGTGTTAGCGCACAATACACTCCCAGCAGCCGCCCTAAATGTATTCCCCATGCAGATGCAGGCTCCCACTCCAATTATGGCAGCATTTCACCCAGGAAGAAGCCCACTTACCGCGCATTCACTTTATGAATAATTGATTGTTTATGCCAGTGTTGTATTTGTAAATACACGTTTGTGCTCTGATTAATAGTTTTCTAGACATACTCATTTGTTCAATTTGATTAGACGCTTAAATGTATTATTTATTAGCTGAAATTGCTCTCCGGTTATTAGTCATCACGAGAGCAACGAGAAGATTTGGCACGAGGACACATCTGCATGCGAACAGACGGGCTGCTATCACATGGCAAGTGGCAGCGCGTGTGAGATTTAGTGTGCTGTTGAGATCTTATGAGCTTTCCAGCCTGTTGTTGCATCTTTTTTTATTTTTTATTTGAGACTTACAGATTCAATTTTAAATCTCAGAAAAGCAAGTAAGCAACAATATTCAGTGCCTCAAATGATTATGTAGTGCAGATCAGTGTGAAGTGAAGCCGCTTTTATGCAGAAACGGGAGAGATTCAGCGTCCCGTTTAGCAGAATTCTAGATCTGTGGACACGTCCAGACAAAGGGAGAGGTTATGGAACGGTCAATGTGAGGAATTGACTTTTTTTTGTTGTTAGACTTTGAACTATTTCCCTCATGGCATTGATGAAAAAATGAGTATCTGTGCCCTTTTGTGTGAGATGGCTGCATCGTCCCTAGCTGTGGCTGATTCTTTTTGTTGCGGCACTCTTATGAGGAAACAGGTCAGATTTGTTAGATAAAGAGAAAACAACAAGACAGTGATCCAAACAAAAGGTCCAAACGCTCCGCAGAAATTGAAAACATTTTCCGGAAGACACAATCAGCATAAGATCGTCACTGTAGCGAGCTACAATAAAAAGCCTTTTGAAGGCTTTAAATGATACAACTCTTGGAATTTGGGGGAAGAAAAGGGCTGATTACTCACCAGTGTTCTGGGATTTAATTTATCTAGATGCAGAAAAACACTTTTCCCTTCTCTCTGTCCTCAGGGAGGTGACTAGTGAGGTGACAGAAATGGAAAAAGGAAAAAGAAAAAACACATTTCAAATTGTGAAAATGACGACAAGTGTTTGCAGTCACATTACTTTATAATCCAAAGTATGACCTTTTTTCTCCTTTTTTTTTTGCCTCGGGCGTGCAGTGTCACTGTGTTCTACGTGATAAAAGGATGCTGGAAATTGTTTTAAGAGACAAGAAGATAGCTGACATTTTTCACAGCAGACACTTTAGCTTTTCACGCTGTGAAAATGCAAACTCCTTCTGTATCTGCTGGGTTGTCCAGCAGCCACAGACCTGTCGCTTTAGACCTTTATCACAACATTTAGGTGAACATAAAGCTTCTATGAGATCCTCCTTCCTCTATTCTTTCAGTATCTTTTGAAATGAATCTCTGCAATCTTCATCGAGTGAATAGTACAACAGATTTTTTTTACTCTTATTGATATATTTTCAGGAAAGCCAAAGTAGGCCTGGTGCTTGTATCAGTAAAGTATGATATGGCGTTAGATAACCTCTCAATGTTCCAGTGTTTACATTGCATTTATCACACAGCTCTGCTTACGATCTATGCCTGTGAACGTGCTCCACTCTTTTTTTATTGTTGCTGGTACAAATCAAACTGTTTCTCATATTTATTTACTGATTCATCACTAAAATGGTAAAACACGGCACATTAAACATTTGATGTTTTTTTCTGTGTCCTATTGTGAATAAGAAAGAGGTTTATGAGAGTTTCTTTTTTCTAGTCGAGGGATCTTACCTTTTACACATTTATTAGATGAGATTTTACAGAGATTGACGTTTTTGTATTCGCCAACCAAAGCTAAACACTCAACTTCTGCGTGGAGAGGATATGAACATATCACACATGTGCACATGTGCACTGTAGAGAATGAGGCCCACCCCCCCGGCAATTAAGTTGCTCTATCTGCCTGCTCTTTTTTAGTTTGTGTATGTACAGAAATGTTATACTTTTGCTGAACGCTCTTACCTGTTGCGGTGGAGGGGGGGGTGATAGGGAGGTGATGGGCAGCTATGACTGCGCTACTGTGCTCGTCGTGCATTCTGGATTCTGGGAGACCAACTGAAGTCGTAAGGAAAGAAAAGCAGCACTGCTCTACACCATATGCCAAATATGAGCCCACTTGCCAATTTGTGGGGGGATACTGGCAAGTGCTAGCAAAGCTGAATTCTTGACAGAGGGAGATGAATAATTGAACATGTGCGAGGCAAAGTTCTGTCGGCGTGGAGTGGAGTGCCTTTATACATGGAGAAAAGGGAGTAGAGACAGCCAGACTGTCTGCAAGCTAAACTCTCATTTAGATAGCGCTGAGTTTTTATTTTATTTTTATTATTTTTTTTCAGTAAACACGTCAAAAAGTTGCAGAGATTTCGAGATGAACTTCAGTGGGTTTCTTGATGAGATGCTAGCGTAAAATAAAAAGTACTGCTCATTTATGCGCGCCATTGATCATACAAGACAGCACCTCAACAGCACCGAACACTGAAAAGATTTAAACGTGCGAAAACAAAAGAAATAGAAATATCCTGAGGAGAAATCTGCGTGAATCGGTTAGTGGAGATGTTTGTCTTTTGGGGAATGCAATTTGTATTCAAATTTGAATATTTTAACAAGCACATTGCGTCAATCTCCAGTTTGGCAGACAGGGACACAAAGTGACGCTACCGTAAACTTGGAAGGAATGTGTCTTTTTGCACACATAGCCACTTCCTTTGTAGCCACCCTTAAAGCTATGGTTTATATCCAGATCTGCAGCACATTTCACCAGGGCACACATCAGGCACAGCTGCAACCAACAGCTGCTTTAGCCTAAGTGGGATAAACTCATCATAGCAGGTTTCAGGAGGTGATTACATGTTGGGCACGAAGCATTTCCCCTAAATGTCCCACATGTTTCACTCGCCTGTTTTGATTTGCCGTCGCAGTTATGCAGAGTGCGTCATCCATCACTGTCCTTCATCAGTGTACCTTCCCGGTAGAGGAAGGATTTTACTAATCATACGCAGGAGTACTGGCTCAATGACGAACTGAAAAAGACACCAAAAAAAGGACTGTTCAACCAGGCTTCCACCTGAACATGTGTGTCTTCCAGCGTGAGGCCATCGGAGGGGGATTTATGTGTCTATAAATAGACGAGGCGATGGCCAAAAATGCATCCATTTGAAAAGACTTCTCAGATTTCATTGACTTTTCTTGGCTAAAGGCGTTTCTTCAAGAGAAATATTGGTGTCCCTCACATATTGACCAGATATGCTTCTTTGGAACTTTGGGCCACTCCTGGCCTTAGCAATTAGTACGCCATACCCCAGGTCATGACCTTTGGGCCACATTTGGCACACAAAATGGATGCCAGTGCCCTAACTAATTAATGCCAAAAGGACGTGTCTTCCATCTGGGTCAGACCCTCCAATATCTTCCAAACCTCATGTGCTCTATTTTAATGTACCTTTGATAGTTGAGAAATGCTTCAGTCAAAGCTACAGGTATCAACATGCTAGTGGGAAAGTTGGGTTTGAAATAGCCAGGTGTTTTCACATGTCTGAACAAAGGTAGCTGTATGGCGCCAGTGTCTGAATTCCCACTACTTCAACGCACGTTCTGTACGTTTATTTGTGCAAGGTGCACACGAAAAAAAAAAACCCGGGCAACTTTCCGAGTCCTCCGAGAGGGAAAACGGACGTCACATCCAGTGTTGGGAGATAATGATGAACGCCTCCGGCCCGGGCCAAGGACAAGAAGTTTAAGGGAGAAAACAAACTATTCTGGATGAACAGAGCCTGCTAATAGACGGAGACAAATGTAAGCGGCCATCTTGTCAGCGGCGCATTCTCTCCACTATTAGCCCGGTGATAGTGTCCCGCTATCACTTCTGACTTCTCCATCAATCTTCAGAAATGGATGCGATTTGGTCTTTTGTTTTTATTGTGACTTTATCATTACTGTGTCGCTTTCACTTAAATCTGCCATCTTCTAATCGTCATTGTCTTTCTCCTTTCTCCTTCTCCCCCCCCCCCCCCGTCCTTTCCCAACCCCTGCTTCCCTCACCGACAGACACCACCCTGTCCAGAGAGCGTGGTGAGTACCGCAGCCACACACTCCTCCCCCCGAGTTCCAGCCATCTGTGTGAGAGCGCTGCCAACAACAGCATAGCGTCTGCTTTTTTGTTTACGTGGAAGAAAGATTTTCAGATGCTAGTCTCAGTGGGGGGTGGGGGGTGGGGGGCGCTGAGTCACAAACATCATTTGCATCAACAGGAAGCTGTTTTCCTCTCCCATCATGGTGCACGTCCCAGCCAACGTTGAAATGAGGAGAGAAACATCAAGCGAAGGCAATTATAAAAGCAGCATCCACAGACCCATGTGGCCAATCAGAATTTGAATTTTGCATGTTTTTCTCTGCACGCAGTTTGCCCCGACCTACTTACTCAATTTACCTCCTTTTGACTCCAATAGTATTCAGTAAGGAGCCAAGAGGGACTTTTTTTATTTAAACGTAATCTCTGTCCGGCTTTAGCAAAACACATCTCGAGGTTGTCTAAATAAAAGGTAGGTGGATTCCCCCTCTGTGGTAGTCTCTCAGATTCAATTTTTTTCTTCCTCCTGTATATGGTGCTGCACTTAATGGCTTGCTTTGCTTGAAAGAGCGCTTGGATCCACTTGTCAAATGCCTCAAAGTGAGTCCATGTGCGAAACTGTCTCTCTTTGAATCCAAAAAAGTCTTTATTTGGATTTGGTTTAGCAAATGCAGAAGATTGATATTTTCATCTGGTAAGAAGTTATTCAGCGCAACCCAAACTGAATCACTGAGTAGTTTCTAACTCGACAACCATGCCAGAGGGGTAAACTGCGGTCTGCATATAGATGTTACTGTAGTTTCAGAGGGGTTATTGACCTGAACCAAGCAAACAAAACAAAGAAGATTGTTACAACCACCACAGTGGAATTAAAAGCTGTTCTAAGCATTTGGAAAAAACCCTGAAATGTTATCTTCAGGGAAAAAACACAACCTTGAATGATTGCCACTAGCATAAACTATATGTAATTACAGCTTATAATGGTAATTTAAAAAATAACATTAGAATACTACAACATTATGTTTTCTGTTTGGGATAAATGAGGCATTTATCATTTCGTTTCACTGTGATCAGTGGTCACACAAAGATTCTGTGAAATAAAATAGAGCCGTATCAATGGTAGACATCATAACACGTCATGTGACACTACCAATGTCTTGTAAACATAATCATACTTTAGGGATTAAACAGCTGGATAGTCTCTTAAAAAACTACTTGTTTGGTAGACAAATTTGAAAAGAAAAGCTTTTTCAATCTGCCTCTCTCTCATTGAGCAGAATCCTTCCATCAGTGGGGTCTGACATAGTTCTCTGGCATATTTTGTTTAGAATTACACAGAGACACAGCAAAGCACCTCCATTTTTATCCTCTGACATAACTCCACTGCTCACATTGTGATACACGAATGAGCATTATCACCAAACAATGTATCGCTTACTCTGTTCCCACTGAGCCGTGATGCTTTTGGGGGGGGAGCTTTTGAGTCCATTTGGTGTGACGGGGGTCACGCAGTTTATACAAAGCACCGCATACTGTGCCTCCAGTCTTTGAACTTCAAAGTTTCATGAGGGTGGAGAAGTGTAAAGTTGTGGCTTAGATCAAGTGCTTGAGGTTTCCTTTGTGTGTGTGTGTGTGTGTGTGTGTGTGTGTGTGTGTGTGTGTGTGT
>CAJRST010033334.1:18623697-18665429 GCA_907169785.1 Menidia menidia | reverse complement strand
GTGTGTGTGTGTGTGTGTGTGTGTGTGTGTGTGTGTGTGTGTGTGTGCGGATAACCTCCATTTGATGGCAGAGCAGACAGGCATATGCATCCAGGAGAACCTCGTGTGATAAATTTTTTATTGCCAAGGTAGCAACAGCGTTGCTTATTTTTATTCTTCATCCTCTTCAATCCAGTCAGACTTGAGGAAAGAACAGTAGATAAGAAGCCACAAAAGTCAAATGTTTTTCTTCAGTGTGCACGTTATCCCTGATGTTAACCCGTTCTATGCCTTTCCTGTCACTCTCACATTAGAACACACTCACACTTCTCTCTTTTTCTCATTTTTCTTTCCTCAACTGCTGAGCAATCACAAAAATATAAATGAAATTCCACAATGAAAGTCGGAAAGGGGTTGGGGTGAGGGATGTGGGGCGTGCAGAGGAAAAAGGTTTTAGGGAAAGGTCTCTGTAACCTTTATGAGCCACTGACGGTGGTTAACGATCCACAATGATTGTTCATCTTTAAAAAGTTTTGCCATTCAGCCCATTTCTTTTTGTTTCTCGTTCGTTTTTGCGGGGGGAAAAAAACACATAATACTCATATTCATTGTGTACCTGCAATGCAAATCCTAGCTGGCTATTTCTTTGTTCCCTCCTGCAGTTAAGAGTCCCTCTCTGCTCCCTGGGGAGGGAGGGGGGGGTCTGTCTGGGGTCTTCTGATAGGCCCCCGTGATGTGAAGTGGCTGCTGGCGGATCCTCTTCCTGCTTAATTGGCTGTACCTGAGGCAGGGGGGCAAGGTGTGATTGCGATAAAGAGAAAACGCTGTGCTTGACTGGTTTTAGTACTCTTATCTATAATCTCCAGATTGATTATGGTCTTTCTGCCAGCCTTGCAAATTGTTCAACCCTAGCGACTGTACTGGAAACTACTTTAACTCTGTCTTGGAGGAAGCGAAATGCACTCCAGGGAGGTTACATACTGGCCACTGATTTGGAGTTTCCTTTGCCCCAATTTCTATGAATGCATTTGCATTCGTATGGGAGACTCTTTTAGAATTCTTTATCCATCAAATGAAAATATTAACATCTCGGACTTTTGCTGTCATTTGTAACAAATCTTTGTCGATTAGTTGAACTAGAGAAGCATGTCCCTGCTGGTGTTGTACAGTTAGCTATATTCTGCCATAGCTACTGGAGACTATATTTTCTCAGTGTTCCATGAGTAAATACAGCCTCGCTATATCACTTCCACAGCCTGAGACGCTCTCTGTAGAGCCACTTTCTTCCCTCTTTTCGTTTCTCTTTTGCCGGCTTTGAGTGGCTGTTGGGGCTGAAAGAGCAGCTAATGGGTTGTGAAATGTCTCCAAAGCTCCAGCAACAACAGAAGCTAATTTCTCAAAGCCCTGCTGAAACACACTAACGGCGAGGAGCAGTGACAGTGCGAAGAGAAGAAAGGGGGGGGGAGGGGCTTTGTTGGTTTTCGGTAATGTGTCTTACAGGCGTTTTTTGGTAAGCTGGACTGGGGTTTAGCTTTTTTCCATGCAGATCCTGAATGTGAATCATTGGTGGGTGGACTGCTGACGTTTAGGAGTGATGGGCCTTTCCTGTTTCAAGTCCGAATTTTGACATTTTCCAGTTTGCAATTTGGAGTGAAGTCAATAAATGAGCTTATGTTTATTTTAATGGTCATCTGCTTAATGGTCGGAGCATTTCTGTGCTCTAGAAGAATGTTTGAAGACATTCTTACCACCGAGTGCCTTTGTACGGAGAATTCTTGATCATTTGTATGCATTTGCTCTAAACTGTGGTGAAGTGTGCAGCCCCTTCCGCCTCTCTTCCCCCCCTCAGTACCAATTAAAGCTGTTTTTCTGCAGCAGACCTCGGACTGATGAAGACAGCCACTAAGAGTTCTTGAAGTAGAGTCACAAAGGGCCCGTACGGCAGATGGTTTGCGCAGTGATACGAGCGGAGAGAGAAGAAGAAGCAAAGGAGGAAACAAACAAGCATAAAAATGGCAGCCCGTCTCCAGCGAGAAGCACCTATTTTCCACCCAATTTAAGACATATTCTTTCCAAATTTTTCAAACTTTTCCTCCAAAACGCTGTCAAGCCCGCCGGAGACCAGGGAGAACACAACAGAAGATCTTTGCTTCTCTCTCTCTCTTTCTCTCTCTTTTTTTTCCCCACTACAATATCTTCCAAAACCACTGAGACAACTCAAGTATTTCTCTGGGTAAAAGAAAAAAGAAAAAAAAAAGAAAACTGCTGGGAGCTGCTTGATCTCAAGCTTTGACCAGCTCTCCCAGCTGAATGGAAACAAGCTTTGGTCTGGCCTTTCGCTACAAAGGCGGAGACGGCGGAGAGTTGAGGCACAGAGGACGCTGCCTAATGGCTACGAGTCCGACTGCTCCCGCAGGATTACATGTTTCAGAAAGATAAAGCTTGATCTGTATTTTTTTTTTCAAGAGAAAAAAAAAAGCTTTCTTTGTGATGCAGATGAGAGCGGACAGGAAACTTACTGGAACCAATGGCGTGTGAGGCTATGTGCTGATCTTCAGAGAGAACAAACGAGGAGAAAGAGGGGGCCGAAGCGGTTTGTTCTGCAAGCGCTTCACTTTCAAGGCTCGTGTTGAAAGATCGCATGCATCAGATTTGATCTTTTACAATTGTTTTTTTTTTTTTTTTTTTTAAAGAAAATACTCTTTTTGAGTCATTTATGTCCTGCTTGCATCGTTGAAATGCGCCTTTGTTAGTATCTACCATCTTGTATACTCAACCAATTAGCTCACACTTCATTTTAACACCCAGTCTGAGACTAATGAAGTCCCATTTCCTGGGGTTAATTATACCAACATTAAGTAATATTATGAGGAACAGGAAATGGCATTACGCTCTTTAGTATCTCTCCCTTTTATCATGACCTCATGCTGTGGAAGATTTTACCCCTCTCCAAATCTCTCTCCGTCCTTTTTTACATAGATTTCTCCTCTGCTTGACACTTCCAGGAGCATCATCCTGTTTCTCTTAGCAACAGGACCGGCCTGCACAGCAGCACAAAGGCCCTGTGAGACGAGGTTAGCTCAGGCAAATCCCCGCGCAAATTAGAGGGTTCGGACTATTATTAAAGCCAATTTGCTACTCCCAGCTACCAACAGTTAAATTGCAATGTCTGTTGAACAAGGAGACGGGCGGCATTTATTGCTCCTTTACCTCTCCCCCCTCCTTCCCTAGTGGAGCTGCACGTTGGCACAAGTTCAGCTTTGAAAGTGTGTCATCCTTCATGATCTGGGCTGGGATCGGGGAGGTAACGTGGGGCTGATGTTATAGCGCGAGGCTTGGACTTCAAAAAGAGGGTTGGCACGTGACTGGTGTCTGGGTTTGCTCACAGAGCGGGTTTTTAAAGAAATTAGACGGAAGGGTGTTTTGCCACACATTTCACCTCAGACACTGAGCTTCTGAAGAGCGCGCCAAATGCTCAAGTTACGCTTTCATGTGAAGTTTACCGAGGAGACGTATGCGGCCGACTTTTAAGTGCGTTCGGAGCTTTATTCAGTCAAATGGGGTATTTTTTCGCAGAACGATTTGCCCGTCCATCACGGCTATCTCTCCTCGCTCCGCACAGGCGCAGATTACCGTGCCACTTTGAGGCTGTGCCGAATCCCTGAGTGTGCGTACAAATGAACAAATGTTGGTCGGGGGGGGAGAGGTTTGCGTACAGTAAGTTCATACATGCCAGATATTTTATTTTCAGAGAACTAAACTGCCACATTTAGGGTATAAGATTACTGCTTGAGCTGCTTTGATGCGGTCCATATCAACACTCCAGCTGACAGAACCTGCAGACTTCCTGTTTCTAAATTTTTAAAAAAAAATCTTACTGCTCTTTCCTCTGTGTTACCAAATGAGTTTAATCGCCCCTGGCTTGACACGTTAATATAATTTCAAATCTTTCTTATTCATTCCTGCTCTGCTGCACTGGATTTGCTGCATTTAGTGACAAATTCGGTATGTGGAGCACATCTCGTCTCATTGGACGTTTTTCCATTAACAACATAATGTAATGTAATTATCGCTCATCTGCATTTTAATGTAGATCCTATTTAAAACTGAAGAATGAATCAGTGCCATTACCAAAGTTAAGCACATCTCGATCATTCTCTACTTCACTCATGTTGTGGCTTTGGAAAACTGAATATTTCATTTCAGAATGATAAACACAAAAAAATATTTACTTGTTTTACATAATTTTAATTTGTTGTAATAGCTTTCCCTCTACAAAACCAGAATTGGAAAGCACTCAGTGGGAAATTAAAGCTGGTGGGCTTTGTGAAGTGCGAAGACACATATTTTTCTCACCTATGACAATCTTAATTTTCTTTCCCTCCTTGGCATGTACCTGTCAAAATCACTTTACGGTTTCAATTTTTTCTCTCTCTATCACCATTAAGCACATTCGCTATCAAACTGTGAACCAAATGCTGATTGACATTTCAAACATAGAAAAGAATTAAACATACGTCTGTTTGGAGCCTCTGAGTTAAAGATAGGAAATCATTTTTTAATCACGACGTATTGCGGTCAACTGAGGAAATTATTTTATATTTTCCCATACACTATCATTTATTACACATCCTGTCGTCGTTTTAATGCTACACAAATCTAACCGTTTGGCTCAGCGAATGAACCTGTGACTTTGTGCTCCCCAGATTTTACCCAGCAGTGTTTGCTTGGCAGTGATGGATCTGGGTCAAATGTTTTTGCAATTGTCTGATGGATTGCTTTGTCTTTTCCGGGGACACCCATGCTTACTTAAGCATCGGCAGGGATAACCAAGAGATCCCTTGTCCTTACATTGTACCACCAGGGCCAGATTTGTCCTGTGCTGTGGACAAAGGGTCTAGAACCTGACACATTTAAAATGGACAACCTATATCAGCTCAGGTACAAACATTAACAAGGTAATAAGGCTTTTAATTTATATCTATAAAGGCTGACCGTGTACAGCAACTACAGAAATAGGTGCGACGGGAGGGAAAAGATGCTTTTCTTTTCTTTAATGCACAGTTGGTAGATTTTTGATCAGCTAAATTGTATTGTCTGGGCTCACCTGTCTGCCGCAATACATTACCTCCATTTCATGCCAAAGCCTTGTTACTTTTTCTGGACTGAGTTCATGTCAGGCACTATTAACTGTCGGTAAGATTCCGACTATAGCCAAGTGCTTAGAAACAATCCAGATAATCCCTTCAAGTTATTATCAATAACCTGTTGCTGGCATTAACATTTTATAACTTGGATTTCTCTGGTAAATATCAGCCAATATCTTCCCTTGACCTCCCTGTGTCTTTCCATCACTGGTTTCCATTGCTTATTATATCAATACCTGATGCCGCTTGAATTGATTGAACTGCTTTGCCCTCCTGATATTTCTCATTTCAGACTTGGAGTAAAGACAGCATATTGCTGGCTCAACCTTTCCAAACGGCACCTGTACAAACTGTTTTTCCTCACCCCGCTCGTGCGGGTTTCATCACTCTTATTTCCAGCTACTCTGTAGATTAACTCTGTATTGTGGAGGTGGAGAAATGAGGCCAGCGAGAATCAAACATTAATCAGCCACTGTTTTATAAGACAGAGCGAGCGCCCGCTTTCCCAGGGTCCCCCCTTCATTTGTGCCCCCAGCCTGCCCTACCGCAGAATGTTAATGTGACTGCCATTATTCATTTATGAGCGGCTCTGCTTGTTGCCCAGAGCCTCGTGTTCGGGCTCAAACTGGCATTGTGGCTACGCTGCAGGTGGACAGTCTGCCAACGCACCGAGCAGCGGCACAGCCAGGTTCTTTTTTTTTTTTTTTTTTAACAAAACAAGAAGAATCTCGAGGGTAGATGTGGTGGTGAGACGGTGACATATGAACAGCGGAGAGTATAAAAAGGAAGCTGAGAGGATCACTCAGTTGTACAAGACAGCAGCGCTAGTTGTCTGATTTTTCTTTTTGGGCAGTGTGAGGTAACGTATTCACATTTTGGCTGTCGTAACTGGACATAAATCTTGCTAAATTGCTTCCGTGGTGAGACTAAGTGCCCGACTCTGTGCAGACAGGCAGCTTTGAGCATTTAGAGCTGACTGGTTGTTCTTGGTATCCAGGACACCGTGCACAGCAGGAATCATCCTTATTCTTAGCATAGTGACATCGATGAAGAAGTGTGCAGGCACCAGGCCGCACACACACTCGCACGGTTTTTTTAACACTGTATTGAGTTGCCTTTGGGTTTCATGTTCTCAGACGAACAGTAACGATTGTGGCAGGTGTGGGCTTCTCACGTGTCCCAGGACCTGATGCCTCATTTATGAAGCCAGTCGACAAATCGTTGTTGTAGGACGTGAGATGAACACATTCTGCTGTCCGAATGACAACAAATTGTGGGTATTGGTGCAGGCAGGTATAGCCAGGCTTATCCAGAGGTGCATTGGGGCTGAGGACCGGGACTGACCCCAGATAAACCTCCCAAGAAGGATTTGCTTTATCTTTTGTATTGTTATTTTTCAGACAACAAAGAAAGTAACAATGTCATCCATTCAACGTAAACGGATATAAATTGTGCATTGAATTAGAAAGTACCACAGATGGGATGTCTGTTGTAAGGATTTGGTCTGTCAATGTGAAACACATGTAAGGCATCTGATAAGGAGAGATGTGTTGTAAAGCTGACTCTCATATCTTTTTTAAAGAACATTCAAAAACTGAAGAGACTGAATTAAATGTAGGGGTAATAGTTGGAGGACCCTGTTGCAACACTGTTTGCTCCCCACCATTGCAACCTGGATTTTCATAGCGGGGGTCACAAAAATAATACAGTCTTTTCCTGCTATCTGCCATGAAAACGGTCTCTAACCACCACAGGCCCCTCTTTGCTTGCGTCCTATGGGCTGAATGTGTCGGTGTAACAGGTTTTTTCTCGTCCCCCTCTGTTGCTGTGAACTTCTGCGCAGAGCTGCCATCAAAGGTTGTGTTTTGGTGTGAAGTGGCCAATGATCAGGATACCACCAGGCTGTCACAAGATGCTCCTTTGCCTCACCTCTGCACTCCACACATCCATGGCTGTTTAATGTCTGTAGTACAGTTATTTTAGAGTGTTTGTGCTGCTGTTGCCGTGTACTCAGCCTTGTGGAAATGGCTTCCTTTTTGCACACAACAAAAAAAGCTTTGAACTGTGTTTTTACACTCTGAATATTTTAAACCTAATCAACCAATAGTGGTGTAACTCAGCCCTATGAAAGCCCGCGTTGCGCATGCTGGAAGAACTCACAAACAGTATTTCATGTTTATTTTAAGAAAAAATTGCCCAAGGAGGATGTCTGCTTCTTCATCCCCCTTTTTTTTTTTTTTTCCTATGGCAGCTCATGTGTTTGTTAGGCCTTGGGGACTTTCTCAGCATGCGGCAGGAACAGGAAGTGTGTAGCCTTTGGCTAAAAGGTACATACTTCTGAGCGTGCCACACACACACACACACACACACTGGTACACCTCTCTCCTATGGGTGAGCTAATTCCCCGGGAGATGAAAGGAGACACCCACTGCTCTCTGATCCTGTGTCCTGCTGTGTCCGGTTGGTGGTGGTGCCTGGCGGAAAAAGCCGTGCTCCCACCGGCCGGGTCCTCCAGCCGAGCCCCACGCCGATCGAGAGAGCCCCATATTAGAAATCAATGTTTGTTTGCCCCCCCCCCTTTCATTTACCTCCTCTTTGTGGTGAGCCTGCACCACCAGGGAGAGTAGAAGAAAAAAGACAGCAGAGGGAGGGGTCAGGAGATAAAAAGAGGGAGGCTGGATCCGCTCTGAAGACCTCTTCACACCCGCCTGAATGATGTTGTCTTCTTCAGAGACCATGGGAATGGTTGGATAAATGCTTATTCATCGTCCTCAAGCAAAAGGAGTAAAAGCAGGATATATCTTCTTGCACATAGCTTCTGCAGCTGGCATGTGGATAAGTTCTCCCAGGTGCGTCTTTGGCCACGCTGTGAGTTCTGGCTGCAGAACGATTGTTAACCTCCTCTGCGTTAGTTCTCTTCAGTCGCACACGTTTGAAAGAAATTAAACTCCAGGGCGCTTACTCAGCACAACAACACCTAACAAGAGAATTAGCAATCAATTGTCATTCACGTTTATCCAAAAAAGTACGGTCCAGATGGGTATCCTCTGTTCTGATTACGTTCTTAATTCTCTGCTTGACTGCAGGTCTAAATGGGAATCTTTTTTTGCTGAGAAAGAAAAAACAGCAGAATCAGCCAAAAGAGGATTGCTCAAAGTGTCTTTGCAAAGACCTCCTCTTTTCTACAGTTGAACCCATTCTGATGCCCACCATCTTTAGCCTTAATGACGGAAAAAGATACTTTTTATTGTGTGGAGAGTTTGTTTTTATTGTGACATCTCTTTCAACTGGAAAGCTCTTTGAGGAACTTAAACTGAGCTTATTCAGGTGACTGTTTACACCTACTTTTATTTCTCCACTGGCAAGAATTAATGTGTGATGGACTTAAAGTTAATGTAAACACAATAAAAGATAATCTCTTAATGTGTTTATATGTGAGCAACAAAATGAGAATCGTCTGAACTTTAGATAGCATGAAGTAAAAGATAAACCTTGTTATTGTAAGCAACATTAGATATTTTTTTCGCACAGTTTTTAGTTTTTAGAAAAAAGGAAAGGGACAGTAATGTGTGCTCCTAATGTAAATTGTTTGGCACATACACTACTCCCAATAACTTAGGAATATTGTGAGAGACTCGGTTGAATTCATACATACAGTTTTTGTTTCACTTCATCAAATTTTGGGATATGGAGGCAATTCTATTCTATGATAGACACACCTCATTTTGTGTTTTTCTTTGTAACTGTCACTCTGTGGGCCTCATTGTGCCTTACATATTAGGGCCAACACCAAAAAAAAAAAAAGACAACCCTTTTCAGACATCAACATCCCTAACTAATTGTGAGTAGAGTATCCTAATCGTTGATTTTGTGTTTGCATTATGAGAGGCCGACAAAAGATCTCCCTCGAAAATCACCCCAAAAATCCACCAGATGGTTGTCCAACCAGAATGCTTTGCAGTCTAAAAAATTGAGCTATTTAATTTAATGAACATTCAGAAACCAATGTTCACTTTCCTGATTGTTCTTAGATTTCTTGAACGGTGTGGCTGGATGCTAAGTGACGGTTCTGCTTGTCTTTTTTATTTACGGGGTCTTGTGCACGTGCTCAGTTGGGTTGGGATGTGTGGTATCTGGAGGCGGTAATTGTGCTTTTTTAGTGGTTTTCCACTACCATTTTTTTAATTGGTTGTCCAGGTAAAGCTGTACGTGCATTGCATTTTGATTAAATTCTCATTGTTAGCTCCGCTTTTAGAGGCGCTACCAGCCTGAATCTGAATACACATTTTTTGGAAGAGTAGCTTCCCTCCACTCAGGCACCGCCAGTTTTCCCCTTTAGCAGGTACATTTGCGTTGTACTTTAACCCCGCTGTTAAAACAGGTGGAACATGGTCTCTCTGCAGAAGGACACCTTTGCGGGCTCATAAATAACAACGGTGGATGTTAGGGCTGTGTCGAACACATGGGGGTCACCTCCATACAAGTAGGGCAGCCGCATCCACGGAGGATTGGGGTTTGCATCCTCCGCTCTCGGCCTGTCTGGAAGTGGCCACCATCAGCAGGTTTAGAGCAGGAGGCGCCTGCTTAATATTTAGGACGAAGCACGCCGAACATTGGTTTTCCCCCTTAGGCTCCGCTTTCCTCCCCCTCTGTCTGGAGCCAGCTACGCGACAGGTGTCTCTTCAGCCGGGGACGTGATAGATGAAAGGCTGTTTATCTGAAACAGAAAGGAAAAAATGCACCCCGCGGGGGCAACAAATGAAAACAGAGCTCTCAGACATCTTGAACTGGATTAATCAGACAGTAAAAGGTGCTCTCCTGAGACAGACTCTTTGTGGCCAGTCATGAGAAGAACTATTCTATGACTAACTGATGAACAACATGATTAAGTACCACAACGTCTTACTCTCAGATGTGGTTTCCCCTTTTTCTTCAAAGCAGCATTTAAAAAAAAAAAAATTCCATTGATGATCCACCGTTTATTCCTTAAAACACTTCATTACTGTGACTTTTTGCGTCGGCACATTATTTATCCTGACATTTACCGGATTATAGTCCCAAAGCATTAAAAAAAAATGTGTCTTAACCTCATTACACCGCTGTGTGTTTTTGTCATCATGGCTGTTCAGCGGCAGTTAATGAAGCTGAGAGAGAAGGGCACAGCTCTGGAGGGACACGAGGCATGTTACCTGCCTTTTTCGAGCACGCTCATTAAGTCCCAGCACACACATCACACCACATCATTACCTGGGTGCGCAAAAGGGTCACGTTTGCTGCCTGTTTGTATTTTAATTTGCTTCGTATGGCTCAAAAACTTTAAATCTCAAAGTCAGAAGTCCTACCAAACAAAGATAAAAAAAAGAGATTTATGATTCTGAGATGATTAAAAAAATACAAGCAAAAAAAACCCCCAAAAACACAACTAATTTTCACTTGAAAAGATGGAGTCTCTTTCATGGTGATTTCCCACTGTTGCCGTCAGAGTGCTCCCTAATTCTAGATGACATTTTGCTCATTTAAAACATAGACACGTTGGATTTGAATATGTTTTTCACTTAAAGAGCCCCTTTCATTTTTTCTCATTAAAACTGCAGATATCTGACCACAGAGGCAGAAATTGCTTTTGCACTCACATAAAAAAAAGAAAAAAACGCGCCTTCTTTTCTTGTCCACCCCCACATAAAATCACCTGGTAGAACAGAGTGACCTTGTTCTGCCAGAATCCTTCAGTCATCCTCTGTGCTCTCTCTCTCACACACACACACACACACATGCACACAGGTACACACAAACAGTCCACTCGCATCCGCTCCTCTCCTCTGGCACAGATGTGCGGCGCGTAGGCTCCAGGTGAGCTGCTCTCTAAGCAGACCTGTCAAGTGGTTAGCTCAACACTACCTCACACTGCTGATACATCTGAAGGCCCACTTCTAACAACCTATGGCTCCTGAATGCATCACGTTGCACGAAATACTTAGAATTGTTAAAAGAATGCTGTTACATTTCTACAGAATGTTCGAATTATGGATGCCTTGTGGATTAGAGGTTTTAAGTTTTTTATACAGTAAGAGAAAGAAAGTGGTCCACTCTTCTTAAGAATCAAGGTTATGGGAAGAGGGTGTATGAAGAAGATAACAGAAACTTTATCTCCTCTGTTTGTGTTTAAAATATGTGTGTTTAGATCAATTTAATCTGGCTATTTCTTGATCTTGAAGTGTTTAATGACAACAATCCCACGCTGATTTTTGCTCTTTTAGAACTTGTCATAGTAACCCAATTTAACCCAAACTCTCAGTACATGCTGCAGATTTTTTTCATAATTAGTAGGAGCATAGATTTTGAAGAGAAGTGATAAGTAAGTTGCTTTGACTGAGCCAGGTCAGAATCTGGTGAGTGTGGAGCTAAGGGGAGTAGAGACAGCTCACAAACAGTGAAACAGAAACCAACCTGAGACAGCACACAAGTGCAATTCTGAAACAAGACTCAACTAAAAGTACAGACTGAAGCACGAATAACAGCCATGAAAGAGACTATACACAAAGAGACATATCAAAAATAGACAAATACAAGCAAAGAAAAACATCCTTTTTTTAAACCAATAACTCAAAAGACAAGGACCACAAACAATAAAACAGAATAAACAAAACACACATAAACTAAGACAAGAAAAGCACAGCCAGAAAACGCACAAAACCAAACACAGATGCGTCGCATAAAAAGGCATCACGGTGCTTTTATCATTTTGCAGAACAAAGAAGAAACAAGTCCCACCGTCCACTCTCTCCATCCTGATCAATACACCATTAAAACACGTATTGACTCATTTATAAGGAACGAAGCTTTACATGTGTAGACTAGTATGTTCCTACAAAATGTTTTCTTCCAGCACATTCTGCAACCGTTATTGGAAATCTAACAACACGACCACAACATTTGGTAATAATCCGGAAACAAACAAAAGGACGGGGTGAAAGAAATATTTTGTTTGGAGACCAAGAGACCAGAAAAGGTCAGTAAGTAGGACTGACTAGAGGTATTTGACAGCTTATTTAGGATGCTGTTCTATCGATTGAAGACAATTTGTTTATGCAGTGTAATTATTCCATGCATATGTTTTTCCCAATAGACGTGTGTGATAATGAAATGCTAGCTAAATGTAAGTCTTGATGAATCATCCAGTTCTCCTCACCTTTCCCAAGGCTGTGTTTATCTTCAGTTTAAGACTCCAATTTAATATTTGCCTCAACTTCAGTTCACCCCCTGTCCTACTGGGGCAGAAAGCCTGGCCCTGAACATTAGGCTTTGTTCTGACAAATCTTCTTACCTATCGCGGACCACCAGATCCCGTGAAACGTCATCCAGAATGATGAGTTCATTTAAAGTGGAAGCAGAGAGAAATTCCCCTATCCCGCTTCCCTGTGCAGTTGATCATGTCCAGTAAGTAAAAAAAATGGGAAGATAAAACTCAGTATTGATACCAAATGAAGATCGTAGGGCAACATGATGGATGATGACATCACCGCTTGTTTACGAGCAGGAGAAACTGTTGCAAAAGCATCGCTGATATTGCTGTTTATTATTTTCAATGTATTCCGTTTGGAATAAACTGTAGGCAGAGGGGTCAAAGAGCGAAATGCACATATTCATTCACTTTCATTTGGCACTGTTTTGTAGGAACCACTTCTTCATGTCGGCCTCGGTGTGTGTGCGCGTTCGTATCCGGCTTTGTATCGCTTTGATTTTCATGCAGTGTGCAACTGAAAACTTGGTCGCTATATTTAGAAAAATAGAGTACACGGTGCTGGAATTCTGTTTGTGTAAGTCCCTTTGTGTTGTAGTCCTTTCATTGAACAGCAACAAAGCATTATCGTCTGTGGAACAGAACCATCCTCACTTTTTTTAAAGCCAAGGACTCTCTAAAGCCCTTTACTGGGTTCTAGAGATGATCCTGCTTGGTGTTTCATTCAGTATTTCAACCCCATTTTTGAACTTTAAGTGCTGGTATTGGTCTTTGGCGGCTGTGTGGTTGCTCATACAATGCATGTAGTCATTTGTGAACTATTAATTACCCATTTCCTCATTTTTTAAATTGTAATTAACAAGATTCTTGGGGTAAAATCTATGTTAAGACCAGCAAATGAACTGTTAAACACATTTTGTACGCTTGCTCTCTTTTTCTTCTTTTAGTATTCATATATATTTTTGTCACAGGAAAATGGGTGCATGAGTAGTCGGCCTAAGTACCCAATTTCACCGTGAAAATGATTTGCCTCTTGAGCTTTTTCCTGTGTTTTTATCTTATCACAGACTCCCAAGTGTCCTAATTTTCATGTTTTCCCCTGTTTTTCACTTGTCCTCCTCCTCATTGCTTTAATCTCTGCCTGTCTCTGTTACTTTATCCTCTTCTTTTCCTTCGCTCTGCTCTTTGTACTTCAGCGTCCACTTAATTATTGCCTTTGAAGGCATAGGCTGTTCCTCACCATTTTCTTTTTCTTGTCTAAAACAGTGACCTGTTAAGTGACTGTGATGTCTCAGGTGGGCACCTTTAAAAGATATATAACCTTTAATCCAATTTGTTTCTCTGGCTCTGTCTTCAGCTCTCTATCATGGTCTTTTTTAATGTTATTTCTTTCACTCAGCTTGTTGTATGTATATTTTTGGAGAAAGGTTATACCAAAGACAAATAGTAGTGAAGAGGAGAGATCGTTCCAGCATCTCCGTCTGCATTAGATAACAACATTTAGGAAGTTTATTTCATGCCAACTGAAACTTCTGCTGAAATCTCAACAATTCCAACTGCCCTGTTTTATTTTTATTTTCCTAAAAATCTTATTTCGGCAAAGCAATCCCTAATGTTTGGCATCTTCTTTTCTATATACATATATTTTATAAATGCTTTAGCACATCTGAAAGCACACAAAAGTCAGTGTTGTCGTTTTTCTTTACCTAAGCTGCTAATGAGCTCTGTTGGTAAAACTTTTACCTCTGTCTGACATGTAGGTATTACTAGGGGGACTACTTTGCATTTGGGTGGTGCTCTGATTCCAGGGAGTTCTCACAGCACAGGAACCATGGAAAATATTCTACTTTTACACACCACATATATCATGTGGAAAGTTATGCAGGGTTCTGAAGCCTCCTTTACCTCTGAACCATAACTTGTGTTGTATACGAACTCTTATACTGAGGTTTAAAGCATCATATGAGCATTGTCAGTTTCAGCTTAGTGGCCTGTCTTCTCGAAATATGAATTATTAACAAAAGTGTCCAACAGACAGTTTTTGGAACAAAAAGGCCAGCAGGTTGCTTGTTCTTTCCCTCAAAAGTCCAATAACCTTCTAACCTTTACAGGCAGCAGAAAGGAAAAACGGCTCACGTGAGCATTTCCACATATGAGAAAAACATTTCTTTCTCGCATTGGTTTTAGCAAGCCCACAAACCCTCTTCAGGAAAGAAGTTGATTACATGTTGCGCTTTCAGTCATGGGGCACATGTTTTATTTATGTAGTTGCCACATATGACTTCCCCACGATGTCTGAGGGAAGTTTAGCCAAGCATGAGACAGAGCTTGACAGAAACCCTCCTGTCAGTTTGTGGTTAACTCAAGGCAATTACTTTGTTAAAATGACTAAAGCGACAACAATAATCACCATAAGAGTGGATTTTCTTTGCTAGTGTTAGGAATCAAGACTACTGCATTCTTTTAAGAGTAGAAAATAGTCACAATTCAGCTGAAAACACATCCTTTGTGCTCAGACACTCATTTTGTATTTATCTCAGTTGCTCTTCACCAGTGTGCCGATGTTGTTTCTATACGATTTTTTAGTAACAACTTATAATTAGATTGTAGTGAAACATTTTTTATTGAGACAGATACATGTGTTACAGAAACTGAAAAACCACAATTTGTAAGACTTCCATTTTGTCCAATCCACCCTTTAAATGTGGCTGTAGAAATACATTTTTTTTAAACTGATTTTTTTTTTAATTCAGAATTTTTAAACTTGCTGTGGAGCAATGATTTCATGAGTGTGGATGGGTTATACCCTCTGACTTAGAACCACGTAGCAACACATGTCCCTGAACAAGCGGTCACACATGATTTTCTAAAGACAGTTGGTGTGAATGCGGAAGTAACCACAGTAATGACGAGATTTGAACTATTTTAAAAAATATCAATAATATATCGCGGGGAAGTAAATGAATTCAGCACGTTTGCTCGACCTCAAGGACACACAAGAAAGTTCCACAAAGCACCTGAGGAGGTCAGCATGCTCTGTGCGTTCATCCACCCACTGCGGCGTTGAGCTGAGGTGTTATTTTAACTCTGAAAACGCTCCTCGCACCCCACACCATCATCACATATTAAACCTCGGCTCAATAAATTGATCATGAATATATTTAGTTGGACTTTATTATTCCTCTCAGCTACATTTTCATGCGTTGCCTCATTTCTCTGCCAACGTACATAACTGTAGAAAAATGTATGCAATTCAAAGGATGTTATGTAGCATGGAAGCTAAAGGTCTACCCTTAATGATGTATGGGAACATTCCAAGGGATTTTATGGTAGTGGTTCAACATATCAACTGCTCAGGGGCTTGATCTTTCAGTTTATGTGGTTTTAAAATAAACAGAAGAAGCTGTGGAAGATCATTGGTATAAAAATATGCAATTTTCTTTAATTGATACGTATGTTAACAGTTGCAATATTTGTTGTGTTCACATGTTTTATCACGTGAACAAAGTTTTCCAACAGATTTTTATAAAGAACCAGTTTATAATCCAATGTAACAGCATATGTAACAGCAATTAATGATGCTGTTCTTGTGTATTTTTCCCCAAATGTTGTGTCAAGACAATAAGGGACAATGCCCCTCTTTCTGCAGATAACTTATACTAAGCGGTAAATCCATGATTAAGGCTGAGGAGTTAGCTCTCAGGGTTTTGGGTTGTCCAGACTGAGCCCACTAAACAGTGGAGGTTGAGGAGTTTTGGGGTAGTAACCAGGACACATACCGTATGCCTGAATGTGGAGGTATTCTGGGCACATGCAACTGGGAGGCGACCCAGGGCCACGCTCGGAACACACTGTGAGCATCATACATCTCATCTGACCTAGGAATTCCTCAAGATCCCAGAGGAGGAGCTGAAGGTCAGGGCTACGGAGAGGGATGTCAGGTCTGTATGTTCTGGAACCAAAAACAACACTCAAAATAAGCAACATAAAATGCACAGCTAGAGGAAGGGATGGAGTGGAATTACTACTGTAATGATACCTCAGAGTTTTGGAATGCAAGAGGTATATGTGTAGATAAATATAGATAGATATACATGTAGATAGAATTATAGATATAGTCTACATGGATGAATGGAGATCCATCTATATTTCTCTATGTGAAAACCACAAGATTTTGCAGGGATGCCAAAAGGTATATGAAAAGGAACATCTCAAAACAAAATGTGACAATTTAACCAAAAATCTTTATTCATAATTACTTTCAAGTCCAAATTTAGTATGACACAACTATATTAATGCTGAGCATCCAATATAGCGTTTTAGTTTTTCCACTAACTTCCCCCCAAATGAGCCAAACATCATTTGAAAGCAGGTTTAATGTTACTTGTGGACTTGACAGTTACACTTAAGAACATTGCATTGAGAAGATAAGTGGACAGTTAAACAGGTACTGTCAGTGCTTACTAGTGACACCATGAGTATGTAAGAAAAACGAGGAATTGATGACTTTTAGTAAAGAGCCCACCAAAAGACATCCTGTACTTACGCTCCCCTTTGTTTCCTGTGTGACAGCTCCGTTTGGTTACCTGTGTTGAGTTAAAGTTTGATTGTTAAGTTACCTTAAGGTCTTTAGTTTGGTTTGTTCATTCGACCACTTTTTAGGGCATTTTTTGGTGGGGAAAAAAACCCCTCTTTCCTTCTCATATATCCAAGCAGTGCCAAAAAGCTACTGAGTCACGCAATGCCTTCACTTTACTCATATTTTCATTCTGTTTTTATAACCTTTAAAAACACTTGTAGTGGCAAACACATCAAAAATGGAACTAATGCAGTGAATGCACACGAGCACGCAGCTGATGTAGTAATCACAACACATTAATGTACGCATGTATGCTTTCAAAGATGCTGAATTGTTTTTTTTTTATGTTTCTGTTAGTTTATGAGGCTCTCTTTGTCCATTCCTGATGGTAGACATCCTGTAATTGCTCTGTCATTATTCAACAAGGTGAAACATTTTCTTTCTGAATAAAATACTTGAAGTTTTAGGGCCTACTTAGATATTACTTCAGCTCTATAAGTTCAAGGCTCTTTTTTAAATCTTCCACTCGAAAAGCAGACTAGATTCAGTCAGTGACTGCTACACTTTCCAGATGAAAAGCGCAACCTTGGGCTGTATGGACAGGAACACTGTGTTGAGTTCTGAGTTGAGAAAAGCGATTGAAAAGCTTGAAAAACAGAAAAAATGAAACTTTATGTCTCTATGGAAGAATCGGAATAAGACAATAGATAGCACTAAAGTATTGTCCAAAAGGAAGCAAAACAAATACTACTTCCGCTTTTGCCATATAACTCTGTCCCTGAATGAACCAATTTAAATGTTGGTCATAATTGGTTTTGATCTTTGTATCTATAGTACATTCTGACAGATATTGAGGTGTTGCCGGTCTCTGTCTCTCTTCACTTGAATCTCTTTCGTCTGCGTTATGGTGGGATGTCTCCGGGGATGACAGTGGATCAGTCCACTACCGCTGTCATAACTTATAGATCTTGACAACTATGCTGTTGACACTACATCCAGACACATTATGGTTCCCAGGAGAAGACGTGCCTTGTCTTGAAGATCTCTCGGCTTTTTCATTACTGTAACGTACGCCTTTATGTGTTTGCCTCATCGTAAAACATCAGATCTCTCTCAGTCAAAGGAGGAGGAACGGGGCCTTTATTTCTCCTCCCATCAGCGAATTGAAGTTTTCATTTGTCTCGTTCATCTACGTACTAAGTGCATTACATTTAACATGGTTACCTGATAATTGCCTTATGTGTCATTTTATCTTAAAAAAAGGGAATGCCTTTGCATTTTTGCCTTGGGGCAGTCATAATCAGAATCGATGTTTTGTTCATAAATGCTTGAGTCAGTGCTTCATGGGAAGTGTCAAAATCTGAAGCAGTATTGGCAAAAAAAATGGATTCCTTCAGAAATTAGGACAAAAGCTCCATGTTTTCTCCCTGTGTTTTCCCCCCTGTGTCTCAGTGTGTCTCTTTACTACAACGTAATGCTCCCAGCAGCCTCAGTCTTATTCATATTCATGGATGATTATGAATCCAACTCAGATACAGAATGTGTTGAACAACAGACATTTTAACTCATCGGAGGCCTATTTAACCACCGAGCTGTTAGTCTCTATTAGGAACACAATAAAGAGCACGTGGAAACTCATTTCTAGAGGATGTCATAATAACACATTTCACTCTACTTTATTTGAGCTAGACGCATTTATCAGACCCCAGACAAAAGAGCAGCACGCTAATTAGAAGAAGCCAGATCATTCATTTAGCATTACTGTTGTTATGTATAATTAACAGATGGCAACTGTGCTAATAACTATTGATAAAAATGTCAATCCATTTCCTGCTGCTTATTCAGATTCAGGCCTCATGCACTATTGTAAGAGAAAGGGTCATAACCATTGTGTCATCAGCCACTCCCTCCACCTTTTCAGAGGGGACAATGAGGCATCGCCACACAAGATAAAAGAGTGAGTCTCTCCAGTAAGTCTTGGATTTGTTCTGTGGCCTTCTTCCAATGGGAAATATATTTTCCCCTTGAAGTGTCTGGAAAGCATCTAAAAACGTTACTTAAACTACCTTAGATGTTTCTTCTTCTACAGGATTCGGGAAGTAATTCAACATAATAGTTATAGTTATCACCAAAACAAGATCAAACCTGCCTTAAACACCTGGATGACTCAATATTCTTCATTTAAATATCTTAATATATATAAATTCTTTAACTCTCATTCTCATTCATTTCAGAAAGAAAAAATCTTACTATATAGTTATTTTAGACGGCATTTCTTTGGCTTCCAATACTGTCACATGGAACCTTGGAGTTATTCTTTCTGTTCTTTGATTTACATATAAAGCAGGTTTCTGATGATGCCTCCTTTCGTGTTTGTCATATAGCCAGAATCAGGAATACCTTTCCTCAAAGTAATGCAGAAAAAATGATGTCTGCATTCATTACCTGGATGGACCACTGTAATTCTTTTTTTATTGAGTCATCCCAAACAGCCTCCAGATGATCTAGAACGCTACAGCAAACAGACCAGGTCCTGTTTCTCCTGTATTGTCTTCTCTTTATTGGCTCCTGGTTAAATTCAGAATATGATTTGATATTCTGCACCTCACATATAAAGACAGATACAGCGTGTCTTATCTGACCTCATGGTGTGGTATTTTCTCAACAGGACTCTTCACTTTCAATTTCAGGACTATAAAAAAAGTTAAAAAACAGTTAAAAAAAAGTCGAGTGGGCAGCAGAGGCCCCTTTTTGTGCACCCAGCAGCCAGTTTGGATTCAAAAAGCACACACGCTCAATAAACTACTCAGATTGTAGTCAGTGATGGTTCAGGTGAGCCTGAAACTGTCCGTATTTATGCTGGGATGGATGACTTGATTACAATATGACTACGTAACAATGAATTCTAGTATAACTGTCTTCAATTGGACTTTAACTTTAAAGCTGAGACTCACTGTTTGGCACCTGAGCATATACTTTGCTTCATGGTAATTCATCATTAGACATAATAAAGAAAAAACAAAGCAAAAATGGTCGTACCATCACAGAAAAACATAATATTTTTTTAAAGAAAAAAACTATAGTTTCACTGGGTAATGAGCCCTCCTAGGATTAAGGTTGGGGTTAGGAAATTGTAATTACATACAATTAGCATGAGTGCGGTCCTTATTTTTATGTTAAACTGCTGCAGATTAAGCAGTTATTCCGAATCTGTTTCCTCATATGATGGAAACAAAATTATGCATATATTTGGCAGAACAGCTCCCCTTTGGTTTCCAGAATAATTGGCCTATAGCAGCATAAACATAATGCAATGTTTCTCAGCTTTTACGTTTTCCCTCTAAGTTCACGGAGTTGTTGATTCTCGGCCATGATACGTGATTAGTTAATACTTTAGTCCGTGCAGTTTGCTTTCAATGATGTAAGTGTCAACTGTTTGAGCACCATGCATGATGACACCCACTGAAGGAAGCAGACAGTCCAGACATCGCTTGCTGTCTCTCGTTGTGGCCAAAATGCAGACGTTGGCTCTTCTGATAGGAGAGTGATGAATTTTTAATGAATCTTTATCAACACTCTGAATGGTGGAGCGGAGAAAAAAGCAGCCGAGCGGCTAAAGTTGATCTCACCATTCCTGGATTGCTGCGTCTGCCTTGTCCTCTTCATATCTTCATTATCTCCACCTCCTTCCATTTAATTTAATACCAGAAGAATGGAAGGGGCCGGTAAAATGGGGGGCGGCGGATAACGTGCTGCTCGTGAGCAGAACTGTGAGGAGAGGTGGCTCTGTGTGTCTGGCTTCAGGCAGGAAGTGAATAGAGAGTTTGAAGAGCTGACACAACGAGTCAGAGTTAAACAAGTGCGAGTGTGAGGAAGGCAGAGGTTTGGGCGGTGACAGCTCTCTCCTGCAGCCTGACAGAGCCGTGTCCAGGTTCCAGGCTTCCACTGTAAGCCCCCAGCCCTGACCTTTTCATGCTCACTATCCAAATATCCATCCCTCACACGGGGAGCTTTTTTTTCTCTCTTTCGCAACCTGACATCCCCCCTTCTCCTCCTCCCGCGTCCGGATCCACATTTTAAAGGGAGAAAAAGCAGTTGAAAGTAGGCTTTTATGTGTTGACAGATGGTTCGGAGCTGTCAATAAAAAAAAACGCCATCACAGACTACATCTCCCAGAAGGCCGCGGCGGCCAGGATGACGAGGTGCCATCTGTGCCCCGGCAACAGATGCCGCAGACAGCCGCAGAGGCCACATGTGTGTGTCGCGCTGTATTTCACACACGGGGACCACGGCGCGTTAGGTCAGGTGTGTGTCAGCGTGAGGGAAAGAGTTTGGGACCGTAAGGCTGCTTTGCACCGCTAACTAACTCCGTCATAACACAACATCCAGAAATCCAAAGACTCAGAATTAAATTTCAAGGCCCATTCATCCCGCCCCTCTCCCCGTCTTTTGCCTTCCATCCACCTGCAATACACGCCTCAAAAGTCCTCCCACCCAGCGTAGAGCCGAGATGAGAAATGCATTGTTTCCTTTGCTCAGTCAAGTCAAAGAGTAATTGAGTTAATCTGTCTGACGCCTGTCTGCTGGGGATGAGCAGATTACTGCCTCCGTTGGCAGAGATGGAATCGCAGCTTTTAAAAGATGGAATAAAAATGTCAGCGGATCTTTAATGACAGCCGGCTTGACATTTTCCCTGCAAGCTTTTTCGCGAGAAATAGTCATTCGGAATTTTTAGTTTTTTCTGTCAGTAGGACGGAGTGAAATGTCATGTCGTTCTGTTTGTGCACTGCGCGGTGTCTGTAAACTTTTACAAACATTTAAGTAAGAATTGAATCTCTAGTTAATCTTCAATTGTTTTAGGATGTATATACAGATATAGAGAGATACAAAGTGTGTTACAGGTGTAATCCCGTGGACTGCTCTTTAAGTCATGTTATTCATTCCTAAATTCAATTCCCCTTGAGCAAGAAGTGGGCTGGCTTAAAGATTTGTCATCTCTTTATGTCCAACAACCCTGCAATTTTGCTTGTGTATGCGCATATTTGCTTATCCCACTTAAACAGTCACCATGCCAACATAGCAATTGTACCTAATGGATTTCACTTCACTGTTATTGCTGAACACAGGAATAGTAATGGGGTGAATGAAAGCTTTTTTTCCCCTTGCGCAGCAGAAAGACTAAGTTCACTTTTACAAGTCCTGGAAGAATGATTTGACTTTACGTTCAGCAGATTTTATGGGGGGGTTTCTTGCTGCAAAGCCTGATTGGAAGAGATGGGAAGGTGCCAAAAGTTGATGGGCTTTGCCAAATGCTGTACCTAAGTCCTGAGCTACAATCTGCTGATGGCTCAGTCCTCGGGCCACCTCACGCATAAACCACATAAATGACAAGATAAGATGATGCTTTTCAAAAGGGAGCTAACCAGAGACCCCAGGTTTTTGTGATTGAAGGAGTGGAATCTATTGTGTCCACACAGTGCAAACAGCCCGTAAATGCAAATCTAAGTTCTGATAATTAAAAAGAAACCAGTGAGGAAAGGCAAAAGCACACTAGATGTATTGAAAATCCACAGATCCAGTGCAGTGATGAGCACCTGGAGAGCATCTTAAAGGCTTGTTTCAAAATAATCTAGTATCACTCAGAAATGCAAGTTTCAGCCTGTATATTGTTTTCTGCACAGTAGGTTTTTATTAAAATGTCTCAGCCCTGTTTCGGCTACTTTAGGCCTCTTCACAGCCAAGGACTGTCCTTTAAGAATTTGCTGGTTTTCTGCAGAACAACCCAATGGCTCCTATCTAGCAGGGAAACAGGAAACCATTAGCTGGGAGGTCCAGGACCTGCCTCATTTATTCTTTTCAGTAGGCTAAGGATGGTGTCTCAAAGTAAATCTAAAGTGACTAGAGAAAATACTGACAAAGGATATTAACAAATGTACAGTGTTAATCATCTTAGAAAACAAGCAGTAGCCCGCTGAGTGTAGCTACCCTTAGTAACATTCACACAGACATGAGTGGATCAGTAAAATGAACCCAACTGTGTTCTTTGAGTCAACTTTCATCTCTGATAATACATCAACAAATGTAACTCTGATCTAAGTTACACTTTTTACACAAAAAAATGCATAATTTAATTTAAATGGGGTCTGCTTTACCATTTCTTTCCTCTACTTGCATCCCTCTGATCTTAAACAGTGACAATTACTCAGAATTTCTCCTCCTTTCCTTCTCGAAAATGAGGAATAATTTGAAGTAAATGAGGTCCATTGTACCATATATTGCAAAAATGCATCTAAATCAATATTGATGTGAAGCAATAAAAAAATGGTGATCATATTCTACTTTTTGCTTCATAGGCAATTAAAACAGATTTGGGAGGACAGAAGGTGTTGTGTAAATATGGAGAGAAGTTTTTTTTTCTTTTAAAGCTGAAGTAGCAGTTGGCTAGCTGAATAGCTTAAACAGTGACTACATTTAGAGGTAGATAAGTGAGGAAATGCTGCAAAAGCCTCTTTTGGCTTTCTGCGCTTCCTCAGCCTGACAGTAAACATTAATACATTTAAATCTCAAAGCAGGTAGAAACAATTAAAATCAAGTGCCTGGTGAATGGTAAGCAGTTTTCCAGGGAGCCCATCCTCTGCCACCTACAGTACCCATCCTCCGGTTACATCAGCAGTTTCACTTCCTGTTGGCGGGAGCTTTTTTCTCCGGGGTTTCTGACAGCGATCAGGGGAGCTGAGGCATGGCTGAGCTGAACAGCGCTGACAAAGCCAAAAGGCTCTGCTCTTGAGGCTCCCAAGTGGCTGGATCGATGGAGTGCCATCACCGTGGCCCGGGGGGAAAAGCTGCCACCATCCCTCATGCCACACTGATGTCCTCATCTGCCTCCCTGTCACTTCTCCGTGTGCCACAAAAAAAGCGTTTTACATATGTTGTATAGCTGAGGAACACGCATAGGCTGTGGCTAATAGCGGGAGCAATGCTCTTGGCTAGCTTGGATATATTCCACGTGCAAAGTATTCATTGTTTAGTAGGTTTAGCAGCTACGCTGGCGGATTGATGTTGGCAAGAAAAAAGTCAGCCTCATTGTGGATTTGGCTCCAAAGCTTGTGCCGTGCGATTATTTGGGTTTTTCGAAGCCCGAAGCTGTGAATGCCTCTGACTCCGTTTATTTGATTCCTCCACCGCGGACCGTGTTTGCATAATGATCTACAAGTCTGAATAAACTTTTTTTTACACTTACGTTTTTGCTCGCCAGATGTTCATGTCAACAACGTGTAATTCCACCTTGCAAGTTTCTGGGAATGTGGAGTTTTGTAAGCGCCTTAAGAAGGCGAAGGCAAAACAGCACATCAAGAAGCTGGGTGTTATGTTTACTAAATGAAGGGAATCCACACAATTGGAGGAATCTAAAAGACGCTCATTCTGCTTTTTTTCCCCCCAGAGCTGTTAAACGGCTATTTTAATAATCTTTATTGAAAGACAGATCCTTAACATGTTGTTTTTTGTAGTGAATACTCTTAAAAAGTATCTTAAATCTGTCTGGGCCTCAGATACTCTAGCTTTAATGATAAAGAAAACAAAAGTGAACCTCCCCGAGGCCCTGTTTCCACTAGCCATTGCCATTTCTGTTGCCAAATCAAGACAATGAAGGGCATATTTTAGCTGTTTGTGCCCATTTTAGATAATCCAACAACGATACCAAGAAACAATATTTTTTCTTTTGCATTGAACCATCAATTAAAACCAAATAAGCCATCAAAAGGGCAGATTCATACCTCAGTTCCAACCAGCTTAGTTGTATTCCTTTTTTTTCTCCGTTCCAACTAAGTTGCAAAAACATTAATAGATGTTCATTAGTGATTTAATCTTCGACAACACCTTGGGAAAGGATTAGGAGTGTGTGTTTCCATTCTCCATTCTCCAGCTGCACACAGCACTCACCTGCCAGGAAGTTATTCTGTTCAGGCTAACATGGTGGCAGTTGGGGGCTGCTTTTAACACTTGTAGACTGTCGAAAATAGAACATTATGTGTGTGTGTTGGTATTTTGTGTGAAGCAGATTGTCAAAGTCATGTGTGAAGTACATTCATTTGATACAATTATTTTATCTGAACTATTTTTTTATGCAGGTCCCAGGTACTCCAGCTTCCTCCCACTAGGCTTAGTCATTTTTTTTTCTTGTGATTTTAAAGTCTGTATCTCATATACTTATAATAACATGAATAATAGATGCAAACCGGAGCCTACGCTGAGTGGAAGAAAACAAACAAATGTACTGGCCCGTGTTGCATTGGACTCAAAAACTAAAGTGGAGTATTGTCAAAGTCTTTTCATCTGGGTATGTGGTGTTCTGTCTTTCATGACAATGACTTATGGTTATGGTTACTTTATAGTAGCTGAAGCTTTGGAGATTTCATGTGATCATTCATGGGTATAACAAACTTGCTACATCAAAGATTATTGCATTCAGCGTGTTATATAGGAATTATTTAGCAGAAAAAGGCAAGTGAGAAGCTTTTATTATGCTCAATTTTAGAATGTTCTTATCGTTCTTCAGTTACTCGTCCTGCTTTACCTTCAGTTACATTTGGGATTTTCCTAACTCGTACAGTCCAATTATAAACCAAATTATTTTAATCAGATAAATGTGAAGGTGTCAGCTTTAGGTTCAGGTACTGCACCTCCCCCCTCTCTCTCTTGCTCTCTCTATATATATATAGGAACTTGCTTAAGAAGAGCAATTAAGCCTATCATTTGTGTGATAGCATGTATAGCCGGCCCGTTCAAACTTGATAACCTAAACAGCCTGATCCCTTATAGATTAATGACTTGTCTCCAGCTGTATTTTTATCACAAGGTCATAAGTGATGTATTATCAGTTAATGAGAAATAGCGAAACGTCCGGTGTGAGAGGGGCGGGGAGGAGGTAAACACACACCAAGACACTCTCATTTGACCTTTCAGAAGAGTCTCCTTTTTTCTGGCCTGTGGCGAGTTGTCCTTCAGTGATAAGAATAATGGTTTTGGTGCCACGGCCTGCGGAGACCAACCTCCCATTCCCTCCTGCTAGATAGTCGAGCAGAAAAGGTTCGGCCTCTCCAATTGTGCCTCCCACACCTCTGATCGACAATGGAGGCTCAGATCTGCCCACTTAGGGGGTTTAGCTTTATGCTCTTGTTAGGACAGATCTCTGATAACTGTCACCGTGGGATTTATGCGAGGCGGAGTAGAGTGGAGAATAGTAAAAAAAATATTGGCACGTTATATTATTCATAAATCGTATGAAGAGGAAACGTCTTCACAGGCTCAAAGACAAAGGGGACACTCATGAGGCAGAATGTTGTACCAGCTCCTCTGACAGGCTTCTGCGGCGCGCTGCATTTTCTTTTGAGAGTTGTTTCTAAAACGAGCACAGCAGGGGTTCAATGATATCCTTAATTATTTCATTTCGCTTGACGTCAAAGCTTCACTCGTAGCACCGAATGAGCGCGAAAGAGTCCATATTGGACTCTCGTCGTTATCGTTATCTATGTGATCTTCAGCCTTTACACAGCCCCATGCAACAGGGGACGTAAAGCACTCTGAAGAGGACAAGTGGAAAATGTTTGGTGTAAATGCATTGGCCATGTCTTTAATTGATTTTCTGGCACAGGCTTAGGGGACTCGCTGTTAAAAGAAACTAAAAATAGTAGCTTTTAAAAGAGAGTTTAGTGTGTGTCTGCATTCTTATGTAAATCCAGCCCCACACTTGGGCTGTGTAAATGTTGACTACACACAGGGGAAGAACCGCATCTACTGATAAGATTAGTTGTGCGCTATTTATATTAAACATGTGTTCACTGTCATCTTTCACTTGAATTAACTATGAATAAGGTTGTTCTTTACCCTGAAAGACTAAAAACTACTAATTATGGCGTGCACCTTGTTTTTACCGTTAGTGTCTTTTTATTAGAAGATTATTTGTTCCTGTTTCGTGTTCTCTGTGGAAAGGGAGCTTGAATGTCACTGTCAGCTTTTGAGCTCTTTTAAACCCCATATTATTCCTGAATGTTTCTCATGTAGGTTCACGTGGGTTCCTTCAGCTCCAGGCGTATTTTAGGAATAGTATTTGTCCTGTTTGCTCATTGATCCTTCCGGTCTTTTTTTATTTCTTACACTCGGTTGGCAGCTGTTAGCTAATACAGTCACCGTGTCCAATTTATGAAAGCAAGTTTATCTTGTTCCCAAGTGACAAAAACCATCATCAGTAGCCCAGAGAGACAAACGTGAGCCCCACTGTTCCACATATGGCTCTGTTGTGCGATCAGAAAGTGTTATCTCGGCTAGATGTGGCTCAGAGGTTATGAGCGAGGCCCTACTTGGGTCAAGGCGAGTCCAAGTGAAATAAACCAGCCATGACAAGGGTAACAGGGAGCGGTGTGAGGGCTGGACATGGCCCAAAGGTCAGCGGCAGGGTCTGACCAGAGTCAGGACTGGGTCACGGCTGCTGGTTCATCTGACTCAGCCTGAGTCACTTTTACTTAAAGCCCAACATCTGCCATAAGATGACTCCAGATCATTAGATTTTAGACAAATTCTTATTATTTTCTTAAAAACTTTTGAAAGCTATAAAAAGTAGTATTTTATCAAAGTTCCACATTTAACTTAGAAGCCTTTATGCCTCAGAATGGCTTTGAAGTAACTACAACTTGAACTCACTTAATATTCCCGAATAAATTAATTTCCTAACAATTCTGCCTCTTGCTTCTTTAGGTTTTTTATTGTTTTGACATTGATTGCATTTTTTTTTCTTCTCCTTTGAGCCAGATGCCCAAAGAGCACCAGACATCGATTTGTGCTGTGTCTTGAACATGGTCACCGATAGAACAATGTTACAAGCCAGAAAAGCAATTATCTTCATAATGACAACGTTAGCAGCGAGCTCACAACAGTTTATCCCTGTCAAAATGCTTTATGCTCCTAAGATCAGCATGTTGTGTTTAGCTGGACTGGCTCTCAGGTGGTGTGAACTCAAACCCACATTTGTGTGCTAGTGTACTAAAAGGACTCATTACTTTCACCTACGTCTACAGTAACACCTGGACAGACTCGGCTTTATTTTAGAATTATTTTAGCCTCACTATGCCCCTGATTTCTTTTCAGTTGCTTTTTCCCTGTTTAGGTCATATTATGTAAAGAAAATGGACCTGCTTCAACAGAAGGTACGTATCTAAATGAAACGGCGTGGCAATTACGGATATGAGATAGCAGTCAGTGTAGCCAACTTCTGAGATGGCCTTGATATCCTCATGAAGAAAATATGGAGGATTTTATGTCACTAGTCTCCAGCCCAGGAGACTAATGGCTGACCGTGGCCTAGCGCTTGCCCTGAGGGGGCTTTGGAGTGGAGACAGGATTAGAAAGAGATGGATGAGAGAGTCGGATAATGAAGGAGATCTGTCTTAA
This sequence comes from Menidia menidia, assembly GCA_907169785.1. Lineage (NCBI taxonomy): Eukaryota > Metazoa > Chordata > Actinopteri > Atheriniformes > Atherinopsidae > Menidia > Menidia menidia. Next base: position 18,637,039 of record CAJRST010033334.1, on the reverse strand, counting down.
GTCTAATCATTGGCTTTAGAAGACATGATCTGGGCTGAGAAGGAGCAGGAGAGAAGATAAGAGGCACGTTTTGTTGTGATTGCACCTTTTACCGCGAATGAGCATTCAGTGTATTGCCGTTGTCAAATTAAGGTAGAGTTTTAGAGGGATTGTATAAGATACTCATTACTGAATCCTGACATCATCTTTATCGAGTGGGAGCAATGCTACTTTTGTTGAACCCTTTCTGTTTGGCCCTCGATAGCTTTAATAACTCTGTCAGCCCATACAGATTTGTTCTGTTCTTTTACTATTGAAAACTTTTAACGCTAATTAGGGCAATTGCAAGGAATCACATCTAGATGTTGAGTACAGCTACTAAACAACTGCAAGGGATGGAGGCAAACAGTTCCATGGTTATAAGATCAGGAGTGGGAAATGATGGAGAGAAAAAAACCCAAAAAGAACTGAAGAGAAGAAAGAGGTTGAGGGTGGTGGAGAGTGAGAAAGAAGAAAAAAGAGAATAGGTAAAAGGATAGGGAAAAAAATTAAAAGATGATTATCCTGTGAGTGAGTCTTGGTTTTCTCTGTGGAGCACGGGGATATTGATGGTAAAAGGGTTTGGGGCGGGGGAGGAAAGTTTGTTTTTGGCCTTTTAGCATTTATTGAAGCCAGTCTCCAGGGTGATCACATCCAGCTAAAAATAACCAGTTAAAAAGCCATCTACCTTGGGCACAAGCTGTCTGGTGCACCGGAACAGGACTAATTCACACCGACAGTCTCTACATTTCTCATTTCTGAACAACGTCAGCTGCCTACGTATAGAATAAAACTGCGACCCTTATCTAAAAACTGTAGTTTGTTGTCTAAAAGAAAAAAAAGATTTTGCTTCTTATTTTAGAGGAGCATGTTTTTATTATAGTTATTACGCAGCTGAGTGACAGTCATAGATATTTCCCAGAAGCTCTTTCTGTCTCCTGGTCCTTGCTTCTAGTTTGCTCACATTTCCCTCTTTGTCACTTGGCCCAGCTGAGGTCCAGCTGCCTCACTTAAGGCTATGTGAAATTATTATATTGTACCAGGAGATAACAGACACTGTGTTGCCTCGAGGCACTTTCTTCGCTTCACCTCCTTAAAAGTGATATTGCTGTGGTTCTTTCTCTACTCAGTCTAAATCGAAGGGGAAGCCTTGAAGCCAAGGTCTGCTGACTGGGATCCAGATGAAAGAAATAAAAGAAAGATTTGGTTTATATGTTTGTGCAGCTCGCTGTGATTTGGAAAAAAAGAAGCATTTCTCATTACCCTGGCTCTATTCCCCCCACTATAGCTCAATTGGGGGGGGGGGTATTTTCTGCTTTGATGCGTGTTTTTTGCCGAGATTTGCCTGATTGGCGAATTTCATTGAAAAAAAACTGATTGGATGTTAATGGATGGCTTTTGATTAGTAGGTCAGCCAAAAGACATACAAATTAATGAATAGATTGCGCATATTCAAAAGAAGTGGGTGCTCATTACCATTCAGACCAGGAGACATTCAGATGGGAAGTTAAGCAACACATTGAATGTCGAATTTTAACCAGATCTTGTTTTAAGTAAGTGAAGAGATTTGAGGTAGTGCTCCATCCTTCACAGATTACTTTGCTTCTCCCTTGTTGGAGGAAAATGCTAACTTTTACACTACTCTCTGATTGTTTTTGTTCCTGACAGTCATTAAACTGTCTCAGACAAGGATATGGGGGTCAGCAGGAGCCTGGCGTAGATGCTCCGCTGCCCCCTAGCTGCAGCATTTCTTAGCAGTTAGCAAACGCACAAACAAACCCACACACACTACACACACAAAGTACACAGATCCACACGGTGGAACAAAAAAAGCTCCTGGGCTGAGTGGTGGTGTATTAATCACACTGACGCCTGGAACTGCGATCTGTGACCCAGTCTTTTAATTGCATCCGCTCTGCTCTGCTCCGGCTCTCCCTCTTTATCTCGCCTTTTCCCCTTTTTTCTCATTCCTCAAGCCTCCTCATTCTGGCGCCCATGAGAGGAGACTAATGCAGCGATAAGAGGGATGTGCAGAACCCAATACTTTGTCCAAAGAGACTCTGCCAAGACTCAAGAGAGCAGCTCCTCTAACTTGGTGGCATTGGAGCCAATGTAACCGTGTAATGTGATGATGTACCAGCGAGGTGGTGCTTAGAGAAAAAAACAAATATCTTTGAGGAAATCTTCATAATCCATTAAAATACCTTGACAGCCTTTGAAAGAAAAGAAAAAAAACCCATCGGTACTTGTGGCACCAAGCATAAAGAAAGTGTGTGGTTACACTGCTGACAAGCTTCAAGTATGATAACTATTCATGCCGTGGAAGTCTTATGTTGGCTTTTACACAGGAAACTCCTTTTTTCATTTATTTATTTAGCTTCGCAGCTCTTCCCTCTCGTACCAGTGTTAGGAGGGAGGTGTGATAGGACGGGAAGTTGCGAGAATACGCCGGAATAACAGTGCACTTAGGACACGACAAGGTTTTTCCTCGGCCCCGTAAGCACCAGATAACAGCCAGTGGTGTTTAAAACATGAAGCACGGGCGGCAGACACAGATGTAAACTGACAGCACCGTCTCTCCACACACACACACACACACACACACTCAGATGAACAGACCTTTGAGACGACAGTCGCTGACATCCATAAACAGTTATGCACCAGCTGTAATAATTGTATATGCAAAGTGCCCATGTCACACTCTCCCACTCAAACGTCCTTCTCTTTCCCTGTTTTTTTTTTTTAAAACTCCCTCACTCTGGCTCCCCTGCACACATAGAAAGAAAATTGCAAACTGCATTTGAGTCACAGTTGTTTCCTTTCCGTGTGTGCGGGCTGTCAGAGGGAACTGTGTGGGCCTTTGTTGAAACGGGAGAACTGCAGGGGCAGGGAAAATGCATTTCCATCTAGAGCCAATAAAACTAACAAAAAACAAACAAAAACGAAAACAAAACCTTTTTCACCCTCATCAGGAAAGTGGCATTGTACCTGCGGTGTTTTTTAAAACAGCGGCATGTAAATTGAATTAGTTATGAGCATTGGGCACAGTGTGGTGGATTTAAGGGGGAGTGTGGAGAAGTGAACGTCTGGGGAAAAGAAGCTCAGGAAAAATGGACAAAATGCTGCACTTTATTCTATGATTTATAACAATGTGTAAATCAGATTTGACCCCAGCAGTCCCGTTTAGTTCACCGCTGTTTCCGAATCGTGTAAAAGTAGATGTCAATTTTTCCAGGTTCTAATGTTTTTCAAGTGGGAGAAATATGTAAAAATTCAAAAGTCAAAAGAGAGAATAAGCCTCACTAGATATCTGTCAGGTAAATCTCCCATTCATTCTTTTTACAGGTTTAATCAGATTCAAACTTTTATTATATTAATCATTTATTCCAAATAGGAGTTTTAGGGCTTGCCCTACTGATGGAAAAACTCATTAAAGCTGTGGAGGACACAAAGCAAAGCTATAGTCATCTTTGTGCCAAAAAATGTCTTCTGTTTATCACAGCTCCGCACATACAAGATGTTCTGTGATAGCAACGTTCATTTACTCATCAGTGGGCTCCGTGCTCCTGTCTATCACAGCCTCGGCTTGGCAAAAATACTGTTATTTGTAAATTGAGTGGGTGGCATAGATTTTCCCCTTGGCTTGAGAAAGCAGGGGCACACCAGAGGAAATATTTACTTAGCACTTTTCACAGCTGCAATATAGAACCCGCGGAGCACCGTATGTTCCGCTTGGACCTTTTCTTGTCCTGTCAATGCGTATTTTGGGCAGTAGTTGATATTTTAGAAATAAAATGCCCAGAATCTCAACACGAATTAAATCAGATCAGGATTAGAATCAATGAACACAAGTGTATTCATGCAGACTGAATGATTAAAAGAAGGTTAAAGACAATAAAAAAGGTTGTTATAGAGTCAAATTTTCATAATGATTCATGAGACCTAGGTAAAAAGAAAACTAAATCAGAATATATGTATATATATATATATATAAAATGTGTGTATGTATTCAGACTGACAACCTTACAGTTGTCTCATCTCTTCCTCTCAGAGGGATTTAATATGGATGCCCATTTATGGTCACACTGGTCTGCCAGTTGGTCTGAACTGGCTGACCGTAAAGAAGCCATTCACATCTGCAGGGAATCCAAAAGGGAGGGATTTAGATAAGAATGAAAGGACGGAGAACACGGAGAATATGAGGGACTAGAAAAAAGAGGGCGTGGCACTACCAGACTGAAGACAGTGAGACGGGGAGAGTGGAGGCATTCCTGATGGACAGGTGAACACATTGTGGTCAGTTGCGGAGGGATTAGGGCCACATGGTCCAAGCAAAAAGCTGGTCTGGCCGAGTGGCCCTCCATCTGCATTATGCACATGTAATGTACCCGTGCAGACTCTGTTTTGGCCTCCTCTGGGGCTTTGTCGCTGATAGACAAGCAGAAGGAGACGAAGAGCATAAGTAATTGAGTCTCTTTGTGTGTGTGTTTTGTGTCTCTGTGTGTGCTGGGAGGACTTTTTGGTCAGTAGTCACGGTTGCTTGCCCACCCTGTTTTAGCTGCGTCTGCTTCACCAGCCGCTCTGTTGGACAGCGTGTTCTCCCGGTCCAGAGAGGAGGAGCAGCCGAGCAGAATGACACCAGCCTCAGCAGCCTGCCAAACATCTCTGCGCTGAAATATACAAGACACACACAATCGCACAGTTCAGGGGAAGCACACATGCACTCCGAGAAAGGGCTTTTAACAGGACACAGAGGCAGACGGGTGCACATGGACACATTTTCATGTAGCAAGGCAACAGAATAGTAAAAAAAAGAGCCAAAGTCATAGGTGACAAACACACGTCAGGTTTTCTTTTTGTCATTCTTTTCCCATATCTGATTCTGAACCTATGCAAAGTTCAGTGAGGTGCCCGTATCCCCACAACAGAGAGCGTTACAGTTATTCATTTTTTGAAAACAGTTAACAGCTAATGAGAGGGCTCCAGCCATAAAGGCTAGGGCAAAAATGTATCTTTTATTTAATTGTCCTTTAGGTTTGTAATTGCCATTTTGTATGAGGTGGGGTACACTCTGGACAGGTCACCAGAGCATCACAATTGTCCTACCACAAAAAATCTGCTAATTAGTTATTTACAAAAAGTCATGTTAACGGCTTATATTTCCTCCAAATATTGTAGGTTAGAAAAAAAACATATATACATATTTCCTACTACCCACAAAAATCTACACACCCAGATAGTTCTATACTGAAGTGATGTTAATTATTTGACAAGTTTGTTTCTTATTCAAGCTTCAAACATTCCCTTTTTTTTTCCCATTTTGGGACACAAGACATGAAAAGAAGAAGTGGAAACAATGAACTCTTAAAACTAAAATGTCATCAATTTGAACAAAATGTTCTTCACAAATCTCATGAAATGAGCTGTAACACATGAGTGGTGATGGTTAACACAACCATATAACCAGTAGCTCAGCAAAACCAACACTCACAAAATGATTCAACTCTGCATTTTTTGTATTTAGCAAATAATATAAAGCAATACAGTCATACAGGGTAGGGTATACATTAGGTCATGTCTGACAAAGACGATGTCAGATTTTTCACCACCATTTTTTAGTGGGAAATTCCTATAAAAAGGACTCCACAGTTACACAAAACTCAAAACAGTTTATAACAATTTGCTCAGATATTTTAAGACCCAGTGATGAATCAGACATATGCCAGTAACATTTAAGACGGTTGATGAATTTTCCTATAATACTAATTCATCATCGAAAAGAAAAAAGAGAAATAGGCAAATTCTCAAACTATAGAAGACGGGATAAACTCCTATTCCCATGGCTTTGACTTGGAAGTGGGCAAACTTTGGCATCATTTATTCTTCTCAAATCCAGTTTTTGAGCAGAAATGGATACTCGAGCTGTGCCAAGCGGAACAGGAAAAAAAACTGGTTAAACACAACAAAGATCAACAACACTAAACATCACAGGCTGCTTATGCTAGTTATCATCATAGTTCATATCTCTGAGTATTAGTGTTGAAAGCAATGAAAGATCTTGCGACTGGCCCTTTGTTTTCTTTATTTTGTTGAGCATCTCCATTTTGTTGGCTGCCACAGTGCTAGCTGCCCTCCATCGCCTGCTTTTTTCTCTGACAATCTTTCCCGGTATCTGCCACACACATGCACAGTTTCCCTATCAGCATCTCGTCTCATTTCAGCTGCTTTCATCTCTATTTAACAGCGTGGCAGATCCGATTCCCACTGCCTGATTTGAATTATCTTTTTTCACAGGATTCTAAAAAAGAATTGCAAAGGATTTATGGAAATGGCTACACTTAGAGAAAGTGTCGGGAGTCGGGGTCACGATCCCGGCCCCGAGTGGCCGCGCAGCGGTAAACTGGGAGCTGGCCCGGTGCCCTCCTAAGAATCAAAGACGTAGCTTTAATAGTGTTTTTGTAATGCTCGTGCCTCACCGTCCACATGTGTGTTCGCATGCCAACTGGCACCCCCACAGCACACGCAAAGCAGCAAGTTCAGGCCGATCCTCAGAGACCGCCGTGGGTTTTTGCTTTACTATTAACATCAGCATTCATGTATTCACCAGCTTCCTCACCTTGGCCGTGCTTTGAACTCGCCTCTGTGCGTATCTACACTCAGGAGATTACACACGAGCACACTTCTGGTGTCCCTGAGCCTCACTTTTCCAGCTGCACCACAAGAGGCCTGCGTAAATGACAACAATTAGCCCGCTCAGCTCAAGCTAATTGAAGTCATTTCCATAATTCATGTCTGCCACGGCAATTCATCAGAGGACAATTCAAGCAGGTTCGTGACATATTGTCTCAACTTGATGTTAAACTCTTCCCCCCTCCAAACTCCCACCTTGATAAATTATCCCCACACACTCTCCGCTGGTCTTTTCTTTTTTTTTTTAGAAAAAAAGAAAATATGGATTGCAGTCGCTAGCATAGACGGATGCACACATTGTCAGAAGTGTGTTTACCATCCGTCCCCATTACGCATGCAATTACTCAGAGCCTGGAAACAAGCAGCCTCATTTGTGAGATGCTAAGCTGCAGTGGCTGAGGAGATCTCATGCTTTATTAGTCTGTTGTTTGGGAGCTGCTTTTGACAGGAAGCTGGGCGATAAATTAAATAGATGGCTTGATAAAAAGCTTGCTGCGCAGAATTCTTCACGCTGTTTTTTTTTTGAGAAATCGCACTGCCATTGCTCATAACAGATGATCTGTTCCCTGGGTGATTTATGAAATCAATTTGTCTTGTTAACGGCAGCCAGAGTTTGTCAGATAGCATCACTGCACATGCATCCCCATTTCTTTTGGGGTGGAGTGTGACGGGGGGGACGTATAGAGTATATGCTAACATAGCAGCAACTTTGAAAACAGGCGTGAGTCATTTGCCCCATTTTTGTGAACCATGTGAGGAGATGCACTGTTCTGTGATCAAATTTTGCAACCGCACGAAAGAAAATGCTTCATAGTGAAATTGTCCTCGTTTTGGAGGTTTTAATGGAAATACTTTGTCCACCGTTTTTGTCCGTGTCTCGGTGTGATCTGTCCTGGATTTTTACCCATATGGGAAGTGGAACAACATAAAAAACACCCCCCCTTACCCAAAGCCCTCCAACCAGAAATAACAGCTTTTGTGTGTTCATGCAAACATGAGATTCCTTACAGCTCCCTTTCTTTCCGGTCAGTGAAGTGGAACTCTCCAAAATGTCATTCAAGACCCCACATGAGCAGCCCGGTCTGCTTAATGTGCTTCAGACCATCTCCTCATGCTCTCCCCGGAGGAGCTAAAGGAAATGCTGTTTTGACATCGGTATCCATTTTTTGGGGTTAAGAACGATATGGAAAAAAGTATCAGGCTGCTCTCTGCGTACTCCGGGTCAGGAGCCGATAAGCAGTTTGTTTTGCCGCAGACGTCAAATAGGGGGAATCAGTGGTGACAGCAGAAGGGGGATGAGATGTTTCAAGATATGGCTTGAAGGATGCATGGTTAATCTCAAACCTGCCAGATGTGTCAGGGGTTTATGAACACCTCGTGGACTAAATCTGGCTGTGCTGCTGTCTAACTGTCTGTCTGTGTGTGTGTGTGTGTGTGTGTGTGTGTACAGTGAGGTTTGAGGACTGCCAGCGCAGCAGCAGAGAGGTGGGCTTCATAAGCAGCGACCCCAACTTCGGCGTGAGGCCCGATGGGACGCTGTACGCCGAGCAGTTCGTGGCCAACCTGTCCGAGCCCGTCCAGTTCATGGTCACGGCGCGGGCGCTCCACGACCCCCGCATCTGGGAGACCACCGTCAAGCTGGCCCTGGCCGGACACCTCCATTCCCTGCCCCTAACGAAGGTAACGCGCGAGAAACTCCCACATTTTATCCATTCACATTTGTTTCTTTTTTTCTTTTTGTGGTCCAACGTTTCCTACATTATCAGCAACTTAGAAACTTAGAACTTTTCAAAACAGGCATTAAAGCGTCAGACACAAATTAATGCTTCCACCAATAAGTTGTTCCTTTGGAATTTAATAACAAAATGTTACATTTTTCTGAAACCTGCAGCTCACTGTATCACATTCATCTCAAGAAATTATATTTTAGTGTAAATATTCTTCAGCACCGTCAATTTACAGCAAGAGGGTTCCTGGTTTGAGTCACCGGGGTAACCAGATGCCTTTTTGTGTGCAGTTCGCATGATTGATTGATTGATTGATTGATTGATGAATGCTTTAATGATGTGTGGGTTCTCTCGGGGTACACCGAGAGAACCCACCTCTCGCCCAGTGTCAGGTGGGATAGTTTTTCCAGTTTTTCTTTTTGTTACTCTAGTCTGCAGCTTGTTAAGAGAAGATGTGGAAGAAAAAAAGTGGCCCGTGTTACCTGCCAAGCACACATACAGTTCACATTTCACTCGGTAGATTCAGCTGCATCTCCTTTTCCTTTTCTGGATCAACAGGTTGTGAAAAGGAATCCATCTGCCTCCCAAAGCTCCTTCTGTCTAATGAGCTGATAAGTAATGTCACAGAAATCTGTTTTAGTCTTTAACTTTAATTACTTTCAAAGCTAATCCGAATTATGTTTGATAAAAAAGATCCTCAAAAGGAACTTCAGTTTTTAGTTTTTAAAACTTTCCTGATTAGATGTGTTGTTTTTTCTGCTTTTTCTTTTTTGTTGTGGAGATTATAAGAGCAGCTTAGTGAATGAACCCCCTCAATAAAATGAAAACGGCTTCAATAATCAGAAGCATTACGACACGTTTCTTAGATAATTTTTCATTTAAGAGTAGCCCTTTTTCTTTATTCTCTCTGGCACTACGTTCACACACACATACACACATCAAATTCAGTAAAAAGCAAAAAGAAAAAAGTGCCTCATTTTTCTGTAACAAATAGAGCCATGAGTTTATTTTCCACAAATGGCCTGTTCGCTAACAAAGACTGTAAAACTACTCAGGGCAAAAAGTATAACGGCTGTCATAGACTTCCACTCACAGGCTTCACTTTGTTGAGTGACGAAGCGATTATCATTTTTCCTTCTCCACATGTTGAGCGCCATCAGGCTTAATGCTCACTCATGTTTCTAATCATGACAAAAAGCTCAAAACTCATGTAACTAAAGCGATTCTAGAGTGGGGATTAAAATCCTGCCCACACTTGGCGAAGCAATAATGGAGACTGAGAAATAATTGACATTGATTGAGCTAATGTTCCACTCTAGCAGAGTCTGAAAAGACCAGGTAATGTAGTTTCTGTGAATAATTACGTTCCGCACATGGTGGAGTGTGAAAAAGATTCAATAATTGAGCAGAAATTTAATGTGTTTTGTCTGATGAACAGCAAATTGAAAATCAGCTCTTGTATGTTCGCTGCATGCAATTTTTTTTATTTAGAGTGATGTTTACATGTGTTCCTGTCACTTTCTGCTCGGGTAACTGATGTATGCCATTGCAGCATCGGGGCTTAGATCCAATGCCCTGACTGCAATGTTTGGTCATAGGAAAATGAATTGTGGAAACAGAGGCATGAACAAATTGGCATGGGACTATGTGTGAAAAGACATAAGGAACTCTAATGTCACCAAAATGTAAGAATTGAATACATCAAACAGTGATTGCTACATAAGGAAAAATACACTTCTGAAATGTTCATATCTGTAATAATACTAACATTTATAAAAACCAAAGCACAAAAATGGAAAATTATATTTAGCATGTTTAAAACAAGTACTGCCTAAAATGTATAACTTGTTTCCATGCAACTCACATCCAAAGGTTTACGTTCATTAAAATGTAATGATTTGATCTGGGGCACAGATTGTGTTCATATATCCGGCTGTCTGGTTGGAATGTGACCTGGTGCAAAGCGACCTGTGACTTTGTGGCCGAGCTTGTGTCATCTAGTCCTCCGTATCGCTTTCCACTCCAGGCAGAATATTAGCTCCAGCAAGCTAATGAAAAAACTTGATAAGTTATCAGGAAACCACAGTTACAAAATTGTTATTTCTATAATGAAATAGGTTTGAAAAACAAGAGTCCACATGAATGCTGGTGCAGAAGCCCTGAGTCTGAGCAGCCAAATGCAAATATCAACTCATATACTAATGTACATATATTTATATTCAGGCAGAATAAAGCTGGCTGAAGTAGCAACAGAGTTCAAAATGTTTGCATTTTACCCGTCTATAACTTCTCACGAACGCTATTGCATACAGAGCCCAGTAAAAATAAAACTACAGCTCTAACTAACTACAGCAATGCTATTGGCTTATATTTTCCACAAGTCTGCAACAAAATATTGACTAATCAAATAGCATTTTAGGATTGACTTGGGTCCTTATGATTTGAACAAGAATTTACTAAACATAAATGCGTAGGCTCTGTCAAATCTACCCCATTGTTGTTGATAGTAATGACATACAAAAGAGTTTCTCATGCAGATAAAGTGAGATTTAAGATGCTCGTCGCTATGATTATGACCCATCAATTCTGTTCCATGTGGATGTGGGAGTGAACAATGTGTTGATGTGTGATGCCTGAGGTCAGATTTTGGCTCTTTAGAGGGCACAGTGTTATTTAAGCTACTTTTTTGGCTTTCTAAAAATGTCTCACTCATCCCTGAGCATTTTAAGGAATGGGTTGCATCTTTGCAAAGGTTCTATAAACAATTTTTCTTTTGCCAAATTGGATTTGTGGTAGTAGATTTTCAGTAACTTAGGAATTGTACTGTATAACACAAACGCAGCTTTTAAAGAATAAAAAACATAGTGAGACCTGAAAAAATCACCTAACCAGCTAACCGTACATGTGTGTAATGCCCACAGCAGCAGAGTATCTAAGAGGCTCAAAATATTCTCTTTTATTCTAGTTGCTGTTAAAGACAGATAAACTACCTTCTCATTGTGTTTGCACTCATTCTATACATAATGTTGCTGTCTAACCCATTGTGCACTTCCCTACTCAAATTAGCTCAGGCTTAAGCGTTCACGGTACGGTGGCTTACCTCTCTAACTTTACTGTAAAGCACCAGTGACTCATTTGCTTTTAACAGCTGGGTTGATATCTCACAGCTATTTTTAAGGCGCAGATTTAAGCCTACTTTAAATGTGCAGCACTACATAATTTTAGCTTTTAATTTTTTCCAGCGAACAATACCAGAGGAATAGGAGTGTTGAGCAGCTTTTGGCTGAAAGCCCTTTACGCTGTGTTTATGTACTCAGGCTATCACACCTCACACAGGTAATGCCTCTCGTTGAGTGCTCTCCAACTCACACTGATTTCATGGCACAGTGGTTTGCCTTTTCCACATGCTTGGAGCCCATCGGTTATGCACCGCTGGGTTTGGATTCGACTGGTTGCTGAAACAGGTTTTACTGCTTATTTGATTAGCATTTTTACTGCACTCTACCCAAGCAGCTCACCTGCCGGTGGTAGATTACAGCAAAAGGCCAGCAGCAGGTTGGAACACCGGACCCTGGGGTGGACTGACAAGGTTGGGTGAGGCCTTTTGTTTGGTCTGCTAGCTTACGCGTTAAGACTTCGGCATATCCGTAGTGGGAAGCTGTAGTTTTCCACCACCGAGTGATAGAAACAACAGTCTTTTTAAAGGCCGTTTTATTGAAATGGTTTTCTTTATTTCAGTTTTGAAAAAATGAGAGAATATTCTTCCCGCTAAGGGAAGGCGCTCTGATCTGATTCCCACTAAAGCGAAAACTCAATAGTAAAGACCAAAGGAAACATGCCGAACAGAGAATTTCCATTGAGCGCACACACACACTTATTGTGTTCGCTCTCGCCCGTGTGTCAGACCGATAACCTCCAGATGTCTGCTCCGGGACTCGGGGTGTGTGCGGGCCTGAGGAGAACCCCGGCCGAGCGCGGGATGCCTGGGAGCGGAGAGCTGCCAGCTGGCCGAGCCCGCCTCTGGGTTCCGGCACACAGGGGACACGCTAACCGACTGCTTATCATTTATTCAAGCGCATACACACCCCCCCACCAAACTGGGACACACAAAGGCGAATGAACTCAGGCATACGTTTTTTTTTTTTGCACAGTGGTACATGTGTGCACACGTCCGAGTTAAAGCCGACAGGCATCATGCAACATACATACACACACGCATATGTGAAGATGAGAAAAATCACAATAATCACATACAGTAGTTTCCCCGAAGCCCACTGTAGGGTTGCTCCAGTTTTTTCTTCCTTTCTTTCTAATTCTGTTTCTGTCACAATGCCAACAGCCTGTCATCTGCCATGCCGTTTGAAAGTGACGGTCACGTGAACGCGCTGGGCCGATACCATCCACAAGCAGACTCCCAATAAAGACTATCTCCCCTTTTGCTGTCTTTCCCCTTCATTTTTTTCCAAAGAAATGTCGGAGCTTGACCAATCGAATATTCTAACCTTGTTATCGTCTTCCCTTCATCAGCGGGCAGACTGTTGTATGGAGCGTTTGTTCATTCGCTCTCTGCTGATAGCTGGGGGAGAAGATAAGGACTTTATCAGAGAGGAGACGAGAGAGAATAGTGCTGCGGAAATATCGTACAGTATGGGTTGTAACCATCTGCGTACACTTTCACGAACTCTTAGAATCATATTCCGTCTTTATTGGCTGTTTCTCTTGTGCCGCGTAGTTGTTTCAAACGAGTGTTAGGGAATACACCTGAAAACTCAAGTGCGTGCGTGTGTGGAGGCTAATTCCCCCCATGCCAGCTGGTGCGTGAGGTTTTTTTGTGGCTACAACAGGTGCGATCCTTATCTGCAAAACACATCTGGTCCCAGTGCCCCCCCCCCCCCCCCCCCCCCCCC
>CAJRST010033334.1:18574252-18623110 GCA_907169785.1 Menidia menidia | reverse complement strand
GGGGGGGGGGGGGGGGGGGGGGGGGGGGGGGGGGGGGGGCAGGGGGATTCTTTAAGCATCTGTACATTCCTACATAAGAGCTGCCCAGCATACTAAAGCCTCGTACCGTCTTCAAAGCTATAAAAAGAGGATGAGCATCCATAAAGCGAGCCCAGATTTTCTGCAGCGAGGACTCTACCGCAAGATCTCGTTAAAAAAAATACTTCAAACTTTTTCTGCTCGAAACAAACGAGAACTTTGACAACCCTGGCTAACCCCTAACCACGACCTGGAGAAGACAGAGACGTGACATTATGGGTTAGAGAAAAATTTTGCGCAGGGATGCAAACAGATCACAGCCCCTGTATGTGCAACGTAGCCTGAGGGAAGTCTCACTCTCTCATTCAGAAGCCCAAAAGCCTGTGGCGGGCTCAGGTGTCCTGCCAAATGATGCATCAGCTTACCTGGAGATGTTTATATCTTCTGTTTGCCTCTGTCACTCACCTAAAAAATGTTTATTGGCTTCATTGTCAGCATGATACCCAGTATTTTACCACCACCGCAAAGCTATACATCTGATTTACCCTCCAGGCCATTGAAGATGGTGTTAATGTCATTTAGATCAAGATGTGGCCTGATATGAAATGTGTGTTTTTTTTTTCTTTTTGCAGTTCGGCTTTGAAGAAATGCTGTCAAGAGTGTGGGACTCCCAACCCAGGGTTATCAGGTTTTCTCGAAAACATCAGAGAGGCTCCTCTGCCAATTCGCTGAGGCGACAGAAGAGAGACTGGGTCATTCCACCCATCAATGTGCCTGAAAACTCCAGAGGACCCTTTCCCCACATGCTTGTCAGAGTGAGTGACAGCAAACACCATCAATATTTCCATAATGTGACTTTGTCAAAAACTTTCAACTTTCACCCAACTCGTACTCACAGACTAAAGACACTGAGACGCAAAGGGTTGGAGTGCTTGTACTTAAAGTTCTTGTTCAGGCTAAGGAAGAGTGAGAGGCAGGAAAACATATGCTGTTTCATCTGTGAGCATGAGAGGCTCAACATTCTTGTATTTTCTTTCATACCCTCCCAGAACCCCAACTACTGGTTTGGGATTTAAGCCCGATGTCAGGTGATTTGTCCTCTGGGCCCTGGGCAGCATAAACATATGCAGAGTAAAAAAAATAAGATTACAGTACACTCTTTATCCTCACTCCTGTAGGAAGAGTCCATTATGAAAGGTGAGACTGTTAGCATACCTGAGGGATGTTGGTTAAATGTGGACTGTACCAAGGTTTCGGTAGGCGAAGGTTTTCGCCTTTGAAAAGGTTGTTTGTTGAATAAGTCCAGTGTATATATTCTTTCAGAAAATGCTTTGCTTTGTCACGACGATAAATGAAAAAGTCTGCAAAAAAAAGGATATTGCCTTAATATGGAGGAAGTTGCATTTACAATTGCACAACAAAACAAAGATTTATTTTAGCAATTCGTGAAACCAACACAATCTGCAGCTCTAAACACAAACTCTAGGACATCCATCTGCTTTCGTGTCTCAATTAAAAACACATCAAAGATTTCAAGTTAAGCTCATTTTCCGTTTCTTGCCTTCACGATATTAATCTATGTGTTACTGGTTGCTAGTATTGAAAACAGAGCATGATCCAATCTTTGCAGCAGCGGCTGCAATACCTCTCGGAAAAAGAGTGAAAATATCCCGCACTTAGGGAAGATGATGATTGACACTGATATTGTTAGGAGACAAACACTTTTTAAGCTAGATAGATTTCATGAGAGGAAATGCTTTTAAAAGCAGGCACTTCAAAAAATGGATAGCCTGCAACACACAGACCATCCATTTATTTACAATACCTGTTTATTCCTTTTTCCGCTGATTCAGGGTCTGGGAGGGCTTAGGGCCCATTTTATTATTATTATTAACTGGTTCCTTTTATCATTAATTAATTAATCATTCATTTTCATGAAAAATTAAGTGACCAACTGACTACGAACATAGTTCAAAGGTTTCTTTATGTTTCACCTGTTCAGCCTAAAGTGTTCAGCCAATTCAGAGCATTCATAACTGATTGCAATTAATAACCACGATTACCTCTACATAACTGTCATCATATTGATCCGTCTGCCTATCCTAATGCTGACAGAGGATATTATACATGGTTATTCATGCTTTCAATAAGGCTCGTCATCAAAATGTATCAAGCGATTTCAAGGAAATCTTACTGTTTTATTTTGGATTCAAAGTAGACATTCCGTATGATTTTTTAATGAAGCTATCACAAGGAAAGCATGCAGGGAATTCAAAATGTTTTTTAAGCGCTCAACACATTTTCCGTTTAGACTTTTGATACACTGAGTTGGATTTAGAATAACTATCAGTATGGCATGAGAGAAGCGTACCCTGATCAGGTTTTATTTTCAATAATACCAGTCATAGTTTCATTTGTATTTATTGTGTTTTTCTGACAAACACATTTTTTTAACCACTTCCTCTCCGTTGCAACTCGTGGCGGAAGAAGAATAGTAGAGATGAGGAAAATCTATGACAAGTTTTCATGAAGGTGTCGCCCCCTTAGAGCTCTTCGCTACCACTCTAATCTCTACACACACTGCCTCTTATCAGTCACCCACACAGACGTGCGGCTCTTCGCTGGCATTTCTGACACACACAAATAAATGTTCTCTCACTCAGACACACACACACACACACACATATACACAAAATCCCTCACGCCCATTTGTACAGTAGGGGCTTACATTCTGGGATTACGGAAATCGCCTTTCACCAATGTGTCGGCGAGAGGGTAGATTTTCCCACCAAAGCACGGAGACGCTCAGCCTCACAGACACACAAAGTGGGGTCGCGGAGTGTCACGGGAGGAGCCAAATTGTCCTGTCCTGCTGAGGAAATGGACCTACTTATTTCCACCATTTAATGTCCGGCGGTTGGATGCTTGGATTAAACCCAAGGGGGCTTCCCCTTTTTGTGTGTGTGGCCTTGTCTTCTTTGGGCTCGGCTACATCAGATTGCCTACGCCGTGTACAAACACAGTGTGCGTTAGCTGTCAGCCATAGCTGAAAGTAATGCATCACGGGGGGGGGATTTGATTCTGTTTCCTCTGCAGGTTTTTTCCATGCCCGCCCCGTCTCTGCATTTGCAAGCCTCTCAGGAAGGGGCAGGGATGGAAACTGTAAAGTTTGCACACAGGTTTCAGGACAGTCCGGGTCTCCTGCCCAGGAAACTCTGTGGGCTTTCTTCAGTTGTGTTTCCACATTTGGAGCCATAAATGAAATGCCAAAATAGGCGTGTGGTGGTCTTTACTTTGGTTTGGTGGTGTTGCTATATGAGCTTAATTG
This sequence comes from Menidia menidia, assembly GCA_907169785.1. NCBI lineage: Eukaryota > Metazoa > Chordata > Actinopteri > Atheriniformes > Atherinopsidae > Menidia > Menidia menidia. Next base: position 18,619,764 of record CAJRST010033334.1, on the reverse strand, counting down.
CAGTTAAGATGATAGATCAGCCACATATACCAAAACTCTTATGCATTGGTATTAATAGTCCACAAATTTGTCTATTTTATTAGTTCATTTGTATATCTATCCTTAGGGAGGTCACCCGCCCCTTACAGGACTATGCAGTGACGTACAAGAAAAGAAAGGCCTCAGCCATTCTGCTCTGTCATGAAGAACCACAGCTGCTGCAGCTTTGATGGCATTGATTTACCTTTGGGCTCAAATGGAAAATGCATCCGAGCTTGTGCTGGCAAACAATTTGATAAGATAGATGTGTGTTGGAAAAGGAGAAGTGGAAAAACAGATTGAGTTAAATGCGAACAAAGGTAGAGGGCAAGAACCATGACTCCGTTTTTTTCTCCTTTTATTTTTAAAACCACGTAGCTCTGAAAGAAGGGGAGTGAAAAAGAGAAGGCTGAATATACAAAATAGAGAGTCAGAGGAGTGTGCTGTACATTTTCAGGGTGAAGGAGGCCAACATTAGTTTCAGGCCATTTGTGGCATTCTCATCTTGACAGTCTCCTGCAGCACCTATACTGGGCCCAATGAGGCAAACGGGATGGGAAGCAGTCCGAACGTAGGACGGAAAATATCCTCCTTTCATTTAACCAGCTCTCCTACGCTGCCTCCCCTCCCTGACCCACAGTTAGGACAAATAAATGAACACTGAGCTGGAAATAATTGAGCCAACCACGGATGGTTTTGATAAAACATGATTTCACATGCCAACTGAAAGAGAAATGTCTGCTGCAGATTGCTTTATTATGCACCGTCGCAACAGAAGCTCATTCATCGCAGGAATGCACGATGATGCGCCCAATATAAAGCCGTCAGCTAACACCCGATTGCACCACTTGTAACTAAATTAAAGCTTTACCCACTATAGGATTTGCTTTACGACATTATTTCTACACAGGCCATTATGGTTTATAAAGTTGCATTGTGTGTGTTACAATCACATTTGTGTGACGATAGATGCCTTCATTTGCCCACCACCCGGGTTAACTTTCTGCACTTTGATAAATAAAACTTGACTGTTTTGTTAACATTAGAGGTATTGTAACTCTGGAGAGACGCATATATATAGGATACATTCATGGGGGCAAATTCTCTCCTTTATAATCACCGTATAATGTTTGTACTGTTGTTTGCTCAGTACCCAAAGTGATAACAATGTGGATTATTTATAACCTCATTTTGCTCTGAGTATTTCATTACAGCTCATAATGACTTTGTAATATGATTTTTGGATCTGCTTGTTTTCTCCTGTTTTATTGCATCCCCGGTTCATTGAATTGCGTTGCGTCCATGCGGTATATTTTTCTCTGTGCGTGTGGTGGTGGGGTTGAGAAGTGGGCAGAATGCTCATTCTGTGGCCAATACCAGCATTTTGGTTCACGAAAGCAGTACAAACATAGCCTGTATTTTAATAGCCATCTGAATTCAACATTTGACAGGATTCTTTATCCGAAAAGTAGCTTTCAATCGAATGATTCATTCCCCACAGTCCAATTTTGAAAGGAAAAAGACTTACTTTGGTGTACCTTCATTGTGTGGGATACCGTGGGAAGAATCCAGCATAACGAACTTCCCAAGCACACACATCTTTTTCTGTTAAAAAGAAAAAGACTAAATGGTCAGAAATAACATTCAGGCAATCAATTAACTGATCAGCAGGGAGTCGGGCTGGCTAGTTTTTAGTTTTTTTGATGAACTGAAAATTAACTTTCTCTTAAACTACCACAACTGTGCTTTTATCTGCCAAAACGTGAACCTTGATTATAATCATTTTAACAAATACTATCTATTTTTTTTATTAGTAAGCCCTTTTCATAAAACCTTCATTCACACAGAAATGTTACCTTAATCCCTTGAAGTATTTTTATTTCGATTTCTATCTTGAAATGAGTTTGGTGATTTACTATGACACATACAGAGCAATTCTGGGGGGATTTGTTTTAAAATTCAGAACATTGTATTTCCTGTGCTATTTAGAGATTTAGTTTTAATTATTTTAAAAAGGAGGAACCATTTTTTATCTTTTCTATATCCAAACAAGAAGACTTTCTGTCCTGCTTTGGTTGCACGCGAAGCCCAAGGGGGGAGTCTTAACTCATTCACCGGGTATTTGGAAGTTTTAGCTTGTAAGCCCAAGGCTGTCATCGTTTTTCCATTAGCTTTGTATATATTGACTAGACTAACAAGAATTTTTCAGTTTAGCTGAAGTTACACTGATGAAGTGAAAAATAAATTAGTTTCATTTTCTTCTCCCTCTGTGGTGTCTTGAAAATGGAATGTTTGTGAATAAAAAATGTCATTCTTTACTACTCCGCAGTTTCCTACAAAGTGCTTACTGCATCGCACGGGTCGCATTATCCGTCAGTTAATAACGTTATTTCCCCTGCGGTGGTCTCTTCGTCACATTCCATTTCATGTAATTACAATTGACCCAAACAACAAACACTGTTTTACTTTGAGAGTTTAGCTGAGGCCAAAGATTTGAACAGCCCCCTTTCTCACCCAGAAAGATATCGCCACAATCTCTAGCTTTCCAGGTTTATATGCAGCACCACCGCATGACTGAAAGTCAGTTTATTTATTTTTTAGCTTCAAGGAGCAAACAGAGCTTGTTGACATGTCTCTCTCTGGTTTAAATCGGGAAACCCCTAGCTCCGTCTTACCTCCCCTGCATAATCCTCAGAATGCGTCCCAGAATCTCAGAGTTTCTCGGTGCTGAATCATCCAGAAAAACAGCACGTCTCCAGGAATAAAGTTCCCTTTAATCTTGTTCCACAGACTTAATATTTTTCATGGTAGGGAAAAAACTCTGGAACCTGCGTGCTCCAGATGATTTACCCCTATACCCGACTTGCTCCCCTCTCCTCCTAGTGCATGTTAAAGATACAGAACGCTATAAAGCTAGCAGATGATTAGATTTGAAAGGCTCTACGCTGCCAATGTCAACTTCTCCATCTTGATTTTATTTCCCCTTCAGCTTGATTCTTTTTGTAGTTATCCAGACTATAATGTTGAATTCGAGGTCATAGCCTCTTTGTCATGATGTGTCATATGGTGCATATCAATTTCATAGCTTGTCATTTTCTTTTAGCTGCTGGTGGAGTATTGCAGATATTCATTAGACATGGCCCTTAAATGCTTCCTCCTGTCTAATAAACCTGTGGTCTGTCCTTCTGCCAGGCGCTTTCACAGAACGCTGGATATTCTCGTACCTTTAAGAGGCAGATAGATAAACAGGAGGACTCAAAGTAATGTGTGAAGCAGCATCACCGGTGTCAAGATGTCAAGCGAGTCCACAGAATTTAAAAAGTATCAAAAGTTTGTGCCTTTTTTTTAACAGGAAGCTGAGGGCTGACTGCTTTGATGTGGTTGTTATGGATTACAGGACACTTTTCCATTAATTTAAAGTGAACCTGTCAGTGTCACACTTTAACAAGCACACTGGTAGTTTTATGAAACCTTTATGCACACATGTCCAACTTGGCTGGCCCAACTCTTGTGCCATTTATATAATTATTTATGTAGCATTGGGTTGATGTAGCCTGTTAGCAAATGATCGGGGAAATCAGATAAAGTACATCATTAAAACTTTTTCGACTCTTACTTTCATTAACTGGAGCGCGGAGCATTTTTTGTCGTTGTGAGACAAATGAGAGGAAATTGGAAGAGGAAGTGTTTGAGCTGCAGCTGCTGCTCTGCATCTGATTGGCTAACAAGAGTTGCAAGTGCTCCCATCCGCAACATTTACTTTTGACACCTTCCAGTTCTCCTGTTGGGTTGATGTGAATAATTATGTCTAAACAACATGTTGTAATGGGGAAATGTGTGACTCTGCGAGGTGTTACATAGTTGTAAGCGGTGCCACGGTTTGTTTTCTATCATGCCTTGAAGAAGTCCTCAGATTAAGCAAAATATCATATTTTTTCTAATTTTATTGAAACCTTTTGATAATTTTAGAAATTAAAATGTCCTTCAACATAGAGAGTGTGTTGGTGTGTAAATACCCGGGCCTTTGTGCGTCCTGTGTCTGTGGGACTGTGTGTGTGTGTGTGTGTGTGTGTGTCTGTTGTCTGTGTACTAAACTAAAGCCTGTTTTTCATTCTCAGCGCTCCCAGTCGGACAATTAGAAGGTGACAGTCCCATTAGAGCCGACTCGGCGGTACAAAGGCTGAGTGCTGTTGTGAGTGACACAGAGCTCAGCCTCTCACTAAATGACTGTCAGTCTGCCCTCGTCCACTCTGACCCCTCTGGCAGCCTCCCTCTGAGCCCCTCCAGCCCCCCCCCCCCCCCCCCCCCCCCGCGGACTCTCATTGGCAGCCGTCGCAGCTCCCACAGCCAAGCACGGCCCTCCTTTCAAGCCTGGTCTCTAACTGATTGGTGGGACAGTGCTATCCTTAGGCATGCCAAAAGGGCTTTTTCAGCTGGCCTCAGGGTGCAGCTGATTGGCCGAGCTGTCGCGGGCGCGTGTCTCCTAAGGGAGCATGCTGCAGACGCTTGGGTTAAAAGATGCAATTTGACAATGGAGGTATAGAGGAAAAACTGCACGACCGGCAAAACGGTCCTTTATGACTTCCTTCAGTTTGTTTATTTCCGTGCTCCTGTTTGCTTTTAGTCAGCGTTTCTGCAACCACCCATGACTGCACTTGTAATTATCTTGTAATTATCTATTTCCTCTATTTACATATCAAACCCCGGTATTGGGAAGTGTGGAGTCGACCAATTTTGCGACTTGAATCTCCCCGGACTTGAGCGGTCCGTGCCGCTTTTATTCCAGTCTTATATTTAGGGGACACGGATCTCTTTATAAGGGAGACAAAATGGCAGTGTTGCTCTATTCTTTTTCCCTTGCTGTGAATGAGGGAATTAATGTCTTTGTTAACGCACAGAGACCACTGGTACATTTCAACAGGATTTTCACCTCATGCAGAGCTCATCTAAATTGCCTGGCTAATGCCATAATTGGGTTTGTGAGTCACTTCTTAACTTCCATTAATATTTGTTCTCCCCCCTAATAGCTTTTTTCCCCCCCAATCCTACATTTCATTCCTGTGTCTGGCTAATGGTCTGAGGTAGAAGCAGTGATGTGCTCTTGAGAGATGGTCTTTTTTGTCATCCGGTAAGGAGAGTTTAAGCTGAAAGACTTGTCTGGGCAGAGATGAATGGTGTGTAAGATGCGACGGAGGGATTTTTGTGACACATTAGAAAATGTTCACAGCCAAAATCTGAGAACCCAACAGGGGGCCCATATGCTAGGGAGATTTAAAAAACAACAAAACAAAACAAAAAGTCCTTTAGAGATTTCCTATTCAATTCAGTTTTTCTTTATGTTATTATTATTTCTTTTTTTTCTCTTTACACACACTGGTAACATTTTTTTTTATCCATGTATATTCATATGTTTGGAAGATTATGATTTGAACATTTGATAGGGACAGATACAAGAAAGACACAATTAAGCTGAAAGCAGTTTTTCCAACGCAAGTACCAGAGTCTTTATAGCAAATGGCAATTTGTAATTGCTCGTCCCTAAATGAAATTCATGAATGCGGTTAAGCGTGTGATGTTTAAAGCGAGACATGAAAGGAAATGTATCAGATAAAAAGAGTTTCTCTGAAGGACTAGCAACTTACTCAAAAAGCTTCAGATTTGTTTCCTCAAACTAACAAACTAACCCTGACCCACTCCTATTCAGTTTTTTGTGTATGAAGTGTGCGCAGAAAACCGGAATCAGAGTAGACAAACAATTCTTGCTTATTTGCAAAGATGTGACTGTCACTGCACAGAAAAGAAAGAAGGAGAGCGAGAGACGGAAACAAACTGACTGTATGAATGCAGACTGAACACAACAGAACTTGAAGAAAAGTAAGTGAGAGGAGGTCAAAACATAACCCAGAGCTGTTTGGAACTTAGATTTTGACGCGTGACAGACCAACTCAGAGCTGTTCTTTGTGAGTATGAAGGCTATCTGTGTGCAGTGCTAACTGTCGGTGGCTCTCCATTCAAAGATATTAAACCTAAGCTCTGAGCAGCTTTTTTCTCACAGACCTCCTGGCAGCATGCGACTAATTTTAAAACCACCCTTTCCCTTCTCATGAAACCACTAAACTGACACGTTTATATCTGCACTCTTGCTATTACGGTTTGCAGGTTGGAAAAGTTTTGAAGGCGAAAATTTGAGGTCCCACATCTCCCTAATTGGAAATTTTGTTTCCATTCTGTCAGCCCATCTCTCCATTTCTTTCATCCTCCCCTTTTCCCATTTCCACCTATGTCATTTTTGTCAGATGTTGTGTGGATTGCCTATCAAACTATTTGAATTCCTCTTCCCCGTCAAAAAGTGGAGCACATCAGCTTTGAAGACTGACAAGCACGCAGCAGGAGTGATCAAAGCAATGCAAAGCTGAAATTTAAGAGGAAGTTAAAAAGCATGTAGTTTTGCCATTTCCCTCATGTTCAACAAAGAGAAAACAGACACTGTATAACAGCAGGGAGAGATGAGACATTATCAAACAGCGAATTTCAAGGATGCCTGTGTAGTTCTCGGATGCGTTTGATAATGCTGTTTAACACAGAAAATTCATCCATTTGCTGTAAGTCATGTTAGCAACCATCCATGCATCCCCATGAGTGCAGAGGGGTTGTTGTCAGATCAGAATATTTTAACCCAGCAGTGACTCTGAAGTCACTCTGTCAAAGATAGGAGAATCAGTAGCGTGTTCCAGCATTTCCTTGTCATTTCCTGGCTTTAAAAGCCCCCTCCAAGGTGCGCCGCCTGCTGCGAGTGTGCCATAGAGGAATATGAACAACTAAAAGCATATTTTTACAGCCATTAAATTACCCGTCAGCCATTCCCCGAGACGGGCGGCACTGTGAAAATAAGCAGTGAAACAAATAGACATCCAAATTTGAGCAAAGCGGTCATAGTCTGAGCATCCCAGAGCAAATTAGATTTGATTATCTCTACCATTATCTCTTTTTTATCTAATTGTCAGGTGGACTTATGAATGTTGTTCCTACCCTTTAAGCCACATGGTGAGCAACAGGACACTACACGCTCATCCTGAGTTGGAGAAGTGCCTGATTATTACACTTTTAAATCGTAAGAATTCAGAATCATGCTTTTATCACCTCTAAATGGCAACACTGGTGTGTCTCGTGCCTACGTCCGCTTGTTTTCGAGAGCGGAATACGACGTCTAAAAGCAGCCTTGTCAGAATATGAGCCGTGCAGTCAATGAGTGGGTTCCTATTAGAGGCATTGCCATACTTGGCAGATGCCGTCTTAATTATGTTAGACGGCTCAGTCATAGCATGTCTTTGCCCTGAGTGGTTGGCATCATTTCCTCCCAGAATGCATCTCAGCATGGAAATGCCATTACTTTGGCTTTACTTTACTTCAACAATACTTCAAAGTTATATTCTTATCCTGTATAACAAACTGTAAAAGATTAGGTGTCATAGGCGTATCGGTGTCTAATTTGCGGTGCCGACGGTGATATTTACTCCCACCGAGCAACATAAATAGATGACATTATGTTGTTTTGTGTTTTAGTATTTACGTTTACCCTTTAAACACAAAGTGTCATAGACATGTTGCATCAATACTGGTGTAATTTTTAAAAAGTGAAAAAAATTCAGTGGATTATTTTAGTAAACGAACTGGGAGTAATTGAAAAATTAAATGTATTCATTAAATAGCATATTCAAAGTTTTTTTTCAGCTTAGCAGTGGGAAAAATGGCAGAGAGATGCCTGATCTGACTCTCTGTTCATTGCTCGTCAAGACAGAGCAAAAGAGGTAATAACATGCAGTGTTGTCCTTTCCATAATTGCATTGGTGAATGTCTTACAAGCCCGTCTTACCTGTGGGGCCATCCAACGTGCCCTGAAGGCAACGTGAGAAGACTCAGCCCATCGTGTGCTTCAAAAAATAAAGACGGGGAATAGAGCTAAAGGGCTACAAGATGGGCCTGAACCATCATGTACTGATGAGACATAAAAGAGGCTATCAAAGAGTGCAAACTGCAGGTTCTCATTATTGGATGACATTAGCTGGTAGCACACTGTAACCCTTAACAATCTTGTGGGCCCTCGCAGCACTCTGTACCTTTTATGTCCTCCTAATTGAAGGATGGTTGTTTTCTTGTGGTAAAAATGAGCTCTAGCTTTGCATGTTTGTACCATTTCCAGGGCAGAACACTCCCAGCCACGGCCAAAAATAACCCATGGATTTAAGTGACTGAAACCATCAAATAAACATCAAATTAGTCCCCCGATCTGAAGGGATTGTGCTACTCGTGCTGATACAACGATCGTAAACAGCTGGATGAATTTATAGAGATTTGGGTGGATGGAAACTTCACAGAATGCTAATTAAGCAGCTCAGTTTAGGAAATCTTTTCCTCTCTGTTCAGTTTGTCTCTGTTTGTACACCCTGTGTTCCCCTCGTGAAGTTTTTGCAGAGCACTAATTCTTCATCTGATTTTCCCCCAAACTCCCCAATGCTTTCGTTCCCCACGTCTCCCTGTCACCATCCCTCTCCCCATCTCTCTTTCCGCACTGATAGTTTGTCCCAAAGGATCCCATCGGTTGTCACCAATCAAGGAAATCACTCTCAAAGAGCTACAAATAGGTCACTTATCTAATGTCTGGTCTGATCCGACAGCCGCAGACAGCCAGTGAAGTTCCTCCTATCTGCCTCGACCAACCTATTTTTAGCCTGATTAGAAGCCGTTCTATCAGCCAAAGGAAGAACGGGAGGATTGAAGATCGCAGCAGACAGACAGAGGGAGAGAGGAAGCCGAGAGGAGAACACAAATCCCCGCTTCATTCATTAGCATTCCATTCAAACGGCTCAATTGAGCAGTTGTCACTCTTGGGATTCCCAGGACTCCGAGAAGCCGTGCTTGTTCATGTATTCAATTTATTGATATAAAGACTCTTCATTAAGAGACACCAGCGAGTATGACATGTTGTCTCCGGTGGCCTTGATGTGGAATTTTAAGCAGACATGGAGGCAGAGGCTGCCGTTGTCTTCTCTGGGGGCTATTATACCAATGTGCCACTGAAGCTTTTCTGAAGAGACGGATTGTACATTAACACACACACACACACACACACACACGCAGCAGCTCTGCTATGCACATGTTCACCTGCAGAGTCATGGAGCCCACAGCAGGTGAAAATTTCATAAGCGTGTTTCCCCACATGTCGGCCCCTGTGAATTATTGAACCGAGCCGGTCCTTTTTGATCCACACACTGAAAGCACACACACACACACACAGAATTTCCTACCTGTCAAGCACTTCACTAAACACACGTAACGCGGCCACAAAGCCGCCTCTTATGCATCTTGGGGAAAAAAAATAGCAGTTGAGGAGCAGTAAATATTTCTCCCCCTCTCTATTTTGGTGATTTCTTTTTTTCTCTTTTCTTTCTTTCGTTTTTCGCTTGTCCCCATAGCTTAAACAAATTGGATTTCTTTGTCGTTTGCCTCCCTTAATTTTCTTCTGGCTTTGAACACCGAGTTCCCGACGTGTTTGTGTCCTCGGTGGATAACAAAGAGGATTTCGTAGGCACTTTGTCATTTCCAAAAGCCATGTTCTGCTCCACATGATCAGACCATTATCCAAGCAGATGACACAGATAATGAGAGCAAATGATCATATTATTTTATTATTAACCTCATAATTGCATCCTGCTGTGATTGGCAGATAGCGAATCTCGTGACTGATACGTGGTAATTAGTCTTCTACTATCGGTATAATGCTACAGCAATTATATATCTTATATGTGTGAGGCAGAGGAGCCTGAATTCAGCAGCTGATTGGGGGTTATACAACACTCTACATCACCTGCGGGGTCTACAAATGCATCTTATGTGAAATGAGCTCAGGAAATGTGACTGTGAAGGCTGCTGCACTGTGGGTGTGGGAGCACCACACTGGAAATTAAGAGAGAGGGGGGTATCATGTTCAAACAGAGAAATGTTTTATGCAGCAGCCCCGTCACCACTGAACGGATGAAGTAATTTCATTTTCATGCATGATCTGCAGCCCCACAGACCAGGGAAATTGCATAGGAGGCGAAGATAAGAAGAAGAAAAAAAAAAAAAGAGTCAAGCCTACCTTTTTCTTACATTTGACTTTGTGATTATTCCCTTGGCTAGTAACCATAGTGATGATTCCCAATTATTAAAAAAAAAATGTGCAGTTTCGTCCTCGCAACTTGACTGTGCAGCCGGAGGAAAGATTTTCTGTTATTTTTCAGATATGTGTATATTTCCGTTAAAAAAGGAGAGGTGATGCAGCGGATGATGTTATTACAATAGGATTCTGTTTGAATATATTTGTCCTTTTTTTCTCTCCAGATCATTCGCTGGTTCCGGCTTGTTAAATGTGCATCTTTCATATTCCCCCCTGTGTGGCAATATGCCAGATATCCCTAAGGTTTAAACCATCAAATCTGAGAGTGTGACAATTGACAAGATGGTCGATTAATCAGTTCGGAAAAAGCCTGTTTGTGTGGTGCCGTAGTGTGAGGCTGTGGATATCACAGTCCAAACACATTGTCACAAGCCGGATGCCGAGAAGTAAAGGAAAAAAAAAACGACCAAACAGAGGACAGATGTAGTAATTGGCTCAGGGTAATGCACATGCAAGAATAGAGCACAAGAAAACAAACAGAAAACCCAGCAAGAACCTTTCCAAGGCAAACGTAGGATTCAGGAGACAGAATAAAACCTCACAGATCAGGATATGCTGATGAACAGATCATGTATCTAACTGCTGCATTATCTGTCTTACACCCTACTGAAAACCACAGTCAGGTCTTTCTAACAGATTTTAGTATGTTAAATGTTTGGCTTCTTATTTCAAACTGACCATAATGTTTGGCGGGGGAAAACACATAATTACCACTTAGACAATACACTGAAAAGCTTGTTTCATGCACTAACCAATTATGGCACTGTTTCTTAAATACATTACATTTGGTTTCAAATGAATTATTTTCCGATCTGCTGTAGGTGAATGACGTTAAATAAGCTATGAACAATCATATACTCTTGGTTTAGTTCAACTTGTTATTGTCAATACGTGTCTTATGCATTTGGACTGGGGGTGGAAATGACTATATAAATGACATCCACTCAAATTCATTATCCTTTCTATCCTGAGGGTTGCAGTTCCTATAATTACTCTGTGTGTTTATATGCACAGTTGAGTCAACGCACAGTTATACTTGGCTATTTAATTGGACCACTGTCCTTGTTTCAGTGTACAAGCACAAGAGGTGACTGGGTTTATTTAAGAGGAGCATATCCACCGCAGCTATGATACATGGTGGCATGCCCCCATTTTGCCGTTAGTGTTTTTCTTTTTCTTTTTTTTTTCAGTTGACTTTTTTATATCATGGATTACGAAATTTGAAAGAAACATTTTTGCTTTTGACACACCACATCAATCGGTTAACTGGCTCTCTATTTTGTGCAGTTTTTTTTTTATTGAAAAAACTGTTCCTTTGTGCTTATTTTTTTCTGTTGTTATTTCTGTTGTGAACATATACCTCATAGAAGAGCACCCCTCCCAATCACACTTTCCTTCTAAAAAAATTCAGTGAGGATATTGATACAGCTGGCTCATTCTTATGTATGTAAAGGTGGCTGTCCATGAATAGTAAGGGAATGATATAGGAGCAGAATCCACCAATAGTAGAGATAAAGCCACAGCTGTCAGGTGGCTAAGGAGCGTTTTAATGATACAAAAATATAAGAACTCGGAAAAAAACACAGCCGGCTTCAAACAAGAGCAAGAAATGATCCAACAAGAACAAACTGAAGACTGGAGTAATATATGCAGAGCGAGTGATGAGGGCATTAAAATCAGGTTAGATTTCATTATTAATCAAAACCAGGTGCACAGCAGGAAAGGAAGTAAAACACAACAGAATAACAAACTTGCAGACCATGGCACAGATCTACTGAATCTCCTGAGCTTGCGAAACATTTAACATTTAATTAGTTCAATGCTCTCTATTCTATAGAGTAGAAATGAATTAGTCAGCTTTAATGGTTCGTTATACGGCGCATTGTCTATTTCTAAGGACAATGAAGGCGTTTTTTAAGCAAAAGCTGAGCTGGGAATTTATGTTAAGAAAATAAAAAGGTGATATATTAACACAACAAGCAAGCCTTCTTTTCTCAAGGTGATTAATGTGAACAAAAAAAAAATCAATAGTTGTGTGAACAGGATTTCGTTGTTTTGAAGTGTTGTGACAGGAGAGGTTGCTGTGTCACAGTAAGTCAAGACAAGAAGAAAAATTTACCTCACTGCGTCTAGATGGAAAAAATTGGAAATTAGAAGTTTAACTCTCAAAAAGAAGTATTAATATCTCAAGGTACCAATGTAAATGTCCTTATAATCACAACAAAACAGTCAATGTCCTTAAAATTACATAATTAACCCATTTTCACTGCCATACAATCTTTATTAAGCAGAAATGATGAGATAATTCCCCCAAAAATAATGTTAAAGGCTTTTTTTAAATAGTGGCCTCTCTCAATTCTCTCTCGATTGGGTATGTTTAATATATTAGTTTAGTTTTTTTTAAGGGTATAAGGGTATAAAGTGTGTGAGTCTGAAACCCAAACTCTGAAAAATGACAGCCATCATTTAGACACATGATGCAAAATGCCACCAACTTACCAAGGGTGACATGTCAGGGCCACATGGTTCTATCTCCGCATTTTGCAAAGCACTGGAAACAAATGTTGAAGTTCTATCACACGCTGAAACCTGAATGCTGAATGCATCACCCAATTAAGCGTCACATTCTGAGTCTGCAATGAAATAACAGCCGAGGGGTTAAAGGTGGAACAGGCATCTTTAGACTCGGCTGTTAATAAAAGCATGAATCAGTTTAGCTTTGTCTTGAAAGTTCGTCATCAGAGGAATCTGTCTGCTGAGCGAATGTAAAGAAAACTCAAAGGGTGTCGCGAGAATTGTCCTACCGGATATCTCTCTCCTTCTTTGTATGGTTTTCACAGCTTTTATTTTTACACTGCGTTCAAAGTGGAGGCATAAAGTAAATCTTTCTGTGGGAAACTGATCATCAGGGTGTCTACCAGACATCCCACATACGGACTTTTCTCTTTTATTTTACTTTGAAGTTTATGTCATAAACTGCGCTCTGAACATTTTGTTCTTCTTCTCGTGCAGGAAAAGCGGGAAAAGCTTGGGGGTGTGAAAGAAATCCATATGTTCTTCCTCAGTTCTTCCTCTGGTTTTCTCCTCAGATCCGGTCCGATCAGGATAAGGACGTCGGCATCCGCTACAGCATCACGGGAGCAGGTGCCGATCAGCCCCCCAGTGGCATCTACAACATAGATCCCATCAGCGGGAACATGTTCGTCACCCAGCCCCTGGACAGGGAGGAGCGGGCCTCCTTCCATGTAAGGAAACTTCATCGCTTTGTCTGTTTTTCTGCGTTTTTTCCCCCCTTTTTTTCACATTTATGTGTCTGCCAGAGCGCATTTAGCTGAGCTAGTCTGAGCTCCAGACTGTACTGATGTCGAAGCGGGCAATGAAACGAAATAATGTTTCCATTCTGCCACTTAAACTGCCATTTGCATGCAGGTTTTAGCTGCACAGAGCAGAAAAAAAAGTACGGGTGGCTACAGAGGGAGAAAAGAAAAACACAGAACCAAGGTGGACTGTTGGAAAGCTGTTGTTTCTGTTCTCCCCATCAGAGCTAATGAGCAGATGCAGCTTTTATATATGTGTGTGTGTGCACATCTGTGGCTCTGGAAAGACGTGCACGCGAGTGCATCTGTGGACCGGGTATAGATAAATAAGATAAATGTTTGTTTAGCACCTTTTCGGAAGCTCAGGTGCTTTCCTTTTCCGTCCCCTCTCACTTTCTGCAGATGCATTGAAAGCCTCACTCATCTCCTAATGCACTCGTCTCCTCCGAGCAGCTGTTCTGAACAATGGAGCTGGCCGACAGATGTGCGGTTAGCCCGCGATCGGCCCGTGGGCTTTATCTATCCCACGTGCACGCGCACGCATTCACCCACAACAAGCTGGAGAGCGAGTTCACGACTGGTTATCTCTCTCTGGAAAGTCAGGGTTAAACAGCTCCATGGATCTTGGAATTAAATATGCAGACCACAGGAGACCCCACGGCTAACGCTAGCCCGTTGGTTCATTCCTGCTTAAGGCTAACACCTGCATCTGAGGTGTGTGTGCTGCTGTTGCTCTCCCTGCAACCTCGTGCCTGTCAGCGTGATAGATGGCCGCGCCGCCGATGGAGCTAATTTAACCGCACGCTCCCGTTTGTGGAGCAAGGGTAGAGGATGAGGGACAGTGTGTGAGTGTGTGTGTTAGCCACTTCTGTGTCCTCTCTCCCGTTTCTTTATTAGGATCAATAAAGCTGGCGGGTGATCGGTCCCCGGAAAAAGGACTGGCAACTCCGTAAACGGTCCTCATTTCACAAAGCAATGTTTGGTTGTGCACCCGAGCGAACCTCTTATTTAGACTCAGCACATCCGCGCTGCCTGCCATTTGATATATGATTTAGAAACAAAAAGAACGAAGCCAGGGTTTGACCCCGGGGAAATGTAGTCCACGGCTTACTTTCCTCCAGCTTTGACATGAAGTTTCCAGCTCTGCCGCGCACTTGTAGGCCAAACTTTGCTTGTTAGTTTGGGGTTCAGGAGAAAAAGAGAGGCAAGATTGCTGTTTTTGACAGACTAGCACCAGGGGGGGAAGTGATCTTTGAATGCAGAGGGGTGAGTATTAGCATGAGTTTCAGCTTTGTCAGACAGAGCTGTCGCAGGGCACAAGGAAATTTGAGCAACAGTGAAGTGTTAATTGACTCTATGAGTGCCAGCCCCCAGGACACAAGGAGAACCTTTGTCATGTTCGTGAGTTGGCTAAATTTGTTGCCATAGGATCAGAAATTGTTATATAAGATATTTATAGTGGCTTCAACTGTTGCATTTTCAAAGAACTGGTTCACATTTTATGGACATGTTACACACAATATTGGTTAATAAGAACAAACGAATAGCTGCCAAAAACAGAACAATCAGAGAGTATTTTCATTTTGTTTCCTGTTAGAGACCAATTTTCTGCTTATGTAGGCTAAAGTGCACTACTGGATGTAAAGCTGTGGACAAACCATACAATTTTTCACTTTGCCTTCTGTATATGGTCAATTCTGTTTGTGTCTTATTCTTCTTCAAGGTTTCTCGGCATTTTCCTATTTTGGGAAAATAAGGGGGGTGGGAGAGCGGGGGTATTTTGAATATCTAAGAAATTATAATTGGTCATTATGAAGAATTGATGGTAGATTTGACTGCTAATGCCCAGAGTGACCACCAGATTGATCACAAGTCACTGGATCACAAAAGTTAGCTCAAATGTGAAAAAGCACAAAAGCAAAAGACACGCAAAAGTACACGCAAGGACATGCAAACAGTGTGGAAGCTCGTTTTGTGGAGAGACTGTTGAAGAATTACAGTTCTAAACACTTATTGTGTTTTATTCAAATTTTTATTCAAACTGTATGATTAGCATCAAATTTGCAATTTTTGCTTCTGGATGTCACTACATCCTACACCCTGGACCTTTAAAAGCAAAGTCTCCTCAAAAGTCAGTGGATCAGTCATTAAAATGCATTCTTCTGCAGATTTAGTGCCTCTAAAGGCATTCACTTTTTTTTTAAAGGCTAACAGGTGGAACCACAAGACCAACTAAGTCATATGAAATGCAGAAACATTCAATTACATGAATAGATTTTTAAAAAGGACACGTATTTTGTATAGATGCAGGGGGCAGTGAAGGAAATAATGTTTGATTACAGAAAGAGAAATAAATTATCTAATACAACATTCAATTGCAAACTCATACAGTACCACATAGCAATATATTGGCTTTTCGACCTAATGGGGGTAAATATAGACTGTATTTCTCCACTGAAATTGGTCCAGTTATCCCTAAAGCTCACCTTGGAGAATGCTAATGTTGTTTTGCATACATATATTTGCAATCTGTTCAACACACGCTCCTTGGGGCCCTCAGATCACATTTCCACAAACCCCGCCTGCTGAGTAGAAAGACGTGGAGAGGCTTCAGAGAAAACACACACAGAGATGCATGTTTATAAGGAAAGACGCGAGAACGTGCAAAAACACACAAAAAAAAAACAAACGCGCTGGCAGAAAGGACAAAACACACAGAAGCACCAACTTTAAGACAAACCCGAAAACACGCGTCGATATCACACATTGGCGCGCACACACACACACACACACACATGCATCGTGGCAGCCATAAATCCTCCGCATGCAGCCTTCACAGCTGAGAAAACAGATTGGGCCGGTTTGTTTTGTCGGGTCTCCTTTTTTCCCTATTTGTTTGCTCTGCTTCAGCCAATGGAAAACCTACATCTTGAGGATCATTAAGGGGGCTAAAGAGGGCCCTTTTTATCAGCCGTGTGTGCCTTCCCAGCATGCATCCTCGTGTTTGTCAGCGTGTTAATGTGCAGAAACACGGGGCATAGCTGCTGTTCCGAGGATTGTGAGGAAGCCCGGGCAGAGGGAGTGGTTTTGAAATATTCTCGAAACCCGGGCACAAAAGCCTAAAAATGATTAGTTGTGTGTTGGCGACGGCAGGTGCTGCCATTCAGCGCCTTTATGTCGGCGTACAATGCATCAGCGTCTCCCGTAAACAGCCCGACGGGCAGATCCTCCTCGATTGTGTGCAGACAAAAATATTTGGCCGTCAGCATGTTGGTTTTGGCCAGAATGGGAGCCCTCCTCCATTTACCAAGCCAAGTCGAGTTTGAATAAACGTTTCAGCCGAGGATATGAATTTTAGGCAATTGAATGAGAGGGGATATCAGTCGGAGGGAACAGAGACGGCCTGGTTCCAGGGCTATTGCAAAGCTTTGCCTGGTTCTAGATATCATTAGCGGGTATTGGTGGGGAGACGGGGGTGTGCAGATTAAGACATCCCACTGTAGATGATGATTGCTTTTGTCAGTCCCCCCCTGTTCCAGCCCCCACTCCCCCACGCTGCCGCTTTGTATTTTCATCTCTCATTTATTTGCACAAGACTCAGTCACTCTCCTCTCCCGGTTCCCATCTTATGCGCTTTTCTTCCGCTCCCCTGTTTTTTTTTTTCCCCTCTTCCCTTTTTTCTCCTTTCACTGTTCCCTCACGCCGCATTGCCAGGAAACAGCTCATCAGACGGAGATATCCATCCAAATGGTGGGCTTTGTCAAAACAAAACCAAGACGTTTTCCCCTTGAACACAAAAAAAAAAAAGAAAAAGAAGAAGAAGAAGCCACAGCTTGAGCAGCAACACCTCTCTGATGTTTTTCGGGCCTCTGGCTGTGCTAACAATAAAATAGGTGTTGTTTGTCTGTCTGGAACGTCTCAATATTACGCCCCTCCCTGTGCCGATGCGGTCCACGCCAAGATACCCACAGGATGCTCGCGCCCTCATTGGCAGACCAGCAACCGGGCGCTCGCCGGTTGAAATGAATTAGCCAATAAACAAAGTCAAGGTTTTTGTTGTGCGTGTGAGTTTGTTCCAGTCCCCTGGAGCGTGCGGAGCCTTTGATTAATCATACCGACGACTTGTCAAAGTTAGATGAGCAACAGTATATTTGGAATATTCGCCGAAGTCTCACTTTCTGAATACAACTGACGTAATCTATCTCTCTTCTTTCACAGCTGCGCGCCCATGCAGTGGACATGAATGGAAACCAAGTGGAGAACCCCATCGATCTCTACATCTATGTGATCGACATGAATGACAACAGGCCTGAGTTCCAGAACCAAGTTTATAACGGCTCAGTGGCCGAGGGCTCCAAACCAGGTAAAAACGTCAAACACTCCGCAAAGGTCCTCAGAAATCCCTGATCATACACATGTTTACCAGTTGCTCCCTGGAGGAGTTTTCATGTTTCAAACAAGGACGCTTTCTGGCAATAAAGAAGCCATAAAGCGTGCTTGAAGTTGCAAAAGAGCGGAGATCAAGATTTTGATAAAGATATGTGGAAAAGAGTCGTGTGGTCACTTGTGGTTTCCTGATAACAAAATAATATCAGTTCATAAGAATGAATTCAAACACATGCCTATTTGCAAGTGTCTATAATGTTACATCTTCTTATTTCTGCATCAGGTGATATTGAATTATTGAACAAATGACACTAAACATCCAATTTAGTTTCTTTTTTTTTCTATTTTGGGTGTGTACCAGATATCTCAGAGGCTGTGTCTGCCTGAATCTGAATATATGGACAATATATTTAGGTTTTTAGCTAGGTCACATGATTCAAAGATTTAGTCGTTTAATATAAAGGCAGCTCTTGATTTAAAAAAACACATCAGACTTTTACAGCATGCATGAATCACATTGTTATGCTGATACATCACATGTGATTATGAACATTAAAACAAATAACCTGGTCCTTACCTGGCCTTTATGTCAGTACAACTTCAAATTAAACATAGTAAACTAATTAAACTGAACAAATAAGTGCAAAACACCTTTATGGCAGCAGAATCTTTGGCCCTCTGCAGATGGGAGCCTGTGGGCGTATTAATATTCCCTCAAAATGGAACGTGGCGGAACACCTCAACGTGATCAAAGCGCTGTTAGGGCTTTAAGAGAGCCGTGCATTATTAAAAGCTCGCATACTTTAATGAACTGAAGCAAAACTGTGAAGTGGGCCAAAAAATCTTCCAGACAGATGACATCATACAAAAAACAGGCACCATTATTTTTAGGTTATGAATTGGAGACTAAACTCCTAATTACACCAGGTTTTTAACCTAAGATGATCTATTTCAGTAACTTTTTCACAAAAGTTATGGGGAAGGAACATATTCATCTATAAGTATATGTTCTTATTTTTCATTTTTACTGGTTACTGAGCCTACAGTTCAAGCTAGGCTAATATTTCTTTTAAGGGAAGGCTTAAAATAATGAACACCATTAATTGCACAAAACAAATGCTTCCATCTACGGCTTCCTGATTGCATCTACCTGATAGTTTAGCCAATTAAATAATGGCTCACCACTCTTCAGAAACCCCCCCAAGCGAAGCTTCAAACGACTCCGAGTTTACGGGGTCTGTGTGACTGTTTCCTGACTGGATGCATCATTATCAGATGCTTCAGAGCATGGAGAGATGCGAGCCTTCCCCTCAGAGTCAGGGATCCGAGCTGCGGTCAGCGCCAGGCCAGAGACAGGAGGAGAATCCTCAAGTACTTCTCAGGTCTCAACAGGAAGAACTCCAGTTCTAACAATCAGACCCTAAGGACTGGTGTTTGTCTTCCCGGCGATCAGATATTGTTCTGCTGCAAAGTTTAATCTCAGGGGGATTTGTAAACAATAAATGAAAGCGGGGAAGAGAGTACGGGATCGAGTGTGTGTGTTTGCATGTAGGTTTGCGTGTGTGTGTGTGTGTGTGTGTGTGTGTGTGTGTGTGTGTGTGTCGGTGTGAGCGCCAGTTACTCCTCAATGGAGCGTGGGTCTATATACAGAGCTCCTAATTAGCAAGGGCAACCAGAGATTCCAAAAGCTACTTTCTTTGTTTTTTCAATCTAGAGACTCGCAGCGTGATTTAAAAAGAGAGCAGGCGCAACAAAAGTGTTTGAATTCAGCTTTTTGTATGAAGCAGAGTGAAATCCGTGGTTCTAATTAACAAAAACATTATTCTGTATAGATGATAATTGCTCAGCTCTTGACTGAGCAATCACAAGTTACGCTTGTTTTTTTGGAGCACTTTTTGTTGTGTGGGATTCACCCCTTTTTGTCTCCCTTTTACTGAGTCGTTGGTCTCTGAACTGTTGCATTTTGATTAGGAAAAAAGACATTGTGTTTGCCGAATTGCCTTTTTTAGTTGTAGAAAAAAAGATCAGTTGTGATTCATCTTCAGCAGAGTTTCGAGTAGACACCGTTTTTATACTTTTCCGGGCCATTAAAGCCTTTAATGCATCCTCTGCCAGTTAAATCTTTTACTTACTATTAATGGACCCAGTTTAGACCTCAAGTTAAGTGCCTCACGGTTTAGCTGAAGTTGGAATGCAGCCCTGCAGTTAAAGAACACAGCTAAATGGAAGATATGCTTTGAAGCTGCATTATTAATATCAATTCTGTGGCTATTCTCTTTCATGTATTTTTCTTCAATTAAATGAATCGTCTTTTTATCAAATCATATTAACAAAGGAAACAAAAGAAACACTCACTTTTAACTAAATAACCTGCAAAGTAAGACAAAGGAAATCTGAGAGTCTCCGAGGCTCAAATAGCACTTCATTTTGGGCTGGAAGTGACTTGCAGTAAGTAGATATTTTTCACTCCCACTCTTTATAAGACCTCAAATGTACCGATCTAAGAGAATTATTTGGCTCCAACTCAGCTTTTCTTTTTAACATTAATCCACTAAGATTCTACTTTGTCACGGAACACTTGAAAACACACAAATATTATATCAACTAATTTGGTCTTTTTTTTAAAATCCCTTTTGTTTTTTATCTTTTGGCTTCTTGTCTTAATGTCTTAGTGAATTTATGTTTCTTTATCAGTGTTAGTTTATTCTCAGCTGTACTGGATCACTGGTAGGTTTTTACAGATAGTTAGTTAAGCTGTATTTGCATGTGGCCTGAAAGAGTTTAATATCTTGCGGGCCTTACCTTGGAGGGTGCGTTTCTTTTGCCACCCTGGCAGCGGCTTAAACAGCGCCGACAGATGCTGCTCCGGGCAGCCATGCTGCTGGACACAATTATCTCCCCATGCCCACAGTAGATTGGATCAGTGATGGAACATTGAAAATATCAATTAATGCTGTCACCTAATTATTCAAGCGCAAACATTTTTAATTAGTTTGCAGGAAAGTTTAGGATTATGACAAATTTGCACTTTTTTTTGGCTGGAATGTTAAACAAAAGCTAAACAAAAGACCATCTGACAGCTGAATAAATTTAATTTCTGTTGCCTAGTAATACAATCAAGCAAAACTTATTATTTGCTTGATGCGCATGGACACGGTGACAGAAGTTTATCTTTGCTTCTCGCATAGCGTCCATGTTTTCACCTCGTCTCTTTGGGACTCACCTGCCTCTGTACTCGGCAAAACCTTTCGCTGTGTCGATGTCGTTTGTTTGTTTGTATGCAAAAAAAAAAAGTTAACCTTTTGACAAATGTGTGTCACGGTGACAAAATGCCGTTGTATCCAGTCAAACTCCATGCCCCTCTTTTTTTTTTTCTAAATGCCATGCCCCCCCCCGCCTGTTAAGCCTCACTTTCAGTATTAAAAAAAAACAAATATCAAAGGTTCTCTGAAGCATCACAACTCATTCTCATATCCAGCACAGTGAGAATGTCATCAAAGAGGAAGACTTCCAGCGAAGCGGCCTTATCAACATCGCCAGATGCAGGAGCAGATTCAATCACGCTGCACCAGTTTGAAATAGCTCCATTTGTCATTTTTCTGCCAACAGGCCCAAGCTAGACAACAAATAAACCTGTGGATAATGTGATTACTATTTATTCTAGATATAAAGTGGCGCATTACGATTATTCGCTGCTAATGAGGAATAAATTAACTTGAGTCTGAAACTAAGAGGATTATGCAGAGAGAAATGGCTAAAAAAGACAACTGACCACTGAGAGGTGGTCATCTGGTGCTCAGGAGTGACATGCTGAAGCAATGTACAGACTTTTATTCATACACACTGAAAAAGTACTCCTAAAATTCCAATGGGACCAAATGAAAGGTGACCAAAATCATTTCATACTGCTGAAATGTAACAATGCCTCAGATAGAGATTTGTTGAGTTATGTTCTGAGAACATTAACGCTGGGAGGTTTTTGTCAGTCTCCCTACCTCCTCTTACCCTCCAAATATGACAGCAAGTTATTGCCTTTTACGGGCCCGTCTTCCTCAAAAGGGCTCTATGAAATAAGAGCGCAGGATCAAAAACCTTCTCTTACAGACGATTTCCCCTCCCTCGGGAGGCTGGGGACAGAGGAAGTGCTTTTTTCTGCCTCTCCTCCACCAGTTGCAGAGAGATTTAACAAACGTTTTATCTCAGTCAGGTTTGGAAGGGGGGGGGGGGCAATTAGGGACGAGTGGAGGAGTGGGGAGATGGAGGGATGGAAGTAAATAAAACAGTTTCAAGGCACTTTACACTTTGGTCTTTAGAGGCAGGCCGTGCTTTTGTGTCACTCCAGAAAAAGCCCATCAGGGTCATATCAATATTTAGTGCACTTCCACCACAATTTAAAGGGATGTCACTTTTTTTTCCACAGTTTTATCTTAAAGTAAGCTATTTTGTAGCAGACAGTCGGTTTTTTGTCTTGTAATAGGTTTTCATCTGGTTATTTTGGGATATTTCTTATATGTTTTTTTCATTGGAAAGCTATCAAAATATCATCAAATGTTAACACGTTTGTTGAATAAAACAATGATTTTTATCTCTCACTGGAATGGCAAGAAACATCTGGTTTTCAAGGGCAATTCACAATATCTGTAACATTTGTTCTAAAAAAACGTGGAATTGTCCTGGGTAATTCGGCGGCGTTGTAGTCCTGCAGCTATGCCCGTCAGCTTTCAGCTGCTTTTCTGACAAGTCACGTTTTCCTTCCAGTTGAGATGGCAGCGAGCTGTAAATAGTGCGATGCCCCTGAGCCTTGAGCAGATTCTGGGTATCATGTTGATTGTTTTTTTTTTTGTTTTTTTCTTTCCCCCTTTCCGTTTTGAAATAGTCTCCTGTCAGGAGACAGATCCTCCACTCTGACAGGACTTTGTTGAGATTCAGGTGATATGCACATTCAAAAGCCTTTGACGACCTGCAGTTACCCATAGCATCAGTTTTTTTATGAGGACCAAAAGAAATATTTATGTGTGTTTCCCTAAAATTCCAGATATTGTAAAGAATAGGAATATGAAAGCAGAAAATATGCATTTCTTATCCTGATGTCACAGTAGGTTCTGGATTTTTTATGATAAGTATTCGTTGTAATTAGTAACACAAACTACTTCAATGGTGATAGTTTGAATGAAAGGTTGTTGGGAATTGTAAGTGTGCTTATTTACAGGTTTAGCTCAAAGATAACTTTTCAACTAATAATTTTATGTACAAATAAGGTTTTATGTTTTATATACATAAAATAATTGTTATGCATCATTTTTATCTGTAAGCCCAATAGTAGGCTTAAAGGTTGAAAGGGCATTTAGACTCCATCAAGGCAGACAGTGATTTTTTTTATTTTATGGTCCATCGTGGATAGCTGGAAAAGTTTGGAAGTACATACCATCTAGAAGGAGAATGACAGTACAAGGGACATGTAAAAGAAATGGAAAAAAAAATGTCTGGATGAGAAAGCAAACAAGACAACCACTGGAGCACAGCAGTGCTATTTTATTGTGGAAGGTTTCACATTATGCAGCCACAGTAAGAGGCAGGGAAGCAGTTGGGACAAAAACTAAGTGGCAAGAAAGAGGCTAAGTAGTGGCCAAGATCTCACAAACTGTTTGGGTTATTAAAACTGAAATATAACTGGACCCCACTTTTACAATAACTGCTTCTTACATGCTAATATGATCCTTTCAACGGACTCACCCCATGGTAGATTTCAACTTTTATATCTTCAATAGCTTTTAGACATGTAAGTACAATACACACACACACGTATATATATTTATATACCTGCTGACATCATCCTGCTCTGCCTCACAAAATCTAAAATAGACATTTTACGGATGTATTGATAGGTTGAGTAGCTCTCACCGTGGCAGGTTAACTGATGTGTAAAATCACCGAAGTGCTTCTTTAGAGTACCAGCTAATGCATCTGCTAATGCTGATAGATGATTCAACCAGGACAAATTTGGACCTATTCAATCCCTGGAAATACTCCAGCTGCCATTTGCCTACCATTGTCGGCGCAGAAAATGTTTTTTTTGCTTGTTACTGCAGCTGCACGCACAAACAGCGATGGCTAATGTGCTGCGAGGCGAGGAGCAGGGCGCAAAAAATGGACGCCTTTGACCTGGCCTTTGCACCGGTTTCGCAACTGACTTGTTAGTCTTTGAAATTTCCCGTTGGCTGGATGATGGTCCTTTGTCTTCACAGAATACGCGCTGCCATTACAAAGCTCTAGTATAAAATCCCAATGTCCTCTCAATCACCTGCAACAAGATTGGTCAGAATTGGTCAGAATTAAGGGGGTTACCCTTACCTTTCTTACATCTCAACCCTCTGCTAATCTCTGATACTGTTGACACTCGTTTTCTGTCACTGTGGAGTCCGTCTCTGTTATCTTTCCATTCCTGTTCTTCCCGTTTCTGCCCATTTTCTTTTTCCTTTTTTTTTCTTTTTTTTCTCCAGCGCCTCCCTAATTGTTAGGAAGACGTTGACTCTGGCTGATTAATGTTTAGGTAGCAAATAGACCTTGCCGATCTCTTGTGACGTGAGCAAAATGTCCCTTCAATGTATGCTTCTCCCACCGAATTTTCAGGTCCAGTGATTTTGGCAGAAAAGCAGGATTTGGAATTAGTGTTCAAATTAAATCAGAATTACGCAGGCTCAGTTTAACCCCTCACAGGCATAGCCGCTATTGTTTGGACCTGAAAACATCCCTTTGTCGTATCTGTGAATCCCCCAAATGGAAATTAAAGCTAGCTGCATCAACAAGTGGTTCATCACATTCTGCCCCCCCCCCAACCCATGGGACGGGAAAGGTGAATCATATATTGACACTGCCCTGTGTGCTGTAATTGTTTTTCTTTTTCTTGTCTTTCCTTTGACTCTCTTCTTTTCCTTTTCTGGCCAAAGTGACAAATCCTGCTTTGAAACTTAATGAAGTTTGAAATAGAATTTGAGGCTACAATTATCCTGTCCACGCAGGCTGTCAGTGGAATGATGGTGCCATCGAAACCCAATTATAGGAATGGAGACACATGTAACTGCTCAGACCCACAGGGGGAACACCGAATCTGCAATCCATCCTCCACTTCAGGGGAAGCGTTTGGATGGTTGAGAAAAAAAAGTTTCACTTAAATTATTTATGTACATCAATCAATCAATTAAAGTACTTTATTCATCCCACAAGGGGAGAAATTCCCTTGATGCAGCAAGCAACAACACACTTCTTTTTGTGATGAGATAGATCTCATTGGGGAGTAGCACCCTGTTGGGGTTCAAATTCAAATCCCCGGAGAACTGAGACCTTTCTGTGTAGAGTTTACACATTGCCCCTGTGTCTGCGTGGGTTAATGCATGTTAGCTTAATCTTAGCAATGATGTAACTTTAGCACGTATGCATTAGTTGCTAAGCTACTGAATTCCATAAATCAAAAATAACATAACAGAAAGATAATGATTTGATGCTAAAATCCAACACCTTTTGGCAAAGATGCCAAAAGTACTGACCCGTCTCCTTTTATTTCGTTTTTTTCTTTGTTGTTTTATGGTCCTGTCCTTTCCTTTTTCCTGATCTGCTTCTTGCCTGGACTTTCTTCCAGCGTGCTTGTGCGTCAGCCACATCCTCTCTGCAACGTTCCCCTCCTGCCAGCTGACACTTCTTTTTCTCTCTCGGCGGCAGCAGCAACAGCCTGTAAATGGCTGCCTGATGGAAAGTGACATTTTCACAGAACCCTGAGAGAGAGGCGAGGTGATCTCTCCTCTTTCCAGCACAAAGTGCTCCTAATTGCCCGGTCGCATTTGTGAGCCCAGCTGACAAACTGGAGCAAATCAATAATTCTGCGTGGGGACGCGGGGCCTATCCCCCCCCCGCTGCACTCTGAGATGACACAAACAAGCGCATGCATACAAATGCACAAATGCGCCTGGGAAAGAAATGTACACAACATATATTTTGTTCCAGCACACACACACACACACACACTCGCAAACGCCGTTGCACTGCTGTCTGCCTTTAATGACGGTGTTTATCTGTGATTCTAAGACAAATGGGGAGAGAGTATCAAAGCATTAAGAGTGGCCGAGGCTCCGCTGAAGGCTGAAATAATGGATGGTGGAAATGGCAGAAGACCCTGCACTGCTCATTACTAAATGGCCTCTGCAGAGGTGGAGACTCTGCCCCCAAAGACAAATCGGCAGTGCTTTATAGAAGGAGCTTATTTAACTTTCCTTTTGTACGCCGCCCTTTAAGAGCATTCGCTCTAAGAGTTGCTTTCCCCGAACAAAGAGTGCCACAGCAATTTGTAAAGCCTGATTGAGTTTTTTCAGGTTTGCGAATTAGTTTTTTTGTCTTATGAGTCCCTTTTTTATGTCCTACAAATGTATTAATAGAAGAGAGCTTCCAAAAAACCTTGATTTAGCTCTTTTTCTGATCTGTGGGTTCAAGGAGTCTTGTGAAGCTTTTCTTTTTAAAATTTCAATTAAAGTGTCTTGCTTTTTTTTCTTATTTTCTGTTTCTTTTTTTTTACTTGTGTGCCAGGTTGACCTCTTCCAGTGCCTGCACTGCAGATTTTTCTGCTTTAGCTCGCTCAAAGTCTTGGGACCTAACTCGTCTTTCTCCCCTCAGGCTCCTCGGTCATGCAGGTGACGGCCACGGACTCGGACGACTCCACCACGGCCAACGGCATGGTGCGCTACCGCATCCTGTCGCAGACGCCCCACAGCCCCATCCCCAACATGTTCACCATCAACAGCGAGACCGGGGACATCGTCACGGTGGCGGCCGGCCTGGACAGAGAGGTCAGTGTTGTTCCGGGCTTTTTCTGCTCACCTTCATTCGCTCCCTCCCTCCTCCCTGGCTCGTTTGCTCACACTCGGTCATTATTAGGGGGTTGCAGGATAGTCTGCCATTCTTACTTGTAAAATATCAAATTTGCGCATAAACATGTCGATAAACTTTCACTGCCTGCATGCTTTTCTTATACACCCTACACTGTCCACTGTTTTCTGAATTCACAGGTGTAAAAAAATGACCCAGTAAATTGCCTGCATAATGGAAAACTCCCCCTAACAGAAATCTCATTCTAACCTCTGAATCTACGTGTCGAAAAAACAAACGTGAAACGTAGTCATTTTAAAAAAAATAGAATAAAAAAAGACGGGGGGGGCATATTCAACATTTCTGAAGAGCTGAGATAATGGCCACGTAAATCCAGCGTCTCTCTGCCCGCGAGGGTCGAAAGAGGGTTCCTTTGATTGCCCTCTTTTGTCTCGTCCGTGTCTTTTATAGTCGTTCGCCAACCCACACAGCAACATGCACCGCCACCCTGCGCCATCTTCCATCTTAGCTTGCTAATGAGGGAGGTCAGGCGGGGTCAACTTTTGTTTATCCCGAGCGGTGTCAGTGGTAACTATGGGCAGCATAGAAATATACCCACAGAAATATACAGTCTGTCTGTCTGTCTGTCTGTCTGCACACCTGGCAGAATCAGGATCCATTTGAATTCATGTGGCGTCATGATGAGGACATTCTCGTCCTCATAACCTAGCTGGCTGATTTTACAGCGGACATAAATGCACCACTCAGTGTGCCTCATAATGTTTATATTCTGAGGAGTTCCACCGGCCCCCTCTCGACACTAAACCTTGCCAGGCAACGCTTTGGACACATCAGCAGGATTTGACCAACTGGAAAAAGCGAACGCATTTAGGGGAACGATTACTTCAAAGATCTCTACAACAAAACCTGCTTTCAACCAAAAAAAGACAATACGCTACATCGACGCTTCTTCCTTATTCAAATTTCATGTGGCTCTGGCGTGCCGTAATAGCGTGGCGCATTTGCGGGACAATATAGATGAGTCTTGTGAATGCGGGCCAGAACCGTGTCCCTGTTTCCAGCTTGGCTCAGACAGTTGGGTAGCAGCTGACGCCAGCGAGGAGAGGCTCATTAATCTGGACACATCGAGCCAGGCGCAGTCCCACCTGCCTGTGATCCTCCCGCTAAAACTGGGACACACCTGGGAGTTCACCCGCCTGCTGTCGAGGTCATCCGCAAAAAACAGGGCTCGCCGCGGCCACGAGCGAACGCACTCCCCCCCCCGTAAAGACGAGACGGGCGAGATGTCAGGTGTCACAGCCAGAGGATCGTGTCAAGTGACATAGAAAATACTCTACAAAACATGTATGTGTAATCTGACTCCTCTCCCACGCTTTAGCTAGTCAGCCTCCCTACATCCGCCTCATTGGAACATTCCTGGGCTAATTAAAGAGGTGAGGCAGGTCCTTTCATGTTGAGATGAGCAGGGGGTAGGTTGAGGTCAGCCTGATATCATTTAGCTCCGGCGTTACTGAACGCCAGTTGTTCTGTCGCCTGCTGACCTCTGACCTCGTACGCTGTGACGTGCTCTGGTGCATAACCAACAGGCTAACCAGCAATCCGCATCCGCCCTTTGCTTCCTGAATTAAAGCCTCATAAGGCCCAAGCTTTTATCTAGTGTGCATTTTTGCTTTCTCAGAGATATATGGGAGTATTAGAACCTAATAAGTTTAACAAGTAGACTCTGTAATGATCCAGGAAGTAGTTTTTCCTCATATATGGACAGTGGGTTTATCTTTGTGCTTGTGTTAAATGCAATGTGTATTTATGGATGAAAACGTTTTCTTTGCAATTTGGTCCTGAAGGTCCACATGACTTAATGACTAAATTTAACTACACAATAAAAACATGATTGATTGAAAACGTACAAATCCATTTTATTTTAGATTTCAAACATTAGATTTAGATTTAAAACATTAGAGTCTAATAGTGTCTACTCTCCGGCCAATTGGTCAAAGTTTTAAGCATCATGGTACAGAGGCAGCGGGACGGGTAACTGAGTATATTTATTTATCTTTGGTTTTGACAGTTTTCTAGATATTTATTCATATATATGCTGAACCAAAAGAGGATGTATCTGTCAGTCTGCGATGGCGCAGACATGCTTCAAACGGAGCCCGGCTCTGATGCAGCAGGTAGCAGAGTGCCACAGCTGGCGTGGACGCTCTCCCTCCCTTTGCGCCCTTTCTCCACGCCAACAGTTCCATTGGCAGACAGAGCTGTTGTCTCTCATCACCCCAGGCTGCACTCAGTCCTCCCAGCTTGGAAGCGACTGGTGTGGCGTTTTCCGGCACCAAGCTGTCCCCCCGGGCTGAGTCCAGCTCTATACTGGACGCTCTCGCCGTCGATTAGGACATCGCATGAACCGCCTCGAGGACATGAACTGCCCACAGCCGGGCGTTATTAGGATGTACACGGTTCAACCAGGGACGGAACCTGCATTCTAAATGGGCCGGGGTTTTTATTGTCTCAGAGATGCTGAGTTATGTTAATATTGCCTTATTTCACTGGAGCTCCAGGGGCCAGAAAACAAAAACCAAGGCAGGATTGTGAGGCGGTTGCTGAATGAGGAGTATCCATGCATGTAGGTGGATGTTTACGGCTTAGAGCCAACATTTAATCAAGAAAATACTTATTTAATATCCTCTTCCTAATTTGCACTATGTGATTTAAATTAATACCTGACTGCACTATTTCTTATTTCTTATCCTTTTTTATTGCAAGTTCTTGTCTTTAATTTCATATTCAATAATTTATCCATGCCTCGCTGTAATTTGTTATTGTTTTCACGTTACCACATACTGTACATATATTCAACCTGAATTAATATCAGAAGCCATAGAGATACGAGAAAAAGTGTTAACACAATGTTTGCTGCTTGAGATCAAGGTGTAAATAAATCTGATTGTTCATGCTAATAAGTAACAGTATATAGACTTTATTAGCAATATAGAATTTATGTTAGGTCCAAATACTCACATTTCAAACATTCATAGTTTTCTTGAACTGGAAGATTCACATTAAAAAGGTTTTCCGAGCTAAACCTTCCTCTTTTATGTGGTGTGGGTTCCTTTATCATCCTGGCTGGTGATGCACTACTGGAGCCTGAGATGATGTAAGGCAGATTGACTATTATAGCTAACTAGCATGTGCTCACAAAGCGTGAATGGTGCACATGGTGCTCATAAGTGAGGAAGAGTCTTCAAAGCCTACATAGCATGCAGCCAAATCCTACCTTTGATACTCACCAATGATAATACATACAGAGAGCTACTATGAGCAGTACAATAGAGCTCATACTGGGCTCTGAACATAAATATCAGGATTTTGCATCCTTCACAATGTGTTTGTTGAATCTCTGATCGTAATATATGACAATTTGTATGTCAACTATCTCAATAGTGTTTGTGTGAAAAAGAGAAATAAAGAGAAACCTTTTATTCGGTGCTGCGTACCATGCAGATGACCGTCATTTCCTTCATATCTTAAATGGAGCTTCCTTTTTAAAGTTTCTGTTTTTCCATGGCTTCAGCAAAGACTTCTCTCAGGGCTTTTGTTATCCTTCAGTAGCTAGCGTGAGGAGACGTGACCTGCCACTGCAGAGTTATTAATGTTTGCGCCGCAGCTTCACTGTTGTTAATGTGTGAATGACCTCTCATCAACATCATCAACGTTTCAGAAATTCACACCTTTGCTTAATCATGTCATGTGAATTGTTTTGTTTTGCGACACTTCGGGTGAACAGTCAATCAAACCAGTTGCCCAATTTTTTCATGATCTGTTGGAGCAGTTTTGTTCGTTTGTGACGCACTGCCTCCTTACAGTGTTGACCGAGCTGTTTGCATATATATATATGGAGGTGTATCCTTAAATTTGGCTTTGTATCTTCTCTAGAGAATAGAATCCTGCTCAGACCTACGGTTGATTAACATGCGTTCTCTTTGTTGCTTCCCTTTACCCAGCCCGACACAGCCATTTACCTTCATTATGTTCATCTTTTTTCTTATTTTAAAGACAAATATCCCAGAATTGTAATGCCCATGTGGATTAAACTAGTTAAACTGCTTCTAGCTCCACTGAAATGCATTAAAATGGAATACATAATTTTCTATTTTTTTCTAGCGACCTGAGCTGAAATGCAGCTGTATCAGGGGTCGATGACACCAAGGGTCAGCCAGCTAGACAGAGAGCAACAGAGGAGCTGCTCTCTACATTTTTAGTTTAGCACTGGGACATTTGAGACTGATTGCAAGTGACAAGCTAATGACTGTGGTCAGCGGGGGCTCGGCGAGCCAGCCAACACAATCCACAAACGACACATGTAAAGAGCAAGTCTTTCACTCATCTGCTCCCCCTGTCTTCACCCACTCTTAGTGGGTTTGTTGCTGCTTGCCAGATGAAAATGCACACTCAGCTCAGGCACAATTAATTCACCTCTTTCACCCATCTAACCAGAGAACCACTCTTCCAGCGCACGCCGTTATTTTTTCCTCCTTTTTCTTCTCGCTAACAAAGTCCCAAGGGAGCTAAAGTCTATTTGTTTGCCCCCCCAGCACCCAGGTCTTTCCATCTCTCTTGACAGTTGCTTGCCTGGATATGTTGAGAAGGTAACATTAGTACCCTAAAGCCATTTGCCATTTTTCTGTCTTTGGTGGGCTACTTCATTCGGTCCCTGTGAAAACAGAATTGACTTTTCTGTTGTTGCCGCAGCCCGTTGTGCCGCTGGTTCTCTGGCTTTCTGGTGTGCTCTCAGCTTCTGCAGATTATGTCGACGACACTCAAGGCCAGTGGGGAATTCTGGGCTGTTGCTGTTGGGCACGACAAGAGAGGCTGTATTTCCTGCCAGTTGCTGGACTCTAATCTGACAGAGACATTTTCTGTTCAGCACTTCTATAGGACTCATTAGAGGGCCCTTTACTCGCCTGTTCGGGCCGCCACTTTTGGACAGGAGTGTGCGCTCGGGTGGATGTGTGTGTGTGTGTGTGTGTGTGTGTGCACCCTTGAGCGTGTGTATATCCGGTGCTTTTAAGTGTCTGACTTTCACCTATTCCCGCTCACTGAAGCGTTAGAGGATTCATATGTGTGCAATAGAGGGGCCATAAACTCTCAACTACTCTCAGATGAGTGATATAAGCCTGTAGGATAGCGCGCATCCCCAACTGTGTGAGAGCTCCACCTGCTGGCTCAGCTCCAGTCATTCTGTCCTCACCTGACCAAGGGATGAGGCGCCCGTCAAAGCCCGAGCCTATTAGCTTCTTAGAGCCATCTGCTGCTATTTCTAGATTGATGTGTGTGACTGAGTATTAATGAGTCTGCAGAGATCCACGTCCATCGGAGGCTCTATTTACAAAAGCACTGTATGAGTGGGGGGTGGTATTGATATTTCATTATGACTCTAATAAAGGGCAGCCAGTATTGAGTTTTCATTAATAGGGCTGGTTCGGTGCAGATTAACACGTCTGTGCACCTCATAATGACTCGGAGAGATGCTGAACGACTCCAGCCGGGTGTTTAACCGGCCTCCACGCACGGACCGAGCCACCGATCAACTACATCCTTTTACTCTAAAAAAGAATGGGAGGAAGATTAAGGGATATAGAAATACTGGGAGAGTCAGGTGGGGGGCGGTGGGGGCGAAGAACACTGAGGAACTGAGATGTGATAACAAAGATATAAAGAGATCAAAAGAAGCACACGAGGTGCATTACCAAAGAACATGATGAACCAAAGAGCATAAAAAAAGTGCACGACTTACAAAAGCATTAAAACAGAATCTGCTGTTTGAGTCTACTTACTAAGCACAAAGAATGACTTCTCTGGTTGGATTTGTTATTTGTTTTTTTATGTTACTTCAGACAATGAATATGTAATAGCTAGCATAGCCACAAATATACATGAGGCCATCATTAGAATAAATTATAGATGTTCAGCTAGCAGCAGGTTGTGTGCGCAGTGGCGAGTGGCCCGTCCTTGACATCCATTCTCTCCCACTCTCTTTCGTTAACACAATGGAATCCTCAGCCAAATGGATTAATTTGAAATGAAAGAAGCCACAAAGTAGAGAGGCTAACTTGCAGCCGGGGTGGAAACGCACACACACTGAAACAGAAGCGACCTCATCAGAGTGCAGAGTCTGGGGACGGGGTGAACTTTCAGCACCATGGACAGCGGCTCTGGGATGTGGAGGCCTTTCTTCTGCCTCTTCGGTTCGATGTCTTTTCATTCTGTTTTGTTTTGTTTGTTTGCTATTCCACAATGTTGATTTTCTTTTCTTTTTTTGCTTTTTGGCATTGACGCTGTTCATTTCCAGCCCCGTTCCCCCCGGGAGAAGTCCCCTCTGACTGTAACGGGTCTAAATAAGGCCCGTTCACCTCCCCGTATTATCCGCAGCACTGTGGCGCATCCCAAAGTGGCAGCGCCTTCATTAAAATGAGTGATGATCCAAGTTAGCTCCCACAGCAGCCAGCTAGCACTTTCAGGCAATAATGGATGTGCCTTTTACCCATGCAACTTTCCTCTCTGCAGTTTTTGTGTGTGTTTATGCTCAGAGTTGTCCAATGTCTTATATTGAGCGGGGGAAGTTTTCTAATGGACTCCAGTTACAGAGTTGTTCCATTGGATGGTTAGCTCTGAATAAAGCAAATATGTTTATGCAATGCAAAGCTAGGAGTCTGAGCAACTGTGTGTCATAACCTTTAAATGTATTTTGTTTTCCTGATGTCATTGTCACCTACAAAGGAATTTACTTGTTGATTTGAATCCCGGCTCTGAATCTGTTTCGTAACATTGTTTCTCTGTTTCATTCTTGTGCTTACAGAAAGTGTCCCAGTACACAATCATTGTCCAGGCCACAGACATGGAAGGTAACCTGAACTTTGGACTCTCCAACACAGCCACAGCCCTCATCTCTATTACAGATATCAACGATAATCCCCCTGAACTTACAGCCGGGACGGTGAGTCTTAAGCCGTCTGTTTCTTTTTTATCCTTTTTTTACCACCTTGAAAAATTTTTCTTTCACTCCCTAGCTTTAATGCTGACTCTATTGCATCAAAGATTCTGGGTAATGAATGTGCATTTTCATCCTTTGTGTACATTATCTTTTCTTTGTATTTCAACGGGTTACATAAAATTTGATAAACCATCACAACACTACAATGAAATGCAAAAACAAAAAAATGAGTTAAGAGTGGGCATATAATTAGCAGACAAAGAAACACTATGTGAAACATGTGGAGGGCTTTGAAAAGGTGCTGATGAAGATCCATTTTCTCCTCCCTTTGGCTGCTGTGCTTTCTTACTCAGCTGGGCTTTGTCTGGAGCATTTGGCTTGAGTCCCTGATACCTCCACACTGCTCTGACAGCACATCGCCTTACAGCTGGTCTATTCTCCTACAGCACTGTGTGTACGTGGAATGTTTTCGCGTTTCAAAGAGTGACAATTACTACATGAAAGGTTTTCCGAGGCACTTTCACAGTGTGTGCACGTCCGCCTTCTGTACATCTCCCTCTCTCTAAATCCCACTTCTTTATTCTAGTTGCAAAGCGTCACTGAATGCTGACCACCATCTTATAGACCGATTCTGAATAGGCTGTGTGAGCCATACTTGTGAGATTCAAAGATAGACATGTGTTGCTGGCAGAAAAGCGAGCTTGGTGTTGCTGTGATCCCCACCTAGCAGGGCCCTCATCCACCCGCGTGCTCCGATAAGAGCCGTCCAGCTGTGTGAGGGAGAGCTCAACAAGCAGGCGTGCTGGTCCCCTCAGAGCTGGTTCTCGTCTTTGTCTGTGACGCCGGGCGTTCGCTGAGGAGTGTTTCTGGGCTGGAGTCTCACCATGGGCCAGATCCTTTAATGCCGGCGTATTGCTGCTTCAGTAGCCACACGTGAACACTTATTAAATACGCCATGTGGAACAGTACCGAAATAGTTTGAGGACCAAGGAAGGAGGACAAAGCTATAAACTGCGTCTTTGCCTTTCTATCCGACTCAGTTAGTGTGGAAACATGTTTTACCAACACTTTGGTAAATTTGGCCCACTGCTTCTTAGTGGGCGAGTCAAATATGCTAACGCACAAAATTGAATAAAAGTGTTTTCTTGTTGTGTGCTCTTCCACGACTTCCTCAATCCTTACTACTTGGTTTGCTTCCCACACAAACATTGAGACTTAGGCAATAATTTATTTGTGCATGACAGATGCAAAAAGAAATTATTGCTATGGGGGGGGGGGGGTATAGAGAAAACAAAAGCATGTTAATTAAGTGAAATTGCTTGTGGGGGTGTAGACCCAGCTGATATATTGCATCTATATCTATATATTACATCAAAGAGAATGATTTTTTTCACGTCTCCACATGGGCCTCCACCATGTTTGTCATGGACTGATACGGAAAAACTCTCTTCCTGACACTTTGAGCCTAATCAAAGAAGATCAAATGCATGACGGCTTCTTACCATGTGTCACAGTTAAACAAAGTAATGACGGTGAGCGGCAGAGATGTTGTTAAAAGGACAAAAAAGGCACACAAGCTGGAACTCTTGACTGATTCATACATTGAGCTGCAGCTCCTGAAACCACTGAAAGGGTCCTCTTGCTTTGGCTTTCAGTGGTCTTTCAAAAAGAGAAGCGACAGGTTTTATACTCTTAATAATAAAAAGTAAGTGACATTAGAGACCAGTAGCTATGTCCTCATCAAAACCTTTATAAAATATTACACTGGACAGGTGTCAGTATGATATTATTTATTATGCCATGTTGCTCTTATAATTTTATGAAAGAAAGGAAGAACTCTTTATCCTTGATGAGCTCTTCAAAATATTTTCATTTACTTTGTCAGCTGTGGTGTAATGCCTGTAGCAGATTTGCTCTGTTGTGTCCACCACCTTGAAAGAGTTGTGCAGGAATGTAGCTCCACTTATGTCACTGATGAGCAAGCTGCTTAAAAAAACGTGTTTTAAAATGAAAGAAAATCCCTTTGATGTAGCTGGAGTAAAAGTAATTTCTGTGCTTTTGGTTGATTTGGTCTTTAATAGCCCAAGATACGCCTGTGCTTATATTTCACATAAGAAAAAACATGCTCAAAAGATTCTTTAAGTTCTTTAAAGCAACCCTGTGGGAAATTCAAAATTGAAAAAAAGCAGATTAAATAAGACTAAGAAAGTTATCGTCAATTGTGAGTCTAATAAAAGTATATGTTGCTTAACTGTGAGGTGGGGAGCCTTGTCTTCCAGCTTGATCCTTCTGGTGCCTTTGTGCGTGTTGTTGCATGTTTTATTGAGTTTTCCCTAGGTGTGATACTTTTCTCCAACAGATTGCATTTCAGAGAGGATGGTTGTGACTCTGTTGTGTTGAAACAAGTCCAATAAGCCATGTATTTCCCCCAAGAAACATCTGGCAATGATTCTGTCCCATGTTAAAATAAAGCAAATATAGAAAATGGATTGATAGCATAAGATGCTTATTTACATACAAACAAATGTTTTTAATTTGATCCTCATCAGAACTTTTTTTTAACCTTATTTGGCCAAACAAGTTCAATCTGTTTCCCTAAAATAGTCCCCAAAGAATGTTTCAGGTCTATATTGGGAAATAGAGGAAGTTTGCATATACTTTGTATCTCTTTGACACCTGAGTCACTAACACAAAAAAATTATTTAGCAGTCACAGATTATGATATATTAATTTATTTCCTTAGAGCTACAGAATCCTTCTGAAAACATTTCTTTAGTGTCTTATCAATGGGTCCATATTGCATTTGAGAGAGAAGCCATTTTGGAGGCTCTCTCCTGTTCAGTCAGTGCCCTTGTGTTCAACTCGGTGGGAGCAAATTCCATTTGGAGCAAGCTCGGAAGGTTTGTGGTGGCGTTTATGCTAAAGCTCGTGGTAAAAAATGAAATGGATGAGCCTGAACACAGAGGGCTGTGAGCGCCTATTTAATTTGTTGTGCGCTTATCAGGCCGGCAGGGAGACAGGACAGGAGGCAAAGATGGGGAGGGGGGAGGGAGGAGAAGAGGGGAATCGGATGTTTTGGACGCTGCTTCAATCCCACAAGGATGAAGACATTAAAGTGGACAACAGCTGGCAGACACACACCATAAACAAGCTAATGCCTCACAAGTGGAGACACGGATTATCATGGGGCAGGGAGAGTTTTACCCCATGTGTGTGGATGTGTGTGTGTGTGTGAGTGTGTGTCAGAGAAAGAGAGTGAGGTCCTATATAAGTGCCCATCCCTCAGTAGCCAGATAAATCCCTATAGAGAGGGACATGTATCCCATTGTGCTGTGAATTCCTCTCCAGGCTCTGCAGCTGTCTTCAAGTTTCCTCCTGAGTTAGTTCATCAGGGAGTTGTTTCAGATTGCAATATAATGAAGATCATTAGCCAAAGATTATTCCTACTGCTGCCTTAATTACAATATTTATCTAATTACTTATTAAGACCTGGATTTGGTTAATGCGCACAATCTAAATGAAACGGGTAAACGCTTAATTGAAAACTCCATTTGTTCAAATAAAGGCCCCTCATATGAGCAGATACTGTGTGGAATGAGGAAGTGCATTAACATAATGGAAGATATGATTTTCTATTATCCACATCTGAGCAAATAATGTCTCTTGTCTATTTTTTTCTTTCTCTCCTATCTTTCTAATTTGTTTTGCTACCACTTTGAGTTCATGCTTCAGAGCAAGGGAGCATTATTGGCATGACCCTAAACACATTTTGTTTTCATAACAACAATTATGCAAACTCCCCAAAAAGATGGATGATAGCGCAAACGGATGCATAAAATTGCAATAAATCAGGTTATTATCAGGCATTAGTTGACTTCTGGGGCAACATCATCATAATATTGCGTCTCACGCTCGTTCTCTGCTCTCCTCTTCCCTCCCTCCCTCCCTCCTCTTCCTCCTGTCTGCCTCCTCGTGCAGTTTACTGGGGAGGTCCCGGAGAACAAGGTGAATGTGGTGGTGACCAACCTGACAGTGGTGGACAGAGATCAGCCCCACAGCCCCAACTGGAATGCAGTCTACCGCATAGTGAACGGAGACCTCACTGGATCTTTCACAGTCCGCACCAACCCCATCACAAACGAGGGCATGGTCACAGTGGTCAAGGTAAGCACGAATTTGGCATCTCTGACAATCCTAGGTGGACTATGTGTGTAATGTATGGTGTTTTCACTGTCCGAGCACTCAGCTTTCAGTCGCGTTTTCTCTCTTTTCCCCCCCTTGGTTTCTCCTCCAGCCGGTGGATTTTGAGTTGAACCGGTCCTTCGTGCTGACCGTGGTCGTGTCCAACCAAGCCCACCTGGCCAGCGGCATCCAGTCCTCGCTCCAGTCCACGGCGGGAGTCACCATCTCGGTCCAGGACGTGAACGAGCCGCCCGTCTTCCCGGTCAACCCCAAGATGATCCGCTTCGAGGAGGGGGTGCCGGCCGGGACCACTCTGACGGTGTTCGCTGCCCAAGACCCTGACCACTTCATTCATCAGACTGTCAGGTGAGGCTTTGATCAAATTCTGTAAAAAATGAGTCAGTGAAAGTGTTAAGCATTAAAAAAAAAAGCAAATCTTTTCACAGGATTCTAATCAGATGAGTAGGTGTCTCTGAATTGTCAGCATATATCAGCGCTGGGGGCGTTTTTTCCACAATTTATGCCTCTTCTGTGACATTCTCAACCTATCCCCCGCCTACATCGCTCTTACTTCCCCCCCCCGTTGCCAGGCAACCGGTGCGAAGAGGTCATCCGTAATGAGTTGGACGCAATCTGTCTGCCCTCCCTGTATCCCTATCTTCCTCCTCATTGATCCCGGCGCTCCTAACGGGGACGACACAGCGCCATCCCGCCATCGACCCCCGCGTGACAGAAACTCACACGTGCCCTCCGAGGTCCAGCAAGCAGCGTTCCACTCCATTGGCTCGCTCCAACGAGGGAGAGATAGATTTTTTCTTAATGTCAGTCAGGCAGCTTCCACCGAGAAAACCGAGTGGAAATGTTACTGAATTGATAGCAGAGAAGAGGGCGGTGGGAGATGGGCTTCTAACAACTGCACAGAAGGGGAGAGCAGTATCCACTTTTTAGGTTTGCACTTCTAAAAAAAAGTTCTGCGCTCCATGTGGGCAGTTCCCCCCCCCCCCCCCCCCCCGGCCTTTTCAAAGAAGCAGAACCTCCTTTATACTGAAACTCCCTCTCCTCTCCGCCCCTCCTTTTCCTTCCCAATTGCTCCCGCTGACCTCGTCACTTTCATCCCTGTCAGAGTGTGTGTCTTTTATTGATGGGGCGCTCAGATCTGCCGTCTCCTCTGAAGCAGCTTGCCAGCAGACGCTCCGCTCACGGCAGCCTTGTCTCTACTCCTGTATTTCCCCGTAGGCAACCTCTCTCTTGAACCCCGCGCACTATATCCGCAAAAGACACTGAAAACGCACAGACGTGTAACACGTTTGCGTGCGCGCCGGGACCGCCGAGCGTGACTGAAAAGCGGCAGATGGGAGAGGAGCCAACTTGGATTTTTCACGTCTCTGAATTTTTCTTGCCTTTCCCCCCCCCCCCCCCCCTTCTCTGGAGGAAACAGAGAACAAGGCAAACGCGAGGCCGAGCTCTTTTTCGCTGCTTGATGTGATTTAAATGGCAGTGAGGCCAAATATCTGCATGTTTATATATGTGTGTGTGTGTGTGTGTGTGCTCGCGTTCTTTGTTTTTCGTTTTTTTTACTGTAGGCCTTTCGTTGGTTCAGGGGGGATTATGACGCAAGCTCTTGCTGGTTTGTTTATAAAGATTTTAAGTTGAAATTTTGTGAGATCAAAAGTGTTCTCCGGCACTTTTACAAAGATAGAGAGTCTGCAGAGAGAGGTTAGATTTAAAAAATTGATCACAGATTTTAGCAGCTGAGGTGGAGATTTGAAAATTTCCTCTCCCAAACTCAGCGGTACGTGACTAGAGGCTTCTCATGAATGCGAGAGCTATGTGAGGCTGAGATGCTGCAGCTTATCAAAGCTTTTCCTGTGCAAATCTCAGACATGTGAGAAGACTAACAGAGGATTGTTTTCACTGGCACCTTTGCCAAAATAAAAGTGTCATATAAAAGTCAGAAAAGTTATTTCGATACAATAGGAAAAGTCACGTGAATATGTTAAAATCTACTTTTTTATTTCAACAAAAAAGGTTTTTATGATCCAAAACTGAATCTGAGGGTTGAATGTTATGCTTTTATGGAAAAAAAAGGAAAACATTTTGCTCCACTGGCTGCAAATGAATACAGCAGGGGGTGACATCCTGTTGGCACAGGAAGGAGAAGAGAGTGCCAGGCCACACAAACACCGGCCCCTCACCTGCCGGGCGCCATCAGACCCTCACCAGCACAGCGTGACAGGCTCTTTCACTCCAAATTGTATTTGTCGTCATCTCTTTGGCTGAACTGTGAAGATACAGAATGGCATTGGGTGTTCATGTCTGTTATATCCTGCTTTTGGTATTAGAACAGCTTTTTCTTTTTAAATCTGTAGCTGGAGGTCAGATTTATTTTCTGAATTTGACTATTGTCAGCCTCCATTGTCCTCCTTTAATCACCCTCGTCACATTCTACTGACCGTGTTTACAAAGAAACACTGATCACTGATCTCTACTGGCTTTTTTTTCTTTTCTCTTGTCTCTTATCTCTCGTCATGACTTTGACACAGCAAGCCTCCGGTGAGGGTTCTCGTCCATTTTCTCATTAGAGCTGCTGCGGGCTCGCTCCTCTTGGTCAGCTGTTGAGAGTTCTCATGTGTGCTAATGAGATTCACAGACTTTACAAAGCTTTGAAAATGTTTCAAATAATAATGACAAAAAGAGTCCCCAGCGCAGGCGTGTGGGTACAAAGAACAGTGAAGTTTCTTAAAGGCTCTCGGTCATTCCTCACATGGACGCAGGTTTTTCTTCATGCTAATGATCCACCGCTGTCAAAAGCTCGGCGAACATATGTTCCGCTCTCCATGTCGCCCTGATATTTCAGAGGTGCTCGGCTGCTGTCGCCGGTTATGGTAATGAGCAT
Organism: Menidia menidia; assembly: GCA_907169785.1. NCBI lineage: Eukaryota > Metazoa > Chordata > Actinopteri > Atheriniformes > Atherinopsidae > Menidia > Menidia menidia. The sequence goes on along the minus strand of CAJRST010033334.1, from coordinate 18,578,884 downwards.
TCAACCTGATAATGGCCACTTTGGATCAACAAATAAAAGACCCAGAGATGCCAGTTTGTAAGGAAGAGCAAATAACACCTGTGCATGTTTTACAACACTATGAAATGAGCTGATCCTCTCATTTCTGCCCCTTGGATTTCCATGTGTGCAGGTACTCCAAACTGTCAGACCCGGCTAACTGGCTGAAGATAAACAGAACCAATGGGCAGATCACCACCATGGCCATGCTGGACAGAGAGTCCATATATGTCAAAAACAACATGTACGAAGCCACGTTCCTGGCATACGACAATGGTAAGTCTGGTAAGTCCTGGATGATTGTGTATGTTGTGATGATCTGTCATCAACACCAGAATGCACACAGCATGATAGTGGCATGTTTTCACTGTGCACTTACTGTGAGTCCCAAACTGTGTGACTGAGATTGATCAGATATTACTAAACAGTATCTATGGAAATGTGGTACCCCCTCCCCAATATGCCTCCTCCCATTGTCTGAGGTTAGCGTGTTTGCCTTAGTGCTATTATGAGGGTGGTATGAAATGTCAGTTTTAGTTCTCATTGAGATGAGTCATTACTATTTCAGTAAGTGTGCAGTCAACCCTAACCTTAAATATTTGAGAGGCCCACAATCAGTCGCTACATACAGACAGGAAGCCATGATTCAAACCCCTCCTAGTTCATTTCATCTAAAAGGCCGGGGGGAGCTTTTAGATCTGAGAAGGATGTGAAGCCCTTTGTTCCGAGACGCTTGATTTCGCTTCTGAGATAAATCCACACAAAAAATTGAAATGGGAAAAGCAGGAGAAGCCTCGGGACAAGAGAGGTTCAAAACAGGCTGGTTTCTTTGGGACGTGAAAGCGGTGTATAATATGTACACACACTATATACAATGAGCATCTCACCCCACATATGCCCATCACCTTAGTAGTTAAGGAACTCTGAGAATTCTAACAGAGGAATGGGTTGGGAGATAGGGAGTTCTGGCTCAGCCTTGATTTGAGCATTTCAAAGTACACGGCAGACTAAAAATAGTAAGAAAATAGCCTGAAAAGCTGATTAATGTACAGTTGTGTCCCTTCACTTTGATGTCATCGATTAAAGAAGTCTGCAGTTGAGTTGAAGCGTGGCATTAAGATGTAAATAATGTGGCTGTAAACCCAAAAAACAGGTCAGCCCCAACCGTAAAAACAAACGACTGATTCATCATAGAGCGAGCAGGAGCAGTTTTTAGAAGTAAAGAACACACCGTTGTGCTCAGCAGCATGAATAGGCCCCGATGTCTTCGGGTTACTGCATTGCTGGAGGATCACAGGATCTTTCAAAAGATTCAACAAAGTGTAGAGCTCACCCAGGCAGTAAACATATCATTATCCAACACCACCAGAAAGGAAAAGACCTCAAAGTGCAGTATTTTATTGCAGAACACTTGTGGAATCGTTTTCATCGGGTAAGCCTTAGCCAGAATGATGAGGAAAAAAAGAAAACACGGAAAGCTTTGAAAGGCTCATTCCAGCTGAAACAGGAGCTGTAAAACAGGTGGAGGCAGAGCAAAGGCAGGAGCGGGAATCCTCACCAAAGGCCCCGAGTGGCCAGCGTTGGTGGATAATGTGGCTGACGTCAGGAGTCAGTGGACAGTAAACAGATTCAGACAAATGCAACACTCCAGATTACCCAGGAGTTTTTTGCAGATGAACATATCTCGTATCTTGCAAAGTTCAAGTCAGTGATCTAAACTCAACCTGACAAAAACACCTTTTTATTTTTTAATGGCAAAAACTAAAAGCAGGAAGACCAAAAACAAACAAAAAAACTAAACATCTAAAGACAGCAGGAGAAAAAGGCTTGTCAAAGAACCACGGAAAGGAAATCTGCTCTTTGGTGATGCACACACAGTTTAAATTGTTTAAATTGTGAATAACTAAAACGGTTTAGTGCATATACATCTCTGCTCAGTACATATGAAACTCCACCAAACTTTGTAACCCTGTCTCAGATTGAAAAAAATATATATTTTCACCGGAGATCCTGAATATCAACCACGGCTGCGACAATAATTCACCAGATAAATAACAGAAGCTCCACAGATAGAGGGATGAGTAGGAGGGTACCCAGGTGTTTTTTACTCCACTGAGGAATGAGGGACTGGTCACCCTGAAGCACGCCAACTCCAGCTCAAAGTGTTGACTGCCCATTGATTGTCGATACAAGTGTCAACAAGGGGGATATATTCTAGTTTGATTGAAATTCTCTTCACTTATTCTACTCGAGCGAGGCGTACGCAGAGGCAACAAAGCACCCGGCCAATCAGAACCGACAGGACGGTCGATGGGCCTTGGGCCCGGGGCAGCGGACCTTTACGTAGTTGATACTCCGAGTTACTGTATGCCATCCGTGCTGTATGTTGAAATACAGCGCTGATGGGCTGCCGGGGTAAACTGGGTCTGTTCTGCGCCGCATCGGTAATTTAGATCAGCCCGCTGACGGTCCGTGTGCAGGGAAGCTGTCAGCGGAGCATCAAGGCCACAATAAATCACTGTTTGTTCAACGGTGCAGCGCAAACAGGGCCCGCTTTCTTCATCCGCTCTTCGGGGTTGAAGCGGTGTTATCATCGGAGCTGAGCATCACTCAGTTTTATTCTTTAATTTAACGCTTCGCATTGGACCGGGACACTAAAGCGTCATCTGCCAAGTAGGAAACAGTTGCTGCTGTGCGGTGTGGTTTGAATATTGTTTATCTGGTTATTACTGTCTCTGTTCTTTAGGGCATTGTCCCAATTGTGGACGCATTTTGAGACGAAAAGCACAATTGAGTCATTACTAGATGCTTACAAATTCACAATTTAAATGTACATTTTTTTTAAATATTGCTGTTTTTTAGTTTTCAAATAATGTTAATTTGTATATGAGAAATAATTCAATTTAATTTAGGAATAAGCGGTTACAATAATGGATTGATGGATGGATGGATGGATGAATTTACGCATCATTGAATTCTGATTTTTCTATTTTTTTCTGTTTTCTGTTTTTTCTATTGTTCCAAGTTGGGAACAAAAAGCTTGTAAACTAGTTTCTTTTTCTTTGTATTTTCAGTGTGAATGTAAACTGTTTCCCCCCATGGTGAAGTGCAGAATTGTTTCGTGCCAGGTTTGAAGGTGGAAACAGTTGAATTAGAATCAGACTGTTGAACAAATGGAACACAAACAGCAGCTGGAAAAAACTACACTGAGTTAAAAAAGCTATTTTAAAGCGGTTTCTGCGGTTCTAAAACATTAATGACTGTATATGTGGGTTGGTTCTGGTCTGGCCCGACAACGGGGGGAAACCTGGAAAAGTTCTGACGGCGCGCTTGTAGTGAAAGGTTGGCGTTTGACTCATTTCCCGGGGGGGGGGGGCTTTGCAGAGTAACTGGAATCTGTATGTGAGCGTTGTCCTCTCCAATATCAGTCTGAATGAGTCACTGTTTGTATATTTGCTCATTCTATGTCTGTGTGTGTGTGTGTGCTCTGCTACAACTGTGTACGCAGTAGTTCCTCCATTTTCAACCACAGAGTAAACAAAACCTTTTTTGCTCCTTTGTTTCTTTGTTTGTGCGTCTCATTTTCTCTCCGTTTCGCACGACTCAGCTACAAGTCCGTAGATGAAAAAAAAAACAATTGCCCTCCTCTGTAGCTCCCTCATCACCCCGGCCTTCTTTTTGCTTCTTTTTTCATATCCAATCAATTCATCCAGCCACAGCGCTGGATTTCTGATTGCGCGTGGTGCCTTTTGATCTTTTTGCTTCCTCTCCGATCGCTCGTCTTCCTCCAGGTTCTCCCCAGGCCAGCGGGACGGGCACCCTGCAGATCTACCTGATCGACGTGAACGACAACGCGCCGGTGCTGGTGCCCAGGGAGGCGCAGGTGTGCGAGCGCGCGCGCCCCAACTCCAGGATCAACATCACGGCCTCGGACGCCGACGCCGACCCCAACATTGGGCCCTTCGTCTTCGAGCTGCCCTCTTTCCCCACCAGCGTCCGTCGCAACTGGACCATATCCAGGCTGAACGGTAATTAATTAAAGGCCCCACTCCGTGTTTAGGACAGTCAAGCTGTCAGCAAACGGATGCAAATTTCAGGAGGTATTAAAGAATGAGAGATGACCGCTCTTGCGTCTCTGGGGGGGATTTAAGCGTAAACTTGATGAGTCAGCAGAATCAGGCGGCATTAATCTCCGGAACAGGGGGCTACACGGGGGAAAGTCAGAGTTTAAGAAAATATCTCGGAAAAGCTCGCGGTGAGAAAAAAACGCGGGGGCCATCCGGCGCCGACACGCCATTTGTCGTTTGTGACAAATGAGATCCATTCATCTCTCCGACAAATCTGATCACAGACCCGGACCCCTTCTCCCAAAGAGCCCCCCCCGTCTTAGAATCCCCCCGTGATAGATGCTGAAGGTTACAGACTGTAGTAGTCTGGGATGTATTTTTTTTATCTTTAATACCCTCTAACATGCACGCAATGCAGTTTGTTTTGATACAGTTTGGATGTGATGTGTCACTCACCCATGCGCATAACACCGTATGGAGCGGACGTCCCGTTATGTTCATGTAATGAACGTGCTTAGGACCCAAAAGCAACCAGAGACGTACGGTC
>CAJRST010033334.1:18507795-18574242 GCA_907169785.1 Menidia menidia | reverse complement strand
GGTGTGCAGGTGGGGTGGAGCCAGTTCCAGAGCCGGGAACATAACAGTTCACCCCAAATTTGGACTCCAAATGAAACAGTTCAGAAAGTTCATGACAGTGAAATTAAAAAAAGGGCTGAATAAAAAGGGCTTATATGGAAGAGTTGGTAGAGGGAAGTCTCTTGTTTTTGACTCAACATAAACTAGTGTAAATGTGAGATGTGCTGTCAGCCATGTGAATTTTTTTTTTCTTAATCTTAAATGGTGAACTATTTAGACTGTACCTTTAAAGTGTCTAGAGATGATATTTATTGCTATGTGTGGCTATATGAATTAAACTGAGCTGAAGTACAGTACCCAAGGTAATTTTCCAATTTTTCCTTTGCTCCCACACCTCCACGCTCTGCTCTTTTCTCTCCATCTGCCTCTTTTCGTAGGCGATTATGCCCAGCTCAGGCTGAGGATTCCTTACCTGGAGGCGGCCGTGTACGAGATCCCCGTCATAGTGTCCGACTCGGGGAATCCTCCGCTGTCCAACCGCTCGCTGATCCGGGTCAAAGTGTGTCCCTGCGACAACAACGGGGACTGCAGCGCCACGGGGGCGGTGGCCGCCGCCGGCCTGGGCACCGGGGCCATCATCGCCATCCTCATCTGCATCATCATACTGCTCAGTGAGTGGGAGCAGGCCGAGGAACGAACACAATGAATGCCGGATTAGCGTTAAGACAGGAAGTGCTTTAAAAAGTGCGTTTATTGTCTTTGTGTGTGCGCAGGCATGGTTCTGCTGTTCGTGGTGTGGATGAAGCGCAGAGAGAAGGAGCGGCAGGCCAAGCCCCTGCTGATAGACCCCGAGGACGACGTGAGAGACAACATCCTCAAGTATGACGAGGAGGGCGGAGGAGAGGAGGACCAGGTATTGGAACCGTACACGTCATCCACCGATGTCGGAACAAAAAAAAAACCCACAGAGATTACACAGAAACGGAACACAAGCTTTTAACTTTTTCTGCAAAACTTACTTCAGATGACCGTTTATTGATTGAAAACTGGAAAAAAAATATATATATCACATTATTTGAAAAGAATTTTGGAAAAAAAGTAGATTTTTTTTACTTATAAATGTTGCTTTGTTAGTCCGTCGTAAGATCACACAAAACAACTTCATTTCGAAATCCTCCTCTGAAGGGTCGATCATGGTCAAACGGTGAACTTCTTGTTGGATTGAAATGCGTTGCAGTGGAATGTGTTAATCAAATCAAACTTGTCTTCGACTTGTTTATTTTGGAAAGCATTTTTCTTGTCAACTGGCTTCACAGGGAATAAACTAAATAGACCAAAAAAAATCCCAAACAGGACATTGGCCATGACAGAGAATTAACTCTTTGTGGGGGAGCTTTTTTCATGAATAAAAAAATCGATTTTGTCATTCTGGAGTATTGTAAAAGTTAGGACTCCCAAGCATTTTGTTCGTAAAACAAGTAAAGACAGATATTTATAATAATTTCCAACTATGTCACATTATTGTCTATATTTATTATTTTTAAGCAAATGAAGGGATGATATACGTTTCTCCACAAGTTTGGTTATATTGTCCATCTGCGTACATCTTTTCATGATCTACATTCCTATAACAACATCAAACAGTGAATAAAAACAGGAGAGTATTCGGCCGGATTATTGTTGCCTTGTCAAACACCTTAACCTTTTAACATCTCTACTTAGAAAAAAGGACAGGAAAATATTTCTTTGCACTTTTTTCATTTCCTTGGAGCAATAACAAGTAGAACTCTAAATTGACTCTAGGAGTGAGTTTGTGCACACATCATTGTGTGCCCTGAGTTGTATCATCTGTGTTGTATCATCCAATAATCACTCTATGACCAAACTGTGGAAAATGCCACTGATCACCAGCACGACCCCATTTAATTTTAGACTTTTAGAATGATTTCTTATTTGCTCGTGCCTCGTGTCTCCCTCCGTTCCTTTTCGTGCTCGGCAGGACTTTTATTTTATTTTTATTTTCTAAATAAATGAAAACAGTCATCTGCGAGAGGCTGATTAATTCAAATATATACAGCTATTTATGCCAGTTTTGATGCTTGCTATGTCCCAACACCCACACACAGTGGAAATGTAGACCATAAAAAACCTTAGTACCAGATGGCCGGGCTTTTCATGGGCCTACTTTCCTTCAGAAACACCTGTATGTTGATTTACTGAGCATATTTATTAATCATCTGAAAGTTAGATGTAGAGAGGGATCACTAACTTGTTCTCTTTTCATTCACAGCTCAACATTAAATGAATAAGTAAAAAAAAACAACCGATAGCACCAAAAAAAAAACGTCATTTGATTTGTATTGATCGCTGCCCATTATTCTGGTATATGTCATTTAGTTTAATACAAACTGAATCACCATTAATTATTAGTGCATAAATATCAGCAAAGTAATTTTCATTTAAGAGTTTTTTAAGGTATATTATTTTATAAGGTAAACAATGTTTACGTAGATACATTGTTTACTTGGTGGTAAAGCATTATTCTAAATGCATGTATCAAAGTTGCCATAAGAATTTGTACATGTTTTGGGAGATTTTTCAGTGAAAATGTTGAAATGACAATGAGCTTATGAGGAAACGATGACCCTCCCCTAACCGGTGCTCCCCTCTCTGTCTCCGGTCTGCTCTCAGGACTACGACCTGAGCCAGCTTCAGCAGCCCGAGTCCCTGGACCACATCATCAGTAAGCCATCGGGGGTGCGCCGGGTGGATGAGAGGCCTGTGATATCTGAGTCGCAGTACCCCGTCAGACCCAGCCTGCCCCACCCCGGAGACATCGGAGACTTTATAAACGACGTAGGTTTCAGGCTCAAACCGGATGTTGAAAAGTTGCCAAAAGATTCGGAGTGGGCGTATTTTCTGTGATGTCTAACCTTTTCTTCATAGGCAAGACACACTTGTTAATGAAAAGGAGTTTATTATATACCAGGTATTGATATTAGTAAATGTCAGAAAAGATTTTTCTTTTTTAAGAGGATTACCTTTCTGCAGCGCAGGAGTCTGACTTAATCAACCCTCCAGTTCTGAAAACGCCTACTGAAAACGCTGAATGCTGAGCCAGATAAAAACAACCTTTATTACAGATTTGAAAGTGTTTCACCTTGAATCTGTTCCCACCTGAAAAAAAGTAGTCCCTAAATGATGTGATCGCTTCTTATGAGAGGGAAGACTTTCTGGGAACCGCTACTTCCTGACTTTTTACTATCAGCTGCATAAAACCCTCTTATACTGGCTGATACAACGGTCAGCAGACCTTGTTACATCCTTTGTTCTTTTGGAGGTGCTAATAAAGAGTGTCTCTAAACTCCACTTGATGAGTGGACAGACTGACGAGGCCTGAAAAGGCAGGAAGCTGGCTTGTTTCTGCCTCGTTCTAGTCCTCCTAAATCAGTGTTTTTCAACCACTGTGCCTCAGCACACTAGTGAGTGATGGTCAGGTGTGCCGTAGAAAATCATCATATTTCACCTACTGTAATTGGTCTAAAAAAATTTTTTGATAAGGAATTAATTTTCTGCAAATAATATTCCATTTTTGAGTGTCTGTGCTGTAGTAGTGACCGGTGGCGTAATCATGTAATAATTCCTGATGACTAGATTTCGTATATAATTTTGCATATTGAAGTGGACATGTTAAGTGCAATTTGAAAGAAGAAATATAAAATAAGATTAAAAAAAACATTTTTGTGTTTATTTGATTCCTATTCATGACACTTAAGGTAAGACAAGAATAAAATAAGAATAACTATAGTGTGACTATAGGCGGCTACAGCTTTGTTTAACATTTTTGGTTGGTGTGCCTCGAGATTTTTTCAATGAAAAACTGTACCTTGGCTCAAAAAAAGGTTGAAAAACACTGTTAAAAAAAAAGGTGTTTGTCTCTCTCTCTCTCGGTGTGAACAGGGCCTGAGGGCGGCCGACAACGACCCCACCGCCCCCCCCTACGACTCGCTGCTGGTGTTCGACTACGAGGGCAGCGGCTCCACGGCCGGCTCGGTCAGCTCCCTCAACTCCAGCAGCTCGGGGGAGCAGGACTACGACTACCTCAACGACTGGGGCCCCCGCTTCAAGAAGCTGGCCGACCTGTACGGGGGCGGGGAGGAGGACGACTGAGGGGCCCAGCGCGGGGGGGGGGGCCGGGCGTGGCTCGGGTCAGGAGCGGTGGGGACTGGTCAAATGGGAGTTCTTACAAACCACAGGCGGGGGCTGACCACATGTGAGGAAGGGACCCTTAACCCGGAGGGCCCCCGGTGACCCGGCCCCCGCTGCCATGCAACTGTATTCTGGCTTTATGATTTTTTTAGTGGCAAGTTCGTAGTGTGACGTTTTGATTTTTTCAACTTTTGTCGTCCCCCCCCCACCTGGACGCCTCCGGGGATGAAATCAAGGCGGTCAAGAGGGACACGAGTAGTGAATCTGTGCTTTGATTGATTGTTTAAAACGAAACCGAAACCGTCTCTTTCTTTAGTCTCAAACTGAAGAGAATGTTTTTTTTGGGGGGGGGTGGCGAGACGCTCTCTGACTCTCTCTTTAACTCTGTTAACTTGAATTTCCTTAGAACAGAAGCACTGTCATTTTATAAAGTGCCTTTTGTGGTGTGTTTTTGTATCAGACTCCTGCTATCTCAGGATCGGTTGCCATTTGTGCAGTACCCCTTACCCCCCCCACCCCCCACCCCCATGGCCCCCACCACACTCCTCAGACCAGCCCTGCCGGTCACTTTTTTCCCCTCACTTGACCAAGGCCCTGCAACCAGTCCCGGGAGGGCAGGACAGGATCCAGGGCAGGCTATTGGATATCATAGCCCAATGAGTTCTAGCCCGAGAGAAGCCAATAAGAGTTGACGTTGGGAAGACAACCCTTTTCTCCGAGGACCGGCTCACTTTCACCTTTCGCAAACATCACCTGTCCACACGACCTCCCCCCCCCCCCCCCCCCCCCGCTGACGTCGTGCCAGACCAATTTTTCTACACGTGGGGGTTTTATAATTTATCGGAGAATGCTTGCCTTTTCCTCTGTGAACTCAAGAGTTTAGGAGCCTTTCTGTTGAGACGCTTTGCCTGCCCCGTTTTGGTTTTGTACAAAGCTTATGTAGGCATGATTCGATTAGTCCCACAGTGCAAGAGAGCTGGACCCCAAATTGACTCGGAAGGTACCCGAGAAAAAGATTTCCTGTCGCCTTGAACATTCCTGTTTTTATAGGCCAACAAAACTATTATAAAAGGTGCATGATTTGATTTGATTTTTTTTCCCCCCGCCAACTGTTTTACTCAAAGCACTTGTTACTCTGTGGTGAGAATGTGAAAATAGTCAGCCGAAACTATATGAATATACTCTGTATAAAGACACTGAGAAAATAAAAAAAACGCTGTATAATACATATTTTTAAAGCATCGATGACATGGAAGTTGCTGCTGTCTCTCTCGAGCTCTACGTCGGGCTGAGGTGGTTCATTTTTTAAATTGTAGTTGTGTTTTTCTTCTGCTCAAAAGGTGAAATTCCTCTTTTACGTTAAGATGCCTGGCTTTGCTTCTTTTTGCTTCGGTTTTTGCTACCCGTTTTGATTTCAGATCCCCCTTTTCTAGACGGGAACACGGCCTCCTTTAGGTGGCTTCTCACTATGGACCATTTGGAAAAATCCGTTAGCCATGCCTGCTGATACTCTACTATTCAGTGTACTGGAGTTCTTTTATTCATTCTTCTAGATACTGGATGTGTGCTTTAGGAAATAAACTACACATGTTTTGAAAACGTGCCCCCCTTTCTGAATATTCCCTTAAATTTTCACGATCAGCTGTGGCTGATTGACAGCCCTTAGTTCCTAAATTTGTTTACACTTTTTTTTTAATGCAGTAAAATTCAGTATGTATGTAAGTATGAAACGACTCTCAGTGTAGTTAAAAAATATAATCTTAAAATTGGATGTCAGCAACACATGGAGCTTGTTTTATATTCATAGTTGTTTGTCACCAGCCTTCCTTTTAATTACAATTCATTTAGAAGCGTAGGAACATAGGATACTGGTTGTTTTTTGTTCTTTTTTGCAGTAGCCTTTCCCATTTATGGCGTGCTATGCCAACAGCTGCGTCTCCTAAAAACAGCTGAAATCTGGACCCACCTGACCACAGAGCACATGACCACTGTCATTCTCCCTCCCGAAAACTGTGAAGACTCACATTGTGTTCCTGGATGCGGTTTTCTAAGGTACTTCTTAGCAGTTTCTACGAAAAAAACATAAAAAATGTGGCAAAACTGATCACAATCGTATGAGGGTCACATGCATCTGGCAGTGGACGCCATCTTTGGCCTTAGGTCACTGTCGTTTCCATCCTTTGTTGAAAGGACTGATTCTTTGGTGGATGCTCTTTAAATCGTGACCCCTCCCATGTCACCAACCAATCAGCTGTCTCCAGAAAGACTGTTGCCTTTTCTGTCATTTTTTTTGTTTTGTTTTTTTGCCCCCCCCCTTCGTGTTTTAAGTGTGTTGCTGTTGATGGAATTCACACACAGGAAAGTTGCTCAGTAATTGCATTGAAAGTTGGATTATTGAAGTCGCCATTCGTTTAATAAGAGATTCAAGCTTTTATTGCATTTTAAAGACAGCTGAGAGGCAGATTTGAATAAGCCGTGACCTAGCTTGTTTATCAGTGGTCTTTTCAAGGCTGTTACCACACAAAGATTTTAATTCTAACACGTGTCTTTGATTTTTAAAGTCGCTATCGATAGCTCTGTTCCTCTGGCAGTGGTGGCAACAATGTCACTTCTTTTTAAAGAACCGAAAGCAACTGAGAGAATACATCAGCTCTCAACAAGTTTGGGTGATTAAAAAAGAATCAATCATTTGATCATACAAGAATCACAACTTCTATAATCTTGATTGTTTTCTTTTTCGTACCCAATAGCTGCATATTAATCGCATGGAGTGGTGAAGAAAGAAAAGTCTCCCTGGGAAATTACACAAAAAGTCTTTGGCCTTTTGTTTTGCTTATTGCTACATTTTGGAATAAAGCAGGCCATTTTTTTGTCCTTTTCTTTTCATCACAATTAAGAGTGCTGAAGCACTCCGCCAGTGGAGGTCGGAAGTGTGATTGTGTCCGTTCCTGTGATTTCAATTAGTCAGCCGAAACGCCCCGAAAAGCCCACTTGGGACTTAAAGGGATTTAATCCTCTCCGGCTGTGTGTCTATCAATTAGCCACGCCATTAATCCCCACAGCGTAATCTCATTAGATGGAGCGCCTTTAATGAGACACCCAGAGAGAAAGCAGGAGGCAGACGGGAAGAGAGGAGGAGAAAAATGAGGCGGCGGCGTGGTGCAGGTAGGCCGTGTGGAGAGGTGATTAGTGAGACGGGGAGAGGGTCAGCAGAGGAAGGGGGAAAGATTCCGGCACAGCGGGGAGAATGCATAACATTTAGAGAGGGGCTTCTTTGTCCACTGCAGTCAGGAATCAGGGGACTGGACGAGAAAAGGAAGTGAAGGACCCAGGTGAGGTCCTCAAACATGAAGGAACACGGTGAACTACTTAACGAGACGCGCTTTGATTCCCTGAGTATCCTGTAATGAGAATATTCCGTAATGAGCCTAAATGAACCCTTACAGTAATGAACATTTCTGTGGACCCTGCGGGGCTGGGGCCTGGTGTTAATGTGAGAGCTATCAGCGGTGTGATCCACCGCTCCGGAATAATGATCAAACTGGTCAAAAGAGACATCTTGGTCATTGGCCGGTCAGCAGATAAGAAGATTAACTTCACCGACGGGCTGTTTGATGGGTTTAGCTGACGTTAACTTGGTTTCCCCGTGGCGGAGAGACTTTGACAGAGGAAAGCAAACTTGATAAATGGCGTACGTGGACTAAGAGCTTTGCTGCTGGCTTGCAGCCAGTGCCTTTTGTGTTGTAAATAAAGTTATCTTCTTCAATGGTGTCCATCCCCGGGTCTCCTTATTGCGTCTGGTGTAGCTGGTTCAGAGCGGCCTGAAATGAAATCAAAGGGGGGGGAAATAAATGTGATGTTCCTGCCAGAGAATGTATCAACTGTTTGACAACCATCCATTTGTGATGTTAGTGAGCGATCCAGCAGAGACAATCTTCTATTAACAAGAAAGGTTTCTGGTAAGAGTTGGGCTCAAACACATGCTGTCAAACGGCGTTTGAAAAGTACATTTCAAACATATCTCCAAAACTTTTACAGTGAGTATCCTAAAGTAAGTAATCGATTACATTCTCCTGGGCCATTCTTTCAAGGAAAGATTACATTCTTTGTCACATTACCTGACAAATATCTTAAATTGACTTTTATATATGACCTTTTGATGTAAAACAAGTTAATTGATTAAATGTGTTGCATTTCAGAGGGAAAGAAGAGCTGATTTGAATTACCTTGGGTAAAAAATGATATTTCTCTTATTTGTGTGCTCACCAGTCTTTGGAAAATAATTACACTATCAAATAGATTTTAAGGCTTGATTTTAAGGCTTTATTTTTTGTCCAGCTGAAGCCTTGCTCATGCTCAGGAAGCCACGTGCTTCAGATAAATTGTTTAAACGTTAAAGCCTGTTTGACATTTCCAGGGTGCAGCACCAAATAGGTCCAAAGTGAAAGAGAATTTGTTGAAAAATGCTTTCCTTTCCTCCTGAGCAATACAGTTTGAACAACATATTAAATTTTAAGTTTGCTGCTCTGAAATGCAACCCTATAGGCCTTATTCATGAAGGCTAATACTAACTATAATATACGGTGTGAGCGGCACTTTAAAAAATACAGATTTTCTCCTAATGATGGTAGTTTTCTTACTCAAACCAAATATATTTGATGGGGAACTACATTTCCTGTCCATTCAGATAGAAATGCATGCATAATCCTTGTGTTATGAAACTAACAAGTCTTTAGTCTTTCATTCAGCACCTTCATTTGATCCAAATTTAAACACTTGGCTTGTTAAACTGTTGCGCCAGCTGTTTTTTTTTTAGTTTTGATGTCATTTGCTGAGCTATTACATTGCAATGAAAATCTTAGGCGCTAATTTACGCCAACAAAAAAGATGGAAAATCTACTAAGTTAACTTGCCTAAGGCTTGAGGTCTAAAATGACTGTCAGAAATCCTGTTTTACAAGCAGCTTTGATAAACTAGAGGGAAAGCGGACTAATGGGGGAGCTGAGGACTCAGGGTTACAGCGTATCCTCTGCTGCTGCTTGTTTGTCTTTCTGAGTCTGTTTCTTTGTATTGTTTTAATCACAGATTCAGTAGAAGTCCTTCATATTTTAGCAATGTAACACTACAGGACTAGAGGACTTATGAGAAACCGGACTTTGGCCAAACGTTGTTGCATCATGACAATGAAGGATTTGAATACTTCTTTATCTGGACCATCCTGTAAATTCTGCCAATGAATGATTAATTTGACTAATATGAATTATTAGTATTTTCATTTTCTGTACGACTTAATCTTTGGGGGATGCTATCCTCCACACTTTTGCTGCCTAGCTGTCTTTTTAGGAGCACCTACCTTGTTAACAGCATGAATGATGCATCGTGGGGATGCTCTTGTCTCTACTGCTGGTATTCCCTGTGCTGCTGCTGATTTTGGGCTGTTCTTCAGAGACTTAACGGGAAACCCGAGCTGCATCCAAAGCAGAGCATCTGTTCTGATCAACCCGGCGTCATACATCACCTCAGCCACAGGTGGAGTTCCCGCCCCGGGACACGGGGATATATTTCTAAACGGTGGGTGATGATTCCTCTCCAGCCAAGAGAGTCTTCGGCGGTCTTCGGGGTGCAATCAGGGCTCCGTTCCCATCCATCTCTCCACTTCCCTCCTCCATCATCGCTCAAAGAAGACCGGCTCTTTACCATGAATAATAGACACGTACAGTAGAGCCTTCATTAGTGCAGATAAATAATTCACCTCACATTTGTAACGGTATTAATTTGCAGTTATGATATTACCTTCTGACAGCGGGAAGGAAATGATCAACCGCAATTCTACGTCTGTTTTCTTACGAGCTTATCCGTGTGTGTTTTACACATGCGAAGGCTCTCGTTCATCCTCACACTTCTGAACTCTCAGGGGTAAAAGTTCTCATGCATAATAGATGATTAGCGTTCAGTCAAAGCACCTTTTTGTCTCTAAGTGTTACATGATCGTTTTCAGTTATTATATTTTAGTTTACCAGCATTCCAAAGCTGCGCTGGAACGTTTTATTTTGATTTCAGTCGGATTCCATTAAGGTTTGTCATATTCGTGATTCAACCTTCTAGTTTACCATCCACTCACAAGCAAAACTGCGAAACACAAAAAATCTAAACTTTTTTTGTGTGTGTTTAGAGCAGATGTCAAAAATACAACCATGCCAAAATGAGATTTAATGATATGTGACTTTTGCCATATTGCATTTTTATTATTGGGAGTATGCTGTTGCACTGTACTACTGAATGTAAAAACACCATCTGGCTTTTAGGGAACAGGACTCAGTTTTACTCCTGATTGCTCGAGGACAAGGAACGGAGCCTCCCAAGTTCTTCTATGACAGACATAGCCATGGTTCTCTACACCTCTGGGAATGTGCTCACCCTCCTTTGTCCAGTACGTGCACATACTGCTCATAACATGCTCTTTACCTCGGATGGGTCAAATGCAGAGATCAAATTCCAGTTTTTGTTTGAAATAACTGGTAAAACCCAATTCTTGAGGGTCCTGTTAGGCGTCGTGGTTTCCCACACATGCCATCAGATTCATATCTGGGGAGTTCTGAGTGAGCACCTAATGTTCTCTGATATCATTCTTGTGCATTATGGGGGTTTTTTTGTAGCATTTTCACCTGAGCACTGAATGTATTGCCTAATAAATTCAGTAATCATTAGGTAATTTCCATTTGTACAACGAGGGAGGATCCCGTGTGAAGTGATTAACACCGTGTGAGAAGTTGTGCATGGAATATCAGGAAGCTTCAGTAATCTGTGTTCATCTGCTAACGCTAATTCTCACTTTTGTGTAACTTTGTTACACCTTCATGAAAGAAAGTCAGTTCGGAAAAACCTTTTGTAATTTGTGATTTATTTGGCTGGCGGCTGCAGCATGTCAGTGGCTTTCTGATGGGCGGGCTTGTTTATGTATTCACCCATAGGAAGACCACAACCCTCTGAACTGCCTGAGAGCGTTGACTCTGTAGAACAACAATCCCGCCGAATGCAATTTGCTTAATGAACGCGCGAGCCTGAGAAGTGTGTTGTGTACACAACCTGTCCCGTATGGTATAGGAGATGACTTTGTGAGGGGAGACGCTCTCCTCCAGTGGGCCGGCGCTGCCTGCTGCTTGGCCTGATTCGGCTCCATTAAAGAGGCCAACAGGCTATTAACCCCAGCGTCAATACCTCGCTGGTTCAGCCGTGCTTACAAACCCATTTCAGCAGCAGTCATAAACACTGGGCCTTGTTATAGTATCTCCGGGCCAAAGTAGTCCGCCCCGGTCAGCCACATAAAAAAAGAGGCCAAAAGGGAGGTTGCCCCCGGGGGGGGGGGGGGGGGGGGGCCGAGACCAACAGGAAAATGGTCCGAGGGAGCGTGGACTAATGATCTGCTCGTGCATGTTTTATTTCAGGGTTTGATTCCTTCTGGGTGGCTGAATATCATTGTGTTTAATTCACGAGCGAGAGTGGTTTTTAGACGGCCGGATTTGTGCATCTAAGTGGACGATAAAGTGCAGCGACTGAATCACACTGTGCCACATCAGTTCATCCCAGCCATTTTCTCATGTCCCTCTAAGGAGGGGTTTTTACTCCCAACCTCAAAGCTTAATCAACATTATGCAAAGGAGCATTGAAAGGGATGAAATTGATTCAGTGACTTGACTCTAGCATTTGTCTCACAGCGTGAATACTGTGGGATTGCAAATGGAATTTTTAATTTGCCGGGTTACAAAGTGATATCAAATTTGAAAAAAAATATCCTGCTGCAATTATTTATAAAGCTCTAGGGTTCTTACCTTAATCAGCCTTGAGCCGCCTTTAAAAGCGAACTCCTCTGCAGGCGTAAACAGGACTTTTTTTAGATTAGAGACTTATCATACTAGTGCAAGAGCAGCACCCTGCTGAGAGGAACTATTGAATGAGTCAAATCCTATCTTGGAATCTAAGATGAGCCCCCCCCCTAATATTCACAGGGATGAGTGAATCTGCACACATTTACATGAGCATTTAAACTTGCTAGGGATTCATCATAAATTATCACCCTGGGAGGAAAGCAGAGCCCACCAAACTGAAGGGAAGAAAACAAATAACAGATGCTTTAAATACATGCCATGGAAGGAAACTGTGATGTCACATCTCTCCTCTTCCCTCCGGCAGGCTCGGGGTGTTTACCCAACGCCCTCAGGTGCAGCGACTGAGACGTCGCTAGGCAACCGCCCCATCCCGTTTTTTTTGCTCTGCCTCTGGCACTCAAGTGGGAGCTTATGTGGACTTAACTCTGAAAGAGCAGCAGGGCTGAGGAGTGGAAGGCGGATTACTAGGAAAAATATTAGATTGGGCTCAGACACGAGGGGCGAGGCCTTACCTGAATCACCACGTCCACCGGACTGCAGCAGAACACGCTCAGGATGCTCTCACATGCTGTTTCCCGCTGGCTGGGTTTTGCTTTTATAAACAAGACATTACTTTTTTATGATCAGAGTAAAATAGAATGTCGAACTATAAAAAAACCCAAAAAAACATAATTCAACCTGAAGTTGCAGTAGAAGAACCGTTTGATGAGGGGAAATTAGCTATTGCCACCTAGTGGCTCCCAGACCTAGTTTCATCAAGCAAAGTGAAAATGTGGCTTCCCTCCACTTACAGCTCCAAATATTGTTCCTTTTGGGTCAGCACAGACACAAAAGCTGCCTGAATTCGCTCTGATGTCAGGCAGCCATCCCAGTGGCGGAGCGCTCTAATCATTCCAGCCTTTGGTTTTTGGGGAACGTTAGCAGCTGATGTGGCAGCTGTTGCCTGCCCGCTGTGAGTGGGCTGATAATGGGGACAGACTTAAACAAGACAGCCTCACAAAGGAGCAGGCAGTCCGGGAGAAGACTGTGCATGGGATTTAATTCTGTTCGGCTTCTGAGCTGACTGATATGCTCAAAATGACGGGCTCCGCAGTTAAATGCGAGGTCCCCGAGGGACACATTGTGAGTGCTACGTACAGCTTTACAGATGCTCGAAGATTAAGTTTAATTATCTGTGAACAGGTAGGCTAAAAGGAATTCATTACGTTCATGTCCAGAGCCTCACTGTCGCACACAGCAGACCACAAGATGCTCCAATAGTCCAATGCTGCCCCCTAGTGTGCCAAAAGATACTTCAAACTTACCAGCTACTGTAAAATCATTATTTATTAAAACTTTTCAATACAGAAAATGTAATTTCTTTGATGCAGTATGCTTAAATCTCAATTCTATACAAAAGGCTATGTAAAACTTTAAGTGAAACATTTACAAATATACAGGAAGAAACGCATTAAAAACCTAAAGGGCTGTCCAGTAGCAGACTAAAATATAAGCAGCTAAAGCCACAACTGCTATCAGTCACCATTAGAAGAGTAAAAATGCGGGTAGGGAAGCTACAAAAATAGAGTTTAGCTTAAAAGCATGTTTGGTATAGCAACAAACGTTAGAAGCCATCAAAAACCTGCTTTAAATTATTGATGAATGTTAATGTAATTTCAAAGACAAAAACTGACAGATTAAAAAAAAAGAAAAGTCTCACACTGAAAACTAAAATCAATCTTAAACAAGTGATGTGCAGGGAAATGCACACTGTTCTGAATCTGAACAACACGAGACAACTGAGGCGTCACAGGACATTAAATAAATAACTAAACATTCATTTAAGTTTGTATTTAGCAAATAAATACTGCTTAAAATAAATCAAGTAAAGTAATGGAGATGACAGAGTGAGCTACGGCTTTATGATTTACAGCAGGGTTAATTTTTCATGGATGGTCGTATGGCTTATTCATAGTTAGGAAGGCAACTCAGTAGGTAACACAGTTTGGAGTTCAAACTGATTTAGCTGAGAAAAGATACATTTTATGACAGAAAAACAAATTATGAGATCTCATAAAAGAAGATTGCTTTAAAGCACAATGTGCACATTGAATACAGAAAATAAACTGTACTAGAGCACAACTACATGTGGTTTGTTCAATAAGAAACCTTCCTCATAAAACATATGATCCATTTTACACCATCTTCAAAAAAAGAAGTGGAACAGGGTAGATAAAGGGCCATTTGTCTATGAGTGCTCTGATGGGAAAAGGCATTATTTGAGGAGGGAGGTAGAGAGGCCTTCCATTATGGCTATGATTGTATTCAAGGTGTAAAAAAAAAAAACCTTTAAATGCTCCAAACTGATGTTCTCTTCTTCTTACCTATTTGGGTCTCTTACTAAGGCATACTCTTTTTGTTGGGAGTGTTCGGTCTCTCCACACACAAAACGTTCCCTCTCTTTTCCTCTCTCCTCCTTCCCTGCACTGACATCAAGCCTACTTGAGGAAGCCCTTGTAGAGGAAATGTGAGCGGCTGGTAAATCTCTCGTTCTCCAAACAGAAGAGCAGGTCCCTGAGATTGACGCGTGTGATGCGCTGCCGTGTGGGTCTGGAGCCCGAGGAGCCAGCCCCGCCCATCAACGAGGAACCTGTTCCCGACCCCTACCAGACGAGAAACAGAGATGAGAAGGAAAAACAAGCCAGCCGATCGAATCTCATCCAACGCTTTTAAGAGATATGAGACCGATGGCACAAATTTCAGCTTTTACAATCAATCTCTGATGGGATGATGTTAGGTTCGTTATTTAGTAAGAATGTTATCCTAAGATAAGAAGGGAAAAGGAAAAGAATTCTCAAATTCTGTGAGAAATGTGACACAGCTAGAGGCTAATGGGACTTGATGTTTGCTTAGAAGTGATTCATGTTCATGAGAGTCAGCTGACAGCTCCAGGAGTGCAGCCTGATCTAATTAGGGGTGTCGTCCTAGTGCTTTCTGAGCACTGAGGACTGACAGCAGGTTGCTGAGCAGTGTTGGCCATCAGTGACGTATTGGGATCTGAAAAACTTTGTGTGTGGCTCATACGGTCACCATGGAGAGAGGATGGACCTGAACCTGGACACTGTTAAAGAAAAAATGTTTTCTAACCTGATCTCCCGATTGCAGTCAGTGGCATTTTGACAGAAGATGGGCCTTTTTTTGAGCTCCACTGAGGAGGTTCTTTGCTGCTTTTCTCTTTAGCTATGGTAGCGATTGCTGTTTAGCCTATCTAAGTTGTTACTACATTCATCAGATCGAACATAAAAAAGTAGTACAACAACGGCTTTATGCTTCAGTCAGCGTTACGGCGCTGAATAAAGGCCACACAACGTTTCTACAAAAGGTGTTGCAGATAATCTGAATAAGTAATGCACAGGAAAAGTTTACTGTCTTAAGTTTTACCTCAGCTGAAGCAGAAGAGGATGGAGAGTCCAGATTCCTTTTTTTCTTCCGGGGGCCGATGGCTGCCAGAGCCGTCAGGTTGGCCTCCCTCTGTCTCATCTGAGCCAGCTCCTGCTGCTGCATCTGAACACACAAACCAAGACATGAAGCAGTCATACACAGAGAAAAGGTAAAGAAAGTACAGAAAGCAGAGACATGGAGGATGCTCCACTTCTCCTCGTACCTCTTTTGCCTTTTGCTTCAGACGCAGCTGCTCTGGATCCTCCTGCCGCGCTCGAGACTGATGGAAAGAAAGAAAACAGGAAGGGTGATGGTCTAATTCACGGGTATTTGACGGCCTCAGCCTTTATGGTCATCATATCAAAGGTGTCTGCTTTGAATTCATATTCTCCACCAAGCTGAATGATAGAACTTGGACTCAAGGTCCAAGATTTGGTTTTCATCCCAATTACCACTAGTTGTAAAACATGTCTGTTTAGAGTAAAAATCACAGGCAAACTTTTGTCGGCTGCACAAATTATTTGAAGACCTCTTTTATAAAAGCTGTTTGATGCCAAAACACGAACTATTGTTAAACCGTTAGTGAACAATTACTGCTCCAGATAATGGAAACTCTTTAAAAGAGTCATCTTTAACTGATGAAAAAAGGAAAAACAAGATGAAAAGAGTGTTTCATATTTCTATCACAAAGGCATCTTTTTCTACTCCACAAACTGCGCTGTGTCTGTACCTTAGCTGCCTTCAGGAGGATCTCTCTCTCCTGTTCTTCCTTCCGCTGCTTCTCTAGCTGGTCCAGCTGTTCGAAGAACTTCAGCTGAGCGCGGACATCACTGCTCTGCTCGTGGTGGTCACCCTCCTGCCAAAAGTCGGCCCACCGAGAAGAACCACGGACAGCACAGGAGATATTTTACAACAGGCTGTAGGTCAAAGCAGGGCCTTTTCCAGGTCCAGTCTTATCTAAACATTTGGTCCGACTCTTGCAGGGAAGTGGTGCATTTTTGTAGTTTGTGGGTCCGTCAACAAACCTTGAAACTTATGTTTTTATGTTGGGCTACTAGAGTGACGTTTTCCAGCAGGTTCTGAAGTCGTTGTTGAGTGGCATGGGAGACGCAGTTCACCACCTCCGCTCCCAGGTCTGTGACGCCATACCTCTTTCCTGGAGCAGAAAACGCCGCGGTAAATAATGGCGGCTGGGGGCTGGATGTAATTTAGACGGTAAGGACGTCACCGTCTCACCTATTTCCAGCATTCTCCTCTGCAGAAGTGCGCAGGAGAGGAAGGCTTCGTCCTTACAGGAATGCATCACTGCGCCGACGAGTCCAGAATTAGTGGCCAGGATATTTGCACTCTCCTCTGACAGGTTCACTCCAGCCATGGAGGCCACGTCATTGATGTCATCATCATCTCTGCCAACGGACAAAGAAAACGTTCATAAGCTGGTGTTTACATGTTTGTCTACTCAGATTTGTTTTTTTTTCTGCTTCTAGGATCGTAAGATATATGCTGACAAACAACACTATGACCAATTCTTGACCGGAAGGCTTACTTGAAAGTGCCACCCGCCTCTTTCTGCTTGTTCTTTTGACCCGGAGTCAAAGCCGCAGCAGAGACCTGTTTAGAAAGGAGTGGCCCCTCTGGTCTCAGGGGAACTGCCAGTGAAAAGGAAATTAGCACGGATGAAAAACTGACAGTTATGGACACACACCAACGGGGCTGTTGTTGGACTAAAGTCTCACCGTGCTGCAGCTCTTTGAGCTGGACCTGCTGCTGCCCAAGCAGTCCAATGCGACCAGGGGCCGGACTCCTCAGTGTCATAACGGGGGTCGTCGTTAGGGGTACCTGAGGTCTCAAAATTGGTCTTGGCTGTTGAGAGTGAAGAACCTAAGAAGAATGGTTTAACACTCAAATCTCCTGTTCGATGACTGTCGCTATACATATGAAGAAGAACTCATTCCAGACAACAGACACGGCCAACGTGATTGGTTCCCATTCGCAGGGCATATCTTTTTCATCCCTGACATAGGCTGAAACTTTCTTTTACAAAGAAACTATACGACAAATTTTTTGCTCTTATTAATCCAGTCTAAACTTTCTCGCTGCCAGGCCATGGATTGTTACATTCTGCTAAAACCAAAATTCCTACAAAGCTGTTTATGAGAACAAGCACAAAAATACTACATTATTACAATTCAATGCAAAGATCATTAACTGCAAGATGCCTCAATTATGAAAACATTCTTTATGTTACACAGTCTGGATCTCAGTGCTGGTCAAAACCACTACCATGTATTATTGTCAAAATGATAAAGCACCGTTTTGTAAAGCAGCTTTTTTAGGAAACCCCTATCATACAGACTTCTCTCTCTAGAAAATCCTTAATGTAATTTCCTGTCTTCCTGTCAACAGATTTATAATTTTACTCCAAGTTACTTTATTTTAAGTGTACAAACAAAGCTGGCCACATCTGTTAGTGCAACTAAGATATGAAAGATTTGATCTGAGCAGATATGGGTTACCACTGAGGTTGTCTGTCCTGGTTTGTTAACAGTTGGCAGGAGCTGGGGCCTACTGACAGGGGCAGTGAGGCGAGGGGCCGGGCTGCCCAGGACCACGGTGGTGGAGGCGGGTGAGGTGGAGGACACTGGACCTGAGGCTGGCTGAGGGAGCTGACTCTGCTGGATGAACGCTGCAGAGTCTGGGGTGAGCTGCCTCAAGGCAGGCAGGCTTCGCTGAAAAATTCACAAAGGTAGATTTTCACCCCAGGCATCCAAGCCTGAATATTCTAATCAAAGTCACGCATTTAAAGATTAAAGAGTTCCAAACACTACAGAGTAGTGGCTTCCGTACCTTGAGGAAAGGCACAAGGTAGGGTTGGGGTGAGGACTTGAGCTCTTTGTACAATCTGCTGGTGAATTCTTCAGCTTCCAGCTTGCCCTCCTAGTAAAGCAAATAAAGAGCAGAGAATGATGGTTGCCATTTCCACAGGGACCTTCCTTTAATGTGGTGTATACGCTTCTGAATGGTATTGTGTGTTTACAGATTCAATTGTGGACTACGTTAACCTTAAAACATTAAATCACACATCAAATCCGACATTATTTGTGGTATAGCTCCGTACGTGTAGGCACTACACAGACATTGTACCCTGTGGTACGTTTGTAACTATAAAATCTTTTTATCTGAGCAACAGTACTGGCGCTCCATCAGAGCCACTTCACTTCTCCCAGACGCATTATCCAGGTGTGTCAAAACAATAGAACACAACAGTTTTTTCTGGTGTCAACATAGAGAGTGCCCCTCCTGTTTGTGCTTTATTGAAGCTCACTCACCAGCAGGTCCTTGACCAGCTCTCTCACACTAGCTGCAGTCTCTGTGGACTGTTTCTCACTGGATGCCAGTTTGATCAGTGTAGACAGGAAGTTCTTACATTTTTTCACATTCTCTATCGTCTCCTGTCAAAAAAACAAAATGCACAAGTTATAGTGATATTTGTATATAGATAGAAAACAAGACTGGCTGTTGTCATTTACACCTTATGATGGATCAGATTGTTTATATAGTTGGAGCATCATAAACTCCACAGCAGGAAGCAGAATGCAGCCACTCGGTTCCATCTGATCCCCCGAGTAAAACGACTTACTTTGCTCAGAGTTACTGAGGTAACTGTGGTCCCAGCTGTTTGGCCGAGTGTCCTCGGGGCCATCCCTGGTACCGTGGCTCCAACTGAGCTCTGGGAAAGAACATAAGAGTAAAAAACTAAACATATCTTGATCAAACTGCTTCAGGTCATCAGAGAGGGTGTGGGTTTTAGAGCACCCGCAGACTGGGTTAGACACAAAATACAGAATTTAAGATGGCTGATTTCATGGGAATAGATAGAAGATATTTGGAAAAATTGAGGAAATGTATGAGTAAATGTGAGCGTGTAGCACACTAATAGATCTTTTGTGGATTTAACAGATTTAGGCACTCAAATGAAAAATTGCAGAAAATGCTTCACGGTCTGAACATCTAACATCTGAAGTAAGACAAAAGTGCATGAAACAAAGTAGCATGAAAAATACTCAATGGTTGGGTTGTGGAGTCATAGGTTTAGAAACATCTTTAAGTTAGACAACTTTCATATAAATTAATTTCTAATTCACTTTCATCTTATTTCTTTTTTAAAAGATACACTTTGGTTAAATTTCACACACATTCCAGCTCTAAATGTTCTTTGGTGGCTGCATGTAAGGAAGCAATCATTAGCTTCATTCTCTCTGGGATTTTGCCAGCTCCCAAATAACATGTAAGATCAGCCAAAAAAGAAAAACATGTTTTCATACCAGACAAACAAAAACATAATTCATTTTGGCCCATTATATGCCAGGTTTATAGTAAACAGCATTGTTATAACATTAAATTTCATATATGCCAGAGACTGAGTGAACTTTGAAACAAATGTATATAGGGTACATTTGTAGTTTTCCTCATTCATAGTAATCGAAAAAGAAATGGCACTAACAGACCTGAAGGATGGGAGCTCTGTGAAGAGTTGTGGTCGCAGTGAGTGGCGTTGTGGTTGGAACGCCTTGTCGGATTATGGTGCTCGGAGGCATTTGCCTGCTGATTATTGTGCCACCGGGGGCCTGAAAAGAAGTGCAATACAAATCATTAGAAAGAACACTCCACCTGCTTTCCGTTTATCCAATTACACGATTTTATCCCAAAACAGCAGCCCTCTTAACGGGTGCTTGGGTGAACTATGGCCAGGCTGATGGTTGCTGGTAAAAATTAACAAAAGGTCAGACGCAGGCATGACCCTTTTGTACCCCGGAACTAACACAGAGAGCGTACCTGGCCTGGAACTACGGTTGTTGGTGCGGCTGTCCGTGGCGCCTGAGCCTGGGCTTGCATTTGAGCAAGAGCCTGCTGAGGAATCATCAGCAGCTGCCCGCTGTCACTGCGTACCAGCACCATCCCTGAATTAAGACCGAAAATTACAGTGAAATTAAGACTACTTCACAGTAACTACGCCATCTCATTAAACCGCTTGTAAGAGGGAGGATGAAAACTGACATTTTTGTCTACATACAGCCAAATAATATGGTACATTCTCTAAAACAAATAGCTGACAAGTGGTTTAGTTACAAGCCATCTACAAAATAGGGGTGTGTATACAAGTCTCCATCATCTGCACTGGAAAAGAAATCCAGTATGTTTATTTTTGCAAGCAGTAAGAAGGGCTTACACACACTTTCACAATTTCTGACTTCACTCACCCGGGGGTAACTGGATGTTGTGCACACTAGGCTGGCCCGGGGAGGCCTGAGGGAGTCTTGGAGCCAACATGTGAGGGGTCAGGGCTCGGATCCCTCCAGCTGCCATCACAGGGGGTCTGGGAGAAGTGTCTACCCCGGGGGCCCCCGCAGACTGAGGCGCTGAGTGTATGATCGTTGTAGGCGGCTCTGCCTTAATGACGTGAGACACTGCTGCACTGACCGCCACAGAGCTGCCCGGCTGGCCATTGTTGACCATTGGGCTCTGTAAGCCAACACCTGTCGGGTCTGTGGTTGTATTGGCGGCCAGGGACGGGCTCACGGTATTGTTCCCGTTGAGAGTCGCACCTGACCCGGCGGTTTGCCTGATTAGTGTCACGGTGGCTCCCGCCGCCGGGCTCACGGACGGAGCCCCGGCAGCAACAGCGCTCCCCGGGTTCACCAGCGGCGTCTGAATCACACTGTTGGACGAAGGGGGCATTGTGACGCTGACCAGCCCTTTGGACAACACTGGCCCACTGTTGACAGCGGCGTTGCCGGTACCCGTGCCGCTCGTCGCGGTCGTCCCCTCGAGAGGGGAAGCGCTTCCTGAATTGTGAGAGTTCATAGTTTGGCTCCCGTTAAAAGTCGGCACCGAGTAGGAGCCCACTTTCCCCGGGTGGTTGGGGAGAAAAGTTACACCGTCGCTGACAACAAGTGTTTTGCCCGACTCGTGTTCCGTGGTAGAGTCGATGCTGGATGTCGATGCGTCCATAGCTCAACCATGGGGAGCTCGTTAAGAGGAGACCCCCCCAATGCACTTAACTTATTTAACAAGGAGCAGACACGAGCTTGAATGTGATGGGGCAAGACTATGGCACATCCACTGTTTCTCTTTGTCGGCGTTTCCTTTCCGGGTGTACTCGGAGCGATAAAGGCTAAAACAACATTAGTAGTTACAGCGTACCTGCTTTAGCAATCGTCTTGACCAAGTCCCTGTTGGACATTAGCTCGAGCTACCCCCTTGTCGCGGAACTATAAGCATGTAATTACGGGCTGCTTCGTGCCTGCCCCAATGGTTGTTATGACACAAGAACAACAGCTGTGACTCTACAGACCGTGCAGGATGACTAACCACCGCTTTATTTACCCCTGTCAGTAAAAAGAGTTCATCCAGCGGGTCGGGGCCAACCGCCATCTTCGCACTCCTGCGAGCTTGTGAAAACTGAGGTACTTACCGACTGACATGCGCATGCGCACAACTACTAAACTGCCCCAACTGGGGATCTCTGCGAGCTGTGATTGGCTGTTCCACATGCTAAAAGGCGGTACCAATGGCTTCAGCTGTCATTCCAGGAGATGCTCAGGAGGGTAGAACATCGCGCCGGGGCGATAATGTTTTTATCGAATCTTTTATCGACTCAGGGATATTTGTGCTTGTAATACATCTATTCCGTTTCCAAAACCGATCCTCTGACCTTTACTGGTATAATAAATTGGTTTGCTGCAGGTTTTCTGATGAAATTTTGGACTTTATTTACAATCGAACTACAAGGCAAGATGGCTGCAGTCAAGTTAAGTTACTGTTGTGGAGAGAGACGTTTAAGAACGCCCCACCCATTTAGAGGAAGTGCCCTGTTCCGTCAGTCATGGGATTAGTTCACATAGTCTGCTCCGTGAGCGGACAGTTGTCACACATGAAATATTATTCGTTTAATGTTTGTGTTCTAAAACGGCGTTGTATACTCCCAAAGTCCTAACTGAGCAAACCACATACAGTATATGCTTGACTAAATAAAAGAAAAGTAATAATACAGCGCTGAGTCACGTAATAAAAAAAAAACACATTGATACAAAAACAGACAAGCAAAAGAATTTTAAGGAAAAACATATTATAAAGTTTGACGTTGTTGAAATTGAAAATGTTCAACTTCGACTCAAAATGAATTGAATTCAAAATCTTGTTTTGCGGTGTTGCGTTTGACCTCTTAATTTTTTTTTAATCTATATCTGTTCATTTTACACGATATGTATAATTACGTGTATGCTATCATTTACGAAAAATGGATAGAGTATATATAGTTGGGTTATTCTGAGGGAGCGTGAACGTTTCCACATTTCTATACAACATAAAGCCCCGCCCTGCGGTGTACGCTGACACGCTAAACAATCCACCCCTGATTTACGCGCAGGTGGGTCAGTCACCTGCAAGGAGGCGCGTGAACAGGGGTCCTATAAAGCACACAGGTGCCCACTAATTGTGCGCATAGTACTGATTAGTTAGTCGTCTGTGTGCCGTGGATTTCTTCGTTGTAATTTTGCTGCTATTTTCCGTTTGAAGATATTTTTTCGCTGCAAACATGAGCGCCGGTGGAGGGACGCCTTATATCGGCAGCAAAATAAGTCTGATATCCAAGGCACAGATTCGTTATGAGGGAATCCTTTCTTCTGTGGACACCGAAAGGTCCACGGTTTCCTTAGCAAAAGGTAGGTAAAGGTCTCCCACCTATACTAGTCTCACAATTAGTTTTGAATGGTAAATAACTTGCTGGTTTTTGTTTTGTTTTTTTTTGTTGGGGGTTCCACTAGTGAAATCCTATGGGACAGAGGAGAGGCACACCGACAGGCCAGTGCCACCCAAAGCTGAAATTTACGAGTACATAATTTTCAGAGGAAGTGACATAAAAGATATTACCGTTTCTGAACCTCCAAAGCCACACCATGGACTGCCTCGGGACCCTGCCATTATTCAAGTACGGTAACAAACTGTTCTTGGCTTTGTTTGCCTTTTGCATTGCAACTCAATAGGGCAATTAAAATCAGCCCTTCATTCTCTTCATTGTCGGTTTAGTCATCCATTGGCCCCTCTGCTGCTTATCATCCACGCTGGAGTCCATACAGAGAAATGATGCCCAACTTTAACCAACTTGCTGCCAGTTCTCTGCTCAACCAGCAGTACAATGCGGCATTGGGCCTAAGTACGAATGATTTCCTTTTAACATGTTTGATAATATGAATGCTAACATTGTTGAACATGCGCTTGCAGATATAGTTCTATGCCCTTTTCCCTTCAGTACCAGGTGCTCACGGTCCACCCAGAAGAGCCCCGATGGTTGAGCAGGCTGTCCAAACCGTGCCTTTGGTGTCGGCCACACAGAGGAGGGGAAAGGCCCCCACCCAGCGACAAGGTGGACAGCCTGACCGTCCAGTCCAGCACTCCTCTCAGGGTGGTTCTCGGCTTGAGAAGGAAAATGTCCCCATTCGTAAGCAGCCTTTTTTTTTTAGTTAACTTCCCTTTGGGGGGGGGGGGGGGGGGTAAACTATTTTTTCACTATTGAACTTGTGCTCAGGTCAGATGCAACAACAAATGGCAGCAAGGGCTCGAGGCCAAAATGCAGAGAACCAGAAAAGGCAAAAACAAGGTATGAAAATAATTTAATTTCAAACTACTGCAGACAAGTTACTTTTTCTCTAAACCTTTTCTGATTTTAACTTTTTTTTTTTTTTTTTTTGCAGGAAATCGCAGAAGTAGGACCAGAAGCAGAGGTCAACTTCTTGCTAAAACCTCCAAGGCCACAGCTTTAGAGTTCGAGTCTGATTTTGATTTTGAAACGGCAAATGCCAAGTTCAGAGATGATCTAACAAAGGAAGAAGTTATAGGTAAGTTTGAATCATTCCAGCTACTTCACTGTTGCTAGAATCTCCAAAGATTACCGTGTGCTTCTGTGCAGAAGAGCAGGTGGACTCCCCAGTAGCCCCGGACAGCCCGGACGTACAAGAAGAGGAAAGCCTTGTAGAAAAGTACTACGACAAAGCCAAATGCTTCTATGACAACATCTCCTCAGATCTTAAGCCAAGGTAACCTTTTGCTTTTTGTCATAATCGTTTTTAATAAAAACACACATGCACACTTTTTTTTTCTACCTTTTCCTTTTTCCCTGTTCTGTTTGTCCAATGTGGCCTCAGGAAAACCACCTGGGCAGAGGAGAAAAAGCTAAACATAGAAACATTTGGAGTGCCTGGGCGATTCCTGAGGGGCAGAGGATTAAGAGGTCGTGGACGCAAAGTGCAGAGTGCCATTGAGCAACGGGCCCTGCCAAAAACTGGCACTGGGAGAGTATGATAAATTATTTAATGTTTCTGTTTAAAAGAAAAAATGTAGTTTTGTAATTGAAAGAAAATCTTTTTTTTTCCTCCCCTCCACTTCTTGAGTATATAGTTTTTGAGTTCTCAAATGTGCATTGAGGGAATATTGAACCTTTTTACGTGCAATGGGAGAGCAATTTCTTAATTCAGCAGCTGTATGTTAAATTTATCCATGGATTAGTCTGTAAACATGCACATGAAATGTTGGAACAGTCCAGCAGGTATGCCCCCTGTTTCTGTTTTTCCCCTTGATGAATGTACTTGTGTACATGACTGTTAAAATGTAATACCATGGCTTTGGAGGACCATGTGCTTAGAATAATTTTTTTTTTTTTTTCTTGAACAAAATGGAGATGTAACAGTTGCTATTAAATGTCCTGTTGCCTACACGTTGCATTCGTGTTTATGGTGGCTTGCAAATGAAAGCTAGTTGATTGAACTTTGGACCTCAGTCTTTAAGCACCCTTTTTAGATGTTTCTCTTTATCGGGAATGATGTACTCCAGTTCTGAAAGGTTGTCGGAGTCCCCTTCATTTCCATAGGCGATAAGTTTATAATCCCGCAAATGCTCTTCTGTCTCTATATTAGAAAGCTTCTGTATATGGATAGATCAAAGCAAATGTGAAGATGGTGCTTATTTTTAAGGTTAAAAGCTCAAGCATGCTTTTTAGTGTTCCACTATGCTTAAATGTGTTAGTAACCAAATGAAGCGAGGCAAGAAGGATGGCTGAATCCGTTTCCTAGCTAGAGGTGCTGTAAAGGTTATACATTGACCTTGTCTTCAAACGATGAAAGAGGGGAGGATAACTCATCACTGAAATGCTAAAAGGCTAACTGTTCCTGATGGATGTGGCCATTGGCTGCTTGGGAACTCCAGTTCAGAGGATTAAGAGAGGCTATATACCCACGTCAGGTAAAATGCTGACTTGATGGGAGCACATTACCTGATTCCAGTGGTTGAAAGTGCGGGTGGAACCATTTTGTCTGTGATCCCATGAGTGTCTGCAGCTGAAGCTCTGCTCCATACCCTAAAAAGTATCAATCAGCATAACTAAAATACCATGTGTTAATGTAGGACTTCCTCAGAGTATTTTCCAGAGTTCAGCATACTTCCTTATTTGTCCCTTCAACTTAAACTTTGAAAAAGGTAAAAATGGTTCTGTATCCTACCTTTTGGAAATTTGTGTGCGTTGTTCTAATTCTGCCATTTCAATGGACTTCTGATCAACAAATGCCACAAAACTTGCTGGGATCTTTACAAAAAGAAAAGTAATGATCAGTTGTATTACTAAAGGTCAGTCACGCTTATTTGCAAAAATTCTATTATAACCTAGCAGTCTATTGTCTCAATGTTTGATTCAAGAAGAATTCTTGTGGTGAAATTGTTAGTCTGTAAAGTGATGAACTCCTTTTTGTAGATGATGATTAGCTATACTGTAAGGCACAATCAAATCCATTCGGATTCTAATATGTCTCCTGTTGTACTTCAATGTTTGTCAAAGGTGATTCTTGCTTACATGAAAATCAAGCGAGAAGCCAAAAATTTGCCCACAGTGCTATCGGATGCTTTGTCTGAGGAGTCTCTGTCATATTCGCATTTAAGTAAACACAATCTCAGATCAGTTGTTCATTGATTTTCTCACCTTGCCCAAAGCATAAGGGAATTGTCCTGAACGTCCCTCTTCAATCTCAAGAGTCGATAATCCACGACCTCCTGTGAAGGCTCATCAGCTCAGAGTTGAGTTGTCAAGTCATAAAACTGAAAGATAAACAGCCAGCGAGTGCTGAAGTGCACTGTTTTGACATTAAACACTGAACAGTCCATTTTTGGTTTAAGGCCAAAGATTGACAGCTTTACATCCTTTGTACTCCTGGGAATGAAGGCGTAAAGAACGCATTGTTCTGTAGTCGGTGAACCAGTTCCCATGATGACCACACAAAAGTATTTGTTTATTTTACAGACATTAAATCTTTGCGTGGCGGGTGACAGTAAACATACACTTTCTCAATGGAATTTGAGATAGAAACAATTACATTGATTATGCATTGTACATTGGGGAGGACTGGCTCTTTACTGGCTTTTTTTTACTCAAACAAGACCCTGCCCAATGGGTTCCACACACAACCCACATAAAACAGAATTGTAATAATCACAGGGACGGTATGTACATGGTTGTGCTATAGTCAGGTAGCGTTTGATTTATTGTCTCCTTCTGCTTAATATTTGATTCTTTTGATACCCTGCCAACATTATATAGTTTTGATTAACTCTTTTGCACTGCCACCCTTTGTGATTTGACTTCTAGTCCTTGACGTCCCCCCAGGTGGTTCTTCTCAAGCTGGCGCCATTTTTTAGACTAACTTAGAACACAAGAAAAATATATTTTTTTATCTTGTCCTTTATTGTTAAAGCAAGACACTGGTTG
This sequence comes from Menidia menidia, assembly GCA_907169785.1. NCBI lineage: Eukaryota > Metazoa > Chordata > Actinopteri > Atheriniformes > Atherinopsidae > Menidia > Menidia menidia. The sequence goes on along the minus strand of CAJRST010033334.1, from coordinate 18,546,939 downwards.
AAAGTTGGGGTACAAAACTGACAGCATGCATTATTGGAACAATGTTTTAATTTAGAAAACTTACGCTTAACAACCCTTTAACTTCCCGCACAACCATTTGGTAGAGCACATTTTTCACTGATAATGCTCGTCATAGGATATGCTAGAGTGCTAGTGCTCTTACATAAACTAGCTCTAAAATTAAGTTTAGGTACAAGATGCTGGAATTAGGATTGAGTAATGGCATTTCCTTTTTTTTCCATAAAAATTTCCCACCAACCATCTGTGAAAAAAACATTGATTCTGGTTTTCATTGCTCCAAAGAAAGTTAAAAAAATTCTAAGAACATCTCAGTAAAAATCTGCTTTGTCATATACTTATTGCCTCACTTTTCTTGGTTGTATTACTACTGTAAAAAAATGACCTCTCAGCACATTGGGACAAAATCCTTCAAACTTATCTAACTAATGAGAAAATCTACAGTTCATGGCCTTTACCTCGAAAGAATACAAATTAGATATGGAAAGTCGATGAGCACAGAGTTTTGAAAAGGAATCAAGCAGCATCTGAAGCCTCTTGCGTAAAAAGTTTTGTCTGAAAGTTCCCTCGGGCCAGAGGAGGAGCGCTACTGTGAGGGTTGTTTATCCTGTGACTGATTCTGGCTTTTCTGCTCTCCTCTTTCTGATGTCAGATTCTGACTTTTCAGCGCCTCTGTCTCCTGTAATGTGGCCTTCTGCTTAATTGTGCCGTTTTGGGTCTCCTCGTCATCTGATCCAGCCAAAGGCGTATCCCTCCCGTTGATACTGGAAGATTGGCTGTTGGATGAAGACACTGAAGATGTGGAGGACATGCGGGTCTTGCTCTCAAGATTCTCCAGGACGTGCCGGAAGAGTCCATTACTGATGGACTCTTCATTGTTGTTGTTCCCTTAGATTGTAGATCATAATAGACACAAATAATACTGTTAGATGGGTATTGTTGAGTATTTTAGTGTTTGTCTTCTCTTTATACTTTCTATACCTGGCAATGGGGAGTTAAGCGCACACTCTTCTCCCACCGAGCTGAAGAAGACATCCAGTCCTTCTGGGTCTGAGATGTCAATCAGCTCCATCTGGTCCAGCAGGTCCACATTTACCTCCATAGAGGAGATACTACCAATAGGAGCTGCGAAAGGGAAGATAGCAATGATGTCATTTGTATGTGCATGCGCCCAGAGAATGATGTCAGCAGACCAACTCACGTCTTTTGTAGTCCCTGATACAAAGGTGTGCAGAAGACAGGTAGACATCCACGTCGTGCTGGAAAACCTCTTCAAAGAAGCGCTGTCTGTCCCTGAACTTGAGCTGCTGCGCTGCATCCATGTCTGCGAGCCTCTGGCCGTGCTCACTGTCCGCTGGAAAGCACAGGACATCACAGAGGGTCAGCTGAAGTGGACATCTGATTCCAGATGCTGTTCAGGTAAGGCTTTGCCGCACCATAAACAGGTATTCAAAAACTACATTTTCCGCTCGGAGTGGGCTTCTATTCTTGTGTGTGGCATTAGATGGATCCTAAAGACCCACCGGGGGTCATGTGTTGGTCGCCAGAAGGGGGAGACATTGAGCTTAAAGACATAGACGTGACTAAAGGGGTGTTTCTTTACGGTCTGTGTGAAAAAGGAATTATCGCATCCCAATTAACAGCTAGAATTAACAACCGGGTCTTTTGTCACTAAGGCAAAAAGCTCTCATTCTCCTGGATTCAGAGTAACTGATTGCACGGAGGCAAGTGTACGAGTGATAAATTCACAGGCTGCAGCATTCCCAAACACACTCAAACTCTCCAAACATCACGCCGTGCCAGCCTGTTCATTTACTAAATCAGTGCTGATCTTAAGATTGCTATGCGGGGAGGAGCAGTCAGTTCACTGGCTAAGTTAATCCTGTTTTAGACACCGTGCAATCCCCTTTTCCCCCTCATCAGCAACATTGTAATACAGCTGAGTGCAACGCCTCAGCGGGCCAGTGAAGACGTGACCTGCAGCGGGGTCTTTGGCAGTGAGGGAAACTGAGCTTTGGGATAGAGCCTGAAAAGTGACTTTGGATTTCTCAGCAATTTGCAGTAATGTATTAGAAAGATACCAAATACAAAGGTCTTTTTTAATCCTAGTATAAATGAGGGCTGAGTGAGATGATCTGATTTATGCTGGAATGACAGAGTCAGTGACCAAAAATGTTAAACTTATATATAGAAAAGAAACTAGCATCCTCTCTGCACACTGAAGCAGCTGTTCTCATCTATCATTGAGCATGAAAAAAATGCATATTTCTGCTCAAGCTCTTCAGAAACACAGGCAGATGTTTCAATAGTCCATTTACTCAGAGTTGATATGTTTTGCTGTCATGAAAGCACTGTCTGACTTTTGAATAGCTAACAGTATGCAAACAGAAATTGAGCTAAGTGGATGAGGCTTTCAAGCCTCGTCTGAACGGGGAGCAAAGCGAAGATTATCTGCTGGTGTTGTGGGCAGCCGCCGCAGCGTTTCTATAAATACACTGGTGATTTACTAGAGAATAAACGGAACTTCAGCTCAGCTCGTCCCCGTCTGGAAAGGTTCATTTCAGTCATTTCCCTGTGGCAACGTCAACAGACAACTCCCCAAGATGTCCTCATGATGAATTACAAAAGCGTTTGCGTTGCAAATTTGACATGTCTGTAAATCAGACCACTGCAGAGTTGGCCTGAAATCAACAAAACGTGGCCGTCTTTGGAGTGCTGCGTCAGCGCAGATCTCCCCACCAGCCACGTCCAGCATGTCGTCTTGACAGGAGCCTGTCACAGCAGCTCCACTCAGCCCCGTTTGCCTGCCTGTTGATGAGGACTGTGCTGGCTCTGGGATAGAGAGGAAGGGAGGGGCAATTCAAAGCCAGGACACTTGCTCACAGTGCCTTCGGACTGATCTGGTGCTTACTGTCATGTTGTTCTCTTTTTTCACACAAATCAAAGAGCAAAACTGAACCGTGTTTTGATTTTCTCTCACTTTTACCTTATCTTAATTAAGTCTTTCTTGAATTAATTAAGAAGAAATCATGGCATACTTTGCATATTTACAGTATATAACCTTTAACAACATGAAATTACTTTTCCAAACATCCACATCCAAACCAGATGAAGGCCCCAAAAAACGGCATCAGAAGTGTTTTAGACCTAACTGACTCACTTAGCTTTCTGTGTATTGTGACACATTACTTTTTGAGCCATATGATGATATGTTATCTGATTTTATCCATCCATCCATCCATTTTCTGAACCTTCTTGTTTAGGAGAAAGATGCAGAAGAATGATGAAGCTCAGCTTCCTCTCCTTTGGCTAGTGAGTTCCCAGTATGTGTTCACATAAATATGTCATGTTGTTGAACTTCTGGAAAGTGTCCCAGCTCAGCTTCCACAGCACCTGCACTCCGGAAGAGTATTTTAATGGATGCTGTTAAGAATTTCAGTAATTCAAAGTTCAGTGCAAATGCCCCTTAGGCCTTGTTTTACATTACAGAGGCGTAATCCTGAGTGGGCCAGTGCATCTTTTCAGGTTTGGAGTCTGTGATGCTCTCCTGTTTTTGCACTGTTACACAATCACAAACGCTGTAGTCCTCTGATGCTTAAAAAACCACAGGGAGCCGTGCTGACAAAGCAAAACGTCACTTGCAATCAAGAGTTGCCTGGTGGATGTGCGTTTTAAACTTGATGATTCTCTTGTTTAAAACTATGGCATCATGCCAGGCAAAACAATGGCCTTCTTTATTCTTCTTTTATCATGGGGAACAACGTTCCTTCATTAAAAAGCAAAGCAGACTGCAGAGAAACAGCAGGCCTGCTCTGGATTTTCCAGTCCATGGTATTGGATAAACTGTTTATCCATGAGGAGTATCCTTCCCCTCTCAGGTAAACACTGATTGATCTCACCATTGATTGTTACCGCTTTAAGGCTGAGGCTCACAAGGAGCAAAAGGTTAGCTGTAGATGTATATGCTGAAATTGATTTTGCTTTCCTATCCAGGTTGTTTTTCCCACTAGATCATTTTAATGTATATGGCTTCCATGACCGCAGACCACCACTGTGACCTCTGATTAGCACAACTGCTCACATCAGTAAGTCTCCTGACAGAGGAAAAGCTTTCTTGCAGTGTCCACTGATGATGAGATCACATGTCAACTGTGCTACAGTTCTTCCAACTCTTTAGTTACATGGCACAAATTGTCTGGAGATAGGGTACTTAATGAGATTTCCCCCTTGAGCATGAGTTTCGATCTTTCTCTTTCTTTCTTTCCGTCTGTTTCCCTTCCTCTTCTTTATTCTGAATTGGAGCGGGTCAAAGGTCAGAGCTCAGGACCAGCTGGACATGCAAAATGACTGGAGCAGATGGAAAGTTTGCTGTTGATCGAGCAGAGCGGATGTGTCCGCATGCCACTGGGCCTCCTCACATAAAGACGAACCCAGATCATAACTGTGAGAGAAAGCACTCTTTCATAAACACGCTAACACAGAAATTTAAAGGAGAGAGCGGCTTGTGCCGTTCGTTGTAGATTAAGCAGGGAGAAAGTATTCCCCATCAAAGCCTTTACTTACAAACACTATCGACAGAATGCTCAATGCAAGATGGGAGGGAATCTACATGCATCTTGGGAATTACCTAGGACAGGAATTATGCCTTTGAGATTTCAAAAATATCTCATAATAATGCAGACACTGAAATAAATCTAAAAATAGAATAATTTTAAAATCCAATCCATTGTCCTGCCATATTAATATATCATTCAATCCTCTATTCTATTTGTCAAAATCTCATCATCTACTCATGGCACATTTTCCAGTACAAGTACACAAATGAAAAAAGGGGAAACCGGGTCATTCTTCGTATGTGTTTAGATTTAGCTTGCCCCGTGCCTCTTGTGCTCTGTCACGTTTTCAAAGATCTGCCTCTTAAATTCCAGTTTAGGAGCAGCAGCTGTGTGAAACAGTGGCCAAAGCACATTGATCCTGGGCTAAATGAAGTGATAGGAGGGCTCAGTGTCACCCACAGGCTCCCATTAGCTCTCTTCTGTTCAGGAAGAAAATGTGAGCTCCCACAGGCACGCTCCCCTGTGACAGAGAGAAGGAAGGTCAAAGCAACATAGGGACATTTCTTTTCTTCTTTTTTTAAAGGCTTCTCAAGTATATCCAGTATTTTTTTGTTCTCAGAGCAACATCGGCTAAAACCCCAACTGAAATTAAAAACTCCCTCCTATTTGATTTGAGAGAAGTTTGCCACACAATGAGGCACAAATAGATTATGTCATCCCTGTTCAAATAGCTTTTTTAGTTCCATACAACCATGTGTTTAAACAGAAAGTGGAGACTGAAATGAAAGTATAAAAAAACAGCCTTGACTCAGCTTTTTGTTTATCCATGCATTTCCACACCAGATGATATTAGAAATAGATCATTTTCATCATCAAGAAATAACTTCCAAAATTAATAAAGTTAATTCATATTAATATTATATATAAAAACATAGAAACAATTACAATACATCCAAGAATGAATGCCAGATCCATCTCAAAAGAGCTAATAAATAGCAAGGATTTTTTTTTCCATGCATGCATTCATCAGCTATTGTCCAATTTCATTACAATTCATTTTATGTAATTATTCTTGTAGCTGTTCCTCTTTAATGTTAGTCTCAGTCTGCTGTTGTAAACTGCAAGGCCACAGTGAATAGTTTGGCTTCCCTTTCCAGACCAGCTAGATTTGGCTTCCTATGGACAGGTTCCTGACTGCGACACGGGTGCAGAAGCAGGAGCTGCAAACACGGAGCCAAAGATGTGACTTTATCAGCTCTAACACCAACTTAACACTCGTCTCTGAATTATTCAAACACAAAGTGTGTCTGCGGGCACAAAAACACCTTTTTTTTTTCTCGTTTTTTTTCCATTTGTACCAACAAAAAGCCGAACATTACACGGCTCGATAGACTGACTGATATGTACACTGACAAGGTGAATCCTAAAGAGGTGCCAGCAGAGAACTTGGCATATCTCAGCATGGAGTGCAGTCTGTCCCAAAACAAGAAGGAGACTGCGCAGGTATCAGACCTAAAAATAGCAGTAGAGCAGTATCTAAAAGGGATCCTCTACAGAGATAACAAGAAAACTGAGCTTGAAAACATGCCTGAATCTTCAGTTGGTCTATCCATTTTTAAGTAAGGCACATTGTGATGTACATAGTTTCCCACTGTTTGATGTATGAGGGCTAAAATGATTAAATGTATCTTTTTTTTTCACATCTTGAGCTGATGTGAAGCAGGCAGTGATTGCACACTTATAAATATTCACTTTCAGCTGCAGTTGAGCTGCAGTTTTCTCACTTTTATTCTTGTTTTCTGTCCCTTTCTGTGTCTCCTCCAAAATCTTGCTCCTCGTGGGTTCAAGTTGCAACGTCTGTGAATTATTCATGACGGCTGTTGATGGGTGTTTGGGCTAAATTTCAGTGCACGCTTATGTGGGTGTTTCCATTGGCATGTTTTTTTTTGTTTTTTTTTTACTGGAACAAGGCAGTATCCAGCACCGTCTGATCATGACATCAGAATAAACCCTCTCCTTCCTCCCCTCTGTCCTGACAATAGGACTGTTTATAGGTCAGAGTCCTGTCCCACTGCCCTTCAAAGACCCAACAGCGGACTGCCTTGAGTTATGATTAACACAATAGGCTTTGCCAGAAGATTAAGTACTAACCCCTGTTGGGAAATAGGTGACAGGTAACGAAGGGGTACAAACATTTTCTTGTATTTAAACATTACAACCAGCAAATAGAGCTCAAATCTCTACTGCCCTGAATCAGAGAACAGCATCAATTGGTTTGCTGTATTTGTCAAATAAAAAAGCAAAGTACATGTCACAAGGTGGTGAGAGGATACAACTGAGCCTCTACCTTATTTTAATCTGGTGATTTTTCAGAGGAGTTTAACTGAGTACATTCTCTCTCCCTTGCACAGATGAAGCAATAAACTGTTCTTGCCGTATTAAATCCTCTTGTCTCTCGTGGCAATCACTCAAGCATCCGCAAAGTCTCAGAGCCTCTCCTCATATTTGTGGGGGAGTTTAAGGCTTCTTTTATCTCAGCTAGGAGAATGAAAAGAATGTTTAGATAGACCCAGCTATCTCGCAGACTTTTCTCTTTGTTTGTTGAGAATGGACCAAGGGAGATTTGAGCAACCAAAGACCAAGTACTGTGCTATTATGTATTTACTGTAGAAAAGAACTACTGTATGTCTGAGACATTATTACTTTTCCAAGAAGTAGACAGGACTACAAAGTATGTTATTGCTTTCACAGTGATAAAAAGAAACCTCACATTCCTTTGCATTATTATTTGTCCAAACAAATCTATAAATCTAGAAACAGATCTTAAGATGAAGTGCTATTTGTGGGTTCTGAACACTACAGGAATCTGTGAGAACTCAGAGCTGCCTGTTTAGGCCATTGATTTGATGGGGAAACATATTGAATCACCCATGCATGGCTATTAAGTACAGCCACACACTCGTGCAATTAGCTCTCAGCAGCCACATGCCTCCAGGCGTTGTTTGCAGCAGAATAATCCGAGTGCATGTGAGCCTGTCTCACATTGGGAAGCATCAATCCTCGTAATCCTCATTGTGGCATTAATTAGCATTAGCACGTCTTAGCTTTGTTGTGTCTGTGGATATCCTGGAAACAGAGAGCAGCTATTAGAGATTAGCCTGCGTCGCAGTAACTGACCTGCAAACTTTACAGTCTTTGCCTCGGAGCTGGTGATTCTGACACAGGAACATTATCAGCCCTTGAGCTGAGAACATCTAAAATAGGTTGGTATGAAAAACCAGGCGAGTTCAAACTACCAATACAAGCTGATAAGACTGCAGCAAGCAGCACTCTCAATTTTGCATGTTCAAGCAGGAAACACGTCACAGATGTGCTAATGAGCTGTTTATTACTGCTGCCATCAGCAGTTTTTATCTGGGGGGTAGCCTTGTTGGATAGTGAAGTCACGGCCAGTGAGGTTCTTATTATTCAAGTACAAAATCCTAGAGTGAGATAGTTTACAACTTGAAAATTGGTAATCCTGACTTTAGACTTTGCATGGAGCACACTTTGAGTCACTTCAGTTTGGATTCAGAACGTGCACCAGTTGAGAAAGAGCAGGTCTGCCAGGAGACGTTCAGGGATGGTGAGGTCATAACTGGCTGTGAAGCAACTGGAAAATTGGAATATTTACAAAATCCAAATAAGAAGATATACTCCCAGATATCTGTTTTTGGATGAAGTACAAAGGTTCAGAGCCATCATAGATCCCGTGCCCAGGGTCAGCAATGTGAGTGTAGCTGTCTTGATAAATTGCTTCTGTATCAGTTTGACAGAAAAATGCTTCATCTCACTCTCAGCCATGTTATTTGTCTGTAAGTGTCGGCTTTTTTTTCTCCAATGTTCTCTGTTGAGGATTTTTCAGTTAATGCCACGAAAGAAGCCATCTGGTGTCTCGTGTTTAAGTCGTGAGACCAGACACCAAAAATAGCATTAGTGATGCAGTTTCAGGAGTAGGAACTCCGCCGTTTTATTTGTTAAAAGTGTGTTAATCTTATGGGTTTGGGTCTGTGTTATTCTAACTGCTTCTGATTTTGTCCACCAGCTATGTTTAAATCTGAATATCCTGTGGCTGAAACTTAAGATAAGTCTGCCTTATGACAAAACATGGTACAGCTGCAATGGAGAGCACAGCACTACAGTGAATTATGCAGTTTCACAGCAAGAGATCAAAAAGTGATCTCACAACATGGAAGTTTCAGTGTTTGACATTGTGATGTACAGTCAGGGCCAGAAATATTTGGACAGCAACACAGTTATCCTCCTTTTCCACCCTATACCCCACCACAATGGATTTTAAATAAAACAAACAAACTGTGCATTAACTGTAGACTCTCAGCATTAATGTGAAGGTGTTAGCATCCAAATCACATTAACAGGATTGAAATAGCAACAGTTTTTGTATGTTTTGCCCACTTTTCAAGGGATCAAAAGTAATTGGACAATGGGCAAGAAGGGCTGCAATTGACTCAGAAGGTGTCTCCCTCGTTAACCTGTAATCAATTAAGTAGTTAAAAGGTCTGGGGTTGATTCCAGGTGTGTGGTTTTGCATTTGGAAGCTTGCTGTGACCAGACAATATGCGGTCAAAGAAGCTCTCTATTGAGGTGAAGCGGAACATCCTGAGGCTGAAAAAAAAGGAAAAAATCCATCAGAGAGATAGCAGACATGCTTGGAGTACCAAAATCAACAGTCTGGTACATTCTGAGAAAAAAAAAATTCACTGGTGAGCTTGGGAATTAAAAAAGGCCTGGGCGTCCACCGAAGACAACGGTGGTGGCTGATCGCCGCATACTTTCTTTGGTGAAGAAGAACCCGTTCACAACATCTACTGAAGTCCAGAACACTCTCAGGGAAGTAGGTGTATCTGTCTCCAAGTCAACAGTAAAGAGAAGACTCCATGAAAGTAAATACAAAGGGTTCATGTCCAGATGCAAACCATTAATCGAATCTAAAAATAGACAGGTCAGAGTTGAATTTGCCAAGAAACACCTAAAAAAGCCAGCCCAGTTCTGGAAAAGCATTCTATGGACAGATGAGACCAAGATCAACCTGTACCAGAGTGATGGGAAGAAAAAAGTTTGGAGAAGAAAGGGAAAGGCACATGATCCAAGGAACACCACATCCTCTGTAAAACATGGTGGAGGCAGTGTAATGGCATGGGCATGCATGGCTTTCAATGGCACTGGGTCACTTGTGTTTATTGATTACATAACAGCAGACAAGAGTAGCCGGATGAATTCTGAAGTGTGCCGGGATATCTTTTCAGCCCAGATTCAGCCAAATGCTGCAAAGTTTAATGGACGGCGCTTCACAGTACAGATGGACAATGACCCCAAGCATACAGCGAAAGCTACCCAGGAGTTCATGAAGGCAAAAAAGTGGAATATTTTGCAATGGCCAAGTCAATCACCAGATCTTAACCCACTTGAGCATGCATTTCACTTGCTCAAGACCAGACTTCAGACAGAAAGACCCACAAACAAGCAAGAACTGAAAGATGCGGCTGTAAAGGCCTGGCAAAGCAATAAGAAGGAGGAAACCCAGCGTTTGGTGATGTCCATGCAGTCCAGACTTCAGGCAGTGATTGCCTCCAAAAGATTTGCCACAAAATATTGAAAAAAAACTTTTTTGTTTGGGTTATGCTTATTTGTCCAATTACTTTTGAGCTCCTAAAATGTGGATTGCTTGTAAAGAAATATGTACAATTCCTACATTTTCTATCAGATATTTTTGTTCAACCCTTTAAATTAAACGTTACAACCTGCACTTGAATTCTGTTGTAGAGGTTTCATTTCAAATCCACTGTGGTGGCATGTAGAGCCCAACTCGTGAAAAATATGTTACTGTCCAAATATTTCTGGCCCTGACTGTATCCATCACAATAAAACAATAAATGCTAAAGGACTCAGCTCTCATCCCATACTACTTTTTCAACAGTCCTTTCTTCTAAACTTGATTTGTACATGGTTAGAGATTTTAAATGTTACAACTCACTGTCTGATATTTTATGACATGCAGCAAAGAAAACAACAAGTTTGGTGTACCTTGCCATCTCACAACTTTCAATAGTCGACTGTATCACCTCTACGCTTTGTGGACAAACTCCACACTTTCTTATAAAGCTGCCCGGGTTATTTTTCGCACGCTGTTGTGCACTTTGTGTTCCGTAGCTACCAATCCTAAATTGGGTCTTTATACAAATCATAGAAAAATGCCCATGTGTTTTGAGCCCATCCTTTCTGCGTGGTTGATAATGTAAATGTATGTCTTCCCTGTTATTCCCTGTCAGCTCATCAGCTTAAATGTCTTGAATATGAAAATATCAGAGAACAAATTTATGCTGATAGAATCTTTGAAAGCATGAACTTTAAATGATTAGAACAGCACACAATAAGGATTCTCACCACTCTAATTTGCTAATTAAGCAGCTTCTACTCCCATTATCTGGGCCATGTCCAATGGGACATTAAGAGCACAGACAATTCCTTCCTCATCCTCTATGCAGTAAAATGCGCTCAACAGCTGGTAAATCCATCCCTCTACAGCACAGTAACTCTCTTTAGTTCATTCCCACAATAATCAAAACGTGACAGATCAGACTACACAGGCTCCAAGTATGGCAACAGATGGGGAACGTCTTCTCTGGAGTCCTGGCCCTGATCCTTTTTAGCCTCGTAAAATCACTGAACTCACTGGGACTAATTCAATTTCAGGTCATATCTGGGTTGGTCTGTTTCAGAAATGGTTGACTCTGATGAGATCTACAGGCGCAAACCCATTAGAAATAAGAGATCTTTGTCCCAAGCTGCGCTTTGGCCCCAATCCAACTCTGCCTCTGTACGAGTGTGTGTCTGTGTGTGTATATGTGGGAATGTGTCCTGATTCCTGAGCAATGATTGTGAGACCTACTCATTTGGTATTAGCGAACATGACTCAGGGGATGAGCTGACATTCCTATCCATTTCTTTTTTGGCTCAGACAGCACTTTGTCCAGTCATTGCACACCACATGAACACAATGGATACTATTCAACGCAACACGTATGAGAAGTTGAACCAGCTTCCACATGATGTACAACAGACACACACTGTGTGTCATCAGTGTGATGAGCATAGACATTAAGTTATATAAACAAAACCAAAAAGAAAATGTTCATTTGTGACTTTACTTCACTTTTGGCTCTTTAAAACACATTCTGCCTCGTTAAAAGGTGAAGGATACACACATCATATCAGACATAAACACATCATTCCCCCTTAAAGTCTTGAGAATGATATGGGAACTTATTATTTCTTGTGTTCCACTATACATAATAAGACAGAACAACAGTCTAAGGGTTGAAATATCCACCTGAACCCACAGATGAGCTGAGCTGAGTCTGGAGCTGCTAAAGTCACTTACATGATAGACGTTTGCTGTGAAGGTTAGCTGATGAGGAGCTCATGTTTCTGGAGAGCTGTCAAAAACAGAAAAAAAGCCAGTCCGTCAGAGGTGATAAGCGTGTCCCGTGGCCGGAGAGCTCTTTGTGAGTTCAGGAAAAGAGCCCGGTGTGGATCTCCTACCTCCTCTGCTCACTCCCACTGGTCCGGAGTGAGTGACACTCTTTTTCCACACTTCCCCTCTTTCTTCCCCCCCAGCCCGAGTCTTAGTGTGCTGGATGAGAGCAGAACAAGTTTGAGGCTCTCTCTGGAGCTGACCAATGACAGGCAGGAGGGAGGAGCTGGAGGAAAGCAAGGAAGGGAGTAAGAGCAAGAAAGAAGGGATTTTACGTAACGCGGTGGAAAATACCACGGAGGACAGACACACGCTTTTGTTATTTTTGTCTCCTTACACCCCTCCCCACCTCTTCCCTCTCTGTCTGTTCATTTTTTGCCCTTCAAGTTCCCTTTTGTATGTTTCAGCCTCAATGTCAGGTGTTTAAGTGAGCAACATCCTTACTATCAACATCAGGACTTCTGAATATTTTTTGCAATGTGCAAATGTGTTTTTTTGCAGACATGATGATGATGTTTAAATTCAATTTAAATTAAATTGAATTAATCACGTTCAATTAAAGGAATGTTTAACAAATATGATATTTTTGTAAATCAATTTGGCAATCATTTAAATTTTTTGCTATCTATCATTTAAGTTTTCATTTATTTAAGGGAGTGTAAATGAGTAGAATTCTTTTTGAATGATAATTGAACAAGTAGTGAAAAGTGTCAGCAAACATCATCTCACGGGGGATCAGAAAACCTACGTGCAAAAGACACCATCTAGTGGACAACATATGTTGGTCGCACTTTCTCCAATCGAAGCTTAATCCTTTCAGGAAAAAGGTTTTACAAATTTCGTCAAGGACTTCTTTTTTCTTCAAGCAACAATCAAATGAGACATTCAAAAGAGTCTAGAGCTAAGCAAATTCATTTTATATAAAAATGTGTTATAAGATTATGATGATGTGCTTTATGAATAATTCTTTTCATGTTCTTGGCAGGAAAGACAACAATAAACCTGTACCCATAACTGCACAAGAATGCAAAAATTCACCAGTACAATGTTTGCGTGTGTGTGTGTGTGTGTGTGTGTGTGTGCATGTGCCAAGGTGCGAAGTGAAACTGCAGTCATAAGCTGTAATGTAGCAGTTGGGAAGTGGTGGGAGTGACTGGTGATTTCTATCAATAAAAACAAGCTCTTTGAAATGTCAATGGAGGCTGTGGTTTAGCCTAAATGGGCTAACTGCAGCAAAAACATGCAACCCGACGTCTTAACATGCCTTTGTCTGTTTGTATGCTCGTCAGAAGACAAAAAAAACAGGGCAAAAGAGAGAGAGAGAGAGGCAGAGAAACAGAGTGGGCAGAGGAAGCTTGATGTGAGTCAAAGTGAGAAATCCTCTACACCACATACTAAATCAAGCGTAGGCTTTCTCATGACTGGGGGGGTTCACCTGCTGAGGCCGTGCAAAAAATCAATAGCTCAGGCCGACGCCGCCGTGCAGCCGTGGAGCAAAAGTTGTGTCCTCTTTTCTTTCGACAGAGATGGCTTCTTGCACAGCCATGAAAGGCCTGTTTGGTGTCAGAACCTTATGTTGACCTTTGTGTACTCGCATAAAAAGTAATCGAATTGGACTTCTATCAGATTGGGCATCACACGTTATCAAGATGCGTCTGCCCACCAAGCTGAGACGAGCACGATCTGGGAAATAAACAGCGGGTCAAGGTTAGATCGCATGCGGTGTTTGGCGTTTGGACTGACTTTAGCCTTTCTTAAGTTTGTGCATGTGAGCATCCAAGCAGGTCTGAAACAGCAGTTTCCCTCCCTCCACGCTCCAGGCCCTACGCCAGAGCCATCAGGCAGTAAAACGCCTACCATCCGCTGAGTATTTGCACAGCAGTCTCATCTCTAATTATACATCGAATAGCTGTGAGCCACAGAGCGAAAGAGAGCACGTGTGGAGCGCGGTTTGAGGAAGAGGAGCTTGATTGCCAGCGGACGAGGGGCTGGAAGTGCCACTCGCCAACGAGCAGAGAGCGAACAAGTTCAGATGGGAGTGACTGAGAGAGAGAGAGAGCAAAAGGAGGAGAGAACCAATCTGTCTTAGAAAAGGTTAACGGGACCGACTGACTGACTGACTGAGCAGAGTGGGAGTGCAAAATGTAAAAGTGAGTGGGAGGGGAGAGAGAGAAAGTAGGAGAAGAGAGCAGAAGAGAGGAGAGAAGGAGGAGTGTGTGTTTGTGTGCGAGGTTGTGTGGTCGCCTCTGTTCATTCTGTTCTGCTTTTTTCACCTGCAGCCTGCGAGGACACGAGCCAGACAGGTGTGTCTGGGAGGGGTGGCTGTCTTCAATGTGGAAATATTAATGGACATTTTCTATGGATGAATGAACATAGTGACACAAAAGGATTCAAACAGGAACAAGTAAGTGAAACCAATTGAATTCCAGATCTATATGCAGGGAATTTCTTGTATGGTTTTCTATACACAGGAGCCAAGAGTGATAAATACTTGCATGCATCTGTAAAATGGGATCTTTATTTGTGGTTTAGAACAAGCGGTTCAACTTAGTCATGTCACAATGCAGCTTTATGTAGGGAGTCATTAAGCTATTGCAATATCGTCACTACTGATATGCAAATAATTCCATCCTGAGTGCTGATTAGCCTTCATATGATGGCCGCAAACACACGAAACACTGATGTGTATAGATGTCATTTTCTTAGATAAGTACCTGTTGTGGTTATGATCACCTCTTATGGTTACTAAAAATGGAGAAGCCTTACATCATAGGTCCGTTTCAGTGATGATGTGACCATACCTGTGTAGGGCACAGTGAGTGTGTAGCCCACACTGCAACGTCATTTGAATTAATTTACATTATTATTGCCGACAAATACTTATCACATTATGTCTGTTGGTGTAATGCGGGCTGCTCATACTGGAATGCTTATGTGAGGATAATGATCCCACACAAATGCACACATATAGAACAGAGGTGAAAGGCAAGTCTGTCCTGGAATAGTCAAAGAAGTCCATTCAGCATCTCTGCTAAGATATGATGATGCAATGAGATTAACTTTGCACCGATAGGTGCTTGCTGCTTTATACTTTCCTGAATTACTTTCTCTGTGACAACATTTTTAAACAAAAAATGAATAATATTGTGTTTACAAGGTGAATTTTTTCATCCTGGCTCAGTGAACTGAGTCATTCCTACATATTCATGTTAAATAATAATAGCCTTTGAGAGGCCTGTGATGTTGGACATCAATTTATCCTGAGAGGGAAGCTTGGACTTAGGTTTGTACTTCATGATGCAGTGTTATATTCTTTTTTAATGGAAAATGTTGCGGTTAAAACTTTGCTGATAAATTTCCCGAACTGCAAAGGAGGTGAAAGATGTAAAGAACTGACCTCTCACTTTACACCCACCGCCAATATTTTACTCATACTTGCTCTTACCACACTAATGTCTTTACCAGCCACACTGTGCTGTACTTTGTAACCATAGAAACATTTTTCAAACGAAGGAGCTGGTGGATGTCCATCAAAATAAACCCTGTCAGTAGACCAATTGATGGCTGGAAGGCTGTAATTTGAAGTTGATGGCGAAGTTATTGTTCAGATGTCATGCCTATATTTTCAGGCAGGGATGGAAAAGGAAACGTACTTTAAAACAAGATAAAAGTTCAATTTATCTTCTGTCTGGATCTTCTCCAGCTTGACACCATTTTGAATGCATTGATGTTTGTTCCCTCTAATGCTTAGATCATGATGACCTTGGGTGTGCAACAGTTGCCAAGAGACTAATGGAGTCTGTGCCACACAATCTCAACACCAGCTCTAATTCTGGAGGCCATGCTGTGCCGGTGTGAGTGACAGCCAGTGCGAGGCAATGAGCTTTACCACCAATCCGACTCTGGTCCCAGACAGGGGCAGCCTCCCGCTGAAAAAGAGAGACCAAAGAGCCGGTTCACCGTTGCAGCAGCAGCTCCAGAGGCAAACGCAGAGCGATGCGGTACATTTCAAAGCGCCGTACCCGTACAAGAGCCAAAACGACTCTAAACACATGGGCCCGTTTCGACCTGTGCCCAGACGGGTCCCCCCGCTCTACCAGCCCTGGATGCAGACACACGCTCCCAACAGGCCCAAACAACACATCCCCTCCACTTTCAGAGAGCATCACGGTTGGGCAGAGTGGACAGAGTTCAACGCACTCCCCCCTGGTTTGGACTTTTCCCACCAGCACCAAAACCACTTGTTCACCACACAAGCTTTCCAACCAGGCCATCACCTATGCTCCTCCAGATTCGGCGCTGTTTCCCTTGTCGCCGAGGGTTTCCGCAGAGGGAGAGAAGGCCAAGAGAAGCTTAGGACGTTAAAAGATAACGGTTGGAATCCAGAGAGGCAGAGCTATGGCAAGCACAAAGGTCCATATGCAAAGAGGGACGATAGAAAAATCGGCCTTTTTCCCAGGCCCGATAAAGCAAGTCCCTCATTACTGAGCACGTGTCTACCTCACCCTCTACATAAAGACATTGCTTGGCAACGTGGCTCATTGCACAATTCGACAAAAGCTGTCTCTGTGTCTGGACGTTCCCTCATGAGAGTTTCACTTGAAAACTCGGACACCACAACGACAAATGAGACATCGAGACCCCCTACTGTTCCCAGTCCTGAACATCCCGCTTCTCCGTCTAATTCTGCCAACCGCTTCCCCTGGCTGCTCCCTCACTTCGTGGCGGGTTCTCTGATCGAGCTAAAAGACGGACGGCTGAGGAAGGTGGAACACCTGCAGACCGAAGACTTCCTGCTCGGCTCGCTGGCTTGTCCAGACCTGCATCTGAGCTGCTGCACGGTGAAAAGCATCTCTCCCTCGGCGTACTCCTCCTCGGTCTCCCGCCTCCTCATCCTGCTTCACGATCAGCAGTCCCAGGTGATGAAA
The DNA here is from genome assembly GCA_907169785.1 of Menidia menidia. Lineage (NCBI taxonomy): Eukaryota > Metazoa > Chordata > Actinopteri > Atheriniformes > Atherinopsidae > Menidia > Menidia menidia. The sequence goes on along the minus strand of CAJRST010033334.1, from coordinate 18,529,903 downwards.
CAACACACTGTGGTGTTATTCTTCACAGCAGCTTTCGCATAAGTGGCTGTTATTCCTATCACACACTATGTCAGTTATATTTGAATGCTAATTCATTTTAAAGCTGAATCTCACAGCGTCAGAAAACGATTGATCCTGGAGGAAACTGCTCAAAATGTTTGCAAAGCTAGACATACACTCAGAGACACATTTTAAACCAAATAACATCATTATAAAAAATGAAAGGCTAAAATGAGTAAAATCAAACATAGTAGAAATAAAGAATGTGGATCTTTATATAAGAATATATGGAGGAATGTTTTTAAGGTGGTTTAATTCATTTAGGTTATTATGCATTTCTTGTTCTGGACAAAAGACATTTAGACAACAAAAGAATCTACCATTACGGTATTTTCAAACAATTCTGAAACCTTTACCCACTTCCATAACTGCGTGCGTATTTGTAAGATAACCATCAAATTACAGCTTGACTACATCCTGCAAATGAGAACACCACCCACCCACAGTGAGCCGACAGCTTCACTCCCCTGAACGCCTGTGCTTCTCTCCTCCTGCAGGAGCTGGTGGATGTGTACGTGGAGTACCCGTTCTTTGTGCGCGGGCAGGGCTGGTCCTCCTGCAGCCCTCAGAGGACCGCCCGGCTCTGCGGCCTGCGCTGCCGACAGCTGAGCGTGGGGGACACCTGCCTGGCTCTCACGCCCGTCTGTGCCCCCGAGCCTTCGCCGTCAACCTCCCCGGGGCCGAAAACCTCGCCCGGGAAAGCGGGCGGAGGACGCGAGCCCGTGAAGGTACAAACTGCTCCGCGCGCCCAGGTTCCCCTCCAACTGAAGCAGCTCCCAGAGGGGCAGAGAGCAGGGAAAGAGGCGGCGCGCAGGAGACACTATTCAGCCCCTTGAGTCAAGGGTCCTCGGGTTCTACTCACACAAAGGTAACTTAGAGGCCTTGCTGGTCTATTTCAAGTTGAGCCATAATCAGCCTATATGCCGCCCTTCTACCTCCTGAAAATCCCTTTCTGTTTGACTATCGCTTTGAATTGTATCTTAAAAACTTTTAAAAAACAAGAAATCTACAGTAAATGTAACCCTCCCCGTGTTGCGTTTGTCGAGGTTTGCCAGGGTTTGAGCACAGACAGTATAGTTGTGTCTGAATTCAACATGGCTGACCAAATACATACTTCAGATGATATTTTTTGGAGAGCATGGGTCATGCAGAATAATGTGGCTGATTTTGGAGAGTTGCTTCAATGTGCTGGTTAGCAGAGTCACAACAGGAGGGCTCCTGGTTCAAGTCCCCATGTTCTCCCTGTGTCTGCATGGGTTCTCTCTGGGTACTCCGGCTTCTTTCCACCATCCAGAAACACGCATCTTAGGTTAATTGGACACTCTAAGTAGCCCCTAGGTGTGAATGTGAGTGGTTGTTTGTCTCTGTGTCACCCTGTGATGGACGGGCAGCCTGTCCAGGGTGTACCCCGCCTCTCACCCGCTGTCAACTGAGATAGGCTTTAGCCCATCCCCGGCCCTGTTGGAATAAGCGGAACAGCAAATGGATGGATGGATGGAGTGGCTTCAATAACTTTCCTATAGTTTAAAAAATGCTGTTTGAGTTGCAGCCCCCATAATGTTTCTTGCAATTCAGCCCACATTCCATAAAGAGCACATCAAAATACTGCCTCAGGTCTTTTCACTGTATAAAGTTATCGCTTTTCTGCCTAGCATTATGTAAGAATTCTTGTACCCAGGAGGAAAACATTTATTGGATGATAACTTTGATTTGTATGCTTCTACCTCTATCTACTGATACAATCTGTGCTGTTAACTGTGTGGGCTGTGATGTAACATTCTATGTTCGAAGCACAGATTTTCTGAGGAAGTGTCGTTGTAAATGCCTTGATATATGCATTTATTGTGAATATGCTTTTTGTACCTCCGTTCCACGGGTTTATGAGTAATTTTTGTCTAAGCTTCAGTGACACATCATATCGATAGTTGATTGTCCTCTTACTTGCAAAGCAAAAAAAAATATTTTGAAGTGAACAAGGCTGCATAATGTCACCATATGGTGGCAGTCTACATTGCTAGTGGATATGATTTAGTCTTAACTTGAAAAAAACCTGAAGAGAAAAGCAACATCAACAAATACGGCCATCCGCAAAAGGACAATCGATCTAGTCTTCTAAACAATTTTCATCATTAGAAATATCTGGGTAATGTATCACTCCTAAGAGGCTGCCTCTCAGTCACATGAATTTATTAGATGGTGCCTAAAACAATTTGTGATATGGTGTGTATCAGGTCTTCTTTGTGAAATTAAAAAAAGGAAAGTGTACATTTTTTATTTCATTTTCAATGTTTACATTCATAAACAGCTGAGTGAGTGACGTTATAAACCAAACAACTGGGAGGATTTCCTCTTGAGCTCACAGTTCGCAGTCAGTTTAATAGAATGAAACTGAAAAGAATATAATATGACTTAAACTATGACTTGTGTAGCTGTTTTTCCATCAGCCTTTCCATCAGTACAAGAGAACATCTGGATACACTTGAATCCCAGCTTAAAGTGTTTCAAATGTTGTTGTTTTTTTTGTTTGTTTTAGAAGAAAAAAACGATAAAACCTTTGAAAAAGACAAAAACTTGGCAATTTGGTTTTAATATACAATAAAAATAAAACTAAGCTGAATAAAAATGCGTTCAGTGACTAAACAGTGATGAATAACCATAATGCTGTTACTGCATCTTTTCCTACATGTCGCATCATTTTACTGCACTGAGCCGTCCCCAACTAGGGAACACACACGTATAGGTAATAAAAGCTGTAGAAAGCAAGTTTTGTTTATTCACATTTTATTCAGCTGCTGTAATGAATAAATTACTGCACAATTATAAGGACACCTAACTATTGTTGATCTTTACACTTGATGAAAGTTAGAGATACAAAACTGTCCTGCATATTTGCGCCACAGCCCTAATTTATAGGTCAACGATGATGGTGATGCAACTTTTGAGACCATGACCAGGGTAAAAACATTCCAGCTACCTAGCGGGCTTTGTTTGACAATTCATATTTATTGATAATGTTCAATAGCAGAAGGCAGCTATAGTGTGGTGACAGTGTATATCCGTGTTAATCCCCATCTGAGGATGAATCACAGATGTCTTGTTGAGATCTATCAGTTATATCAAACCCCATGACATAATCCTAAATAAGTTGATGCATAGAAACCAAGCCTGCAGTCAGGCTTATGAATCCTGCACAGTTATCAATCTGTTATTTCTCACTGTGAGATGTTTCATATCTGACCAGGTCTGTCTCAGTTCATCCGAATGTTCCAACAACCAAAATTCACTGGTTCAAGAAGAAGACAGAGCCCTGACATTTTTTAATGACAGCTAATACTGAATGCACATCAGCAGACAGGAAAAATCTAATCCTCTGAAAATCAAATTTTAGGCGTTGCACATAATAATATAATCTCTGCACACGGTTAACCTTTGGTCAATTTTTATTTGGATTTGATTTAGTGTAGCAGCGCTGCACTACTCCAACATTTTTTCTATGAACTCTTTCTGGTCATACTCAATACAAAGTCCTTCGTTGGGTCCTTCTCTGTGGCCAGTAGTTTCAGCTGGGCTGTCTTATGGGTCTAGGTTGTCTCAGCTGGGAGTCATATAAAAACAGACCCCTAGATTAAAGCCTGTACTGTGGCAACAGCTCCCCTTGTGACCAGACAGTCAATCATCTCCTGTCTGTGGCTGCTGTACGTGTGCATTTCTTCAGCATCCGTCTAGATTTCCAGAGCTCACAGAAAACCTGTCAGTGGCAGCCGCAGGCTCTGACCACCATGTTGCGGTACTTCTTGAGGATGACGTTGGAGCTGTCATCAAAGTACAGCACAGAGATACCGTGGAGCTGCGTGGGGGCGCAGCAGGGCTTGGGAACAGTCTCTGGGTTAATAAAGTGCACCTATGGTCAGAGGAGGTAGAAATGAACCAAACAGAGAACGTGTAGGATGGAGCGAAAGCGCTTTTGATCAGGGACTGTTTGGGGCTTACCAGAGTTTGCACGATCGCATGATTGGTGGCATTCATGTAGGAGTTGAGGGGGAAGGCGCATTCTCCCTCACAATAATATGCTGCATAACCCTCTGGTGCAATAATCCAGTCCTGTGAGGGGGAAAACCACAAATAACTGTCAACCGTCAGTTTTGAAAGGACACATTTCAAAATACAATTCGGTCTCTAAGGTGTACCTGCCATCCCAGATCTCTGAAACTGACGTACAGCTCGCGCTTCTTACACCCCTCCTTAGATAATCCAAAGTTATCTGAAAGCGACAGGATGCAAACACAACGTATTAGACGCTGAGCGGGGACGGGCAGAATTTAGCTGTGGTGAAAGCATGTGAAGCCTGGGGCACCCGTTGCAGATTCCACCGCCCTCAGCGCATCCTGGACGCTTCTCTGTGGCTTGGAGCGGCCAGACTGGCGGCCCTTGTGTCCCTGAGCCGAGCGCGCACCGCGAAATCGCACCTCCTTGGCTTTGAAGAAGACGACCAGGAAGGGCTGCCTGTCCTGAGAGCCGCTGCCCATCACCAGCCCGGCCAGCCTGGGGTTCCTCCTCCGACCTGCAAGGGGGGACGCAACCAGGACCAGTTCCAACCTTTTGATGTACCATTCCATTATAATTGATCAATCAAATGTCAATAATGATGCAAGAATCAAGCATTGTGTACGTTCATCATGTATATATAGCTTTCAATGTAGCCGTTACTGACCGTGGCTGTCTTGGAGGATCAGTTGCAGGCGGAGGCTCTGCTCAGGACTGACCAGCCACAGGGTCCTTGCAGAAGACAGCTCAAAGACCATCCAGCCCTCCTCTGAAGCCCAAACATCCCGCTGATCCAGCAGCAGGAGCTCCACTTCACTGGGGAGCAGCCAGAATGTAAATAAGGGTAAGGGACGTCAGGGCTAAAAGCACATACTGTCAAAACTGTTTTTCTGTGAAGTAAACTAGCTTGGCTGCACACTGACATGTCATTTTCCACGCATGAATATGCGCTTTTTGTCTTATAGTTACAGGTTGATAAAAAATGGTCCAGTGAAAAATCTGAACACAATGTACAGTAATGGGTTATGTATTGAAAAATACTTGACAAATATTGGCAAATGATATAAAACAGGTGTTTACCCAGCTAAAAAAAAAAGGATGTAAACTACATGTGTGGTCCTGTTATCCTTCCAGTGCAGACGTAAGAACATAGGTTGTTTTATGTTGTTTGCTTGTGCCTGAGGACGCCTGAAAAGTAACCAAATGATTTATAGCAAACCAGTGGAATGTTGTTGTTTATTTGTTAGACACAGAGACCAGATAAAAGCCAAAAATAATCATCTGACATCTCACAATGCACCGCTTTAATGCCGGTAAGAACAAAGGATGCCGAGAGAACGTATTTTGATCTGAAGTCTAACTTATAGCCTCTTCGACTTTGTGGTCTGAACTCCTGGGGTAATTATCCTTTGACAGTCGGCTCTCTGAACCAGAATCCTGCTGTGAGCTTTATCAGAGCATTTCCGAACATTCCTTTAGAAAATCGTACTCTTGTCGTCCTGAGGGCAGATTTCAAAGACAATGACTTTGTTTACAGATGTAAGAGACGTCTGCATTTTGTGCTGCTGCCTGCCCGTCTGTGTGGAGTGGCCATCGGGAAGTCTGTGCATGACAATGGGGTTGCCCTGAAAACTTAATCCAGCCCAACTGGCTGCACATGACTCCTTTACATGAAAAGCTAGAGGCTTGTCAGCATCTCAGGCAGACACTCCTGCATCTGGGAGGGAATTGTGCATTTATAAGCTAATAATAGTTATTAACAGGACCTTTTAACTAAACCTTAATCTATTTCAATCTGAAACCGTTTCTAAACTGTCATTGCTCATAAGCAGTTATATAATATTTACCATCCGTTAAGTCAAGTGACAATGTTGGGTAATGTTATACTGTACATCTAACCACAATAAGGATACATATCTTTATATATAACACTACAAGTGATTAAGTAACATACTTGTAGAAAAACGTTCTTCATGTTTAATAATGTTTCCCTTTTTATATCTACATTATGCAATAAATTAACATGAGTACAAAGCAATTTACACCATATATGTAGAGTAAATGAACGGAGAAAGTGTGGAAAGGCTGTGAGTAACATTTTAAAAAAGTGCTTATGTCAATGTGCAATTACCTGAGGGAAAAGATAGCTGTTATTCGTTAAAGACATTTCATTAAGACTCAAGATAATTGGGTTAGGTCTTAAAAACTTTGGGATTATTGGTCTACTTTGAATAATAATCATTACGTTGAAAAGTTTTTAAGGGTCTGTTGACCAGCGGATTGATTCACCTCTTCAGCACTGTAACTTCTTTTTTTTTTAGGAAGATGATAATGTTAGCAGTTTTTGTTGATGTATAAGGAAAACACTTAGCGAAAAGGCTAAACAGAAGCTTGGATAAAAACACATCTTGAATGTGTTAGACAGATACAGGAATAACTGCATGTGTAACAGAAAAAGTGACGTCAGGAGGGTTTAACATTATTTGTGGTGAGAGCTGAGTGATAAAATTGCAGGTCTCCTGGGGACTGTCCTGTTCTCACTCAGAAAACTGCTCCGGAGACCTCTGTATTTCTATAATTAACACTAATTACTGGGTAAACAGAGTCACATCAGCTGAAATAACGTGTGGGGAAAAGTGTTTCACTCAGGCCAAATGAGTCATTGCAAGATTTCAATTTATAAAGATTTGGTCATTTATGTAATTTGGACGGAGAAAGTATATAATCAAATGCTTTTTCTTTTTTTTTAACAAAGCCCCAATATAATGGAGGCAAATTAGGTTTCATTATTGCTGTTACCAAGTTCGAATAAATTTGGTCATTCAGGTTTATTGTTGGGGTTTTTTTGCATAATGTTGCTGACAAAAAGGCATGAAAACATAAAACAGCTCAGTTCTGTGTCTGTCTGTTATCACACCTCTGTGTGGCAGTGCATTCAAAGAAATTTAATGGGTTTCCCCAAAATGAGCATGTACATTTCACGGAGCGCAACTGCAGAAATGCAAACTGCGTAAACCCTACTTCCCAGCGTGAGAAGGAATTAAAACCAAAATTTGAGCTCACAAACCAACATTTCATTCACAGTACAAAATCCCAAATATCCCAAATAAGGAGTTTGTATAAAAACTGGCACTAAAGTGGTGAGAGACCATTTAGCTTGCTATCAGCACTTGTCTGAATACTTACATCTATGGAGGGGGCATTAATGCCTCTAATTGCACATCTGGATTATTGCTTAATATAAACCAACATCCCATCTTTCTTGTAACTAGTATCTTTCAATAATTTGACAAACTAGACCAATATGATGACCGAATTCTAGACATGAGGGTTCTTGTTCAAGAAAACCCTGGTGAACCAGAGCTTATCCAACATTTATTCAAATGGAGTATGGAAAAACTTAACAAGACACAATCAAATAAATACATTGTGAGCCACAGCAGTAACGGAAAAAGGAAATTTGGAGAGTGGGGTAAATGGGGAATGAAAAAAAAATCATTTACCTGTTAGAAGACGTCTGCAGGACCTGGTAGACACTGACTGTGAAGGTTTCATTCTCAAAGCGCTCCTGGATGAAATGTTTAAAAACCCTGAACTCTGCTGCTGTGATGGCCTCTCCCTCGGGAATACGGGATATGTCGAATTGAAACTCTCGTATGTGCGGCTGGAACAAATGATCTTGGTCCTGATCAACTATGAGAGAAAGACAGACAGCCATGACAGGATATTGTTGTCAAACCTCAAGAACAAGTGTGGCTTCTTAAAAGTTGCTTCCTTTATACACCAGCTGATAATGACACTATCATGATAAATTGCTGACAGATTTCTCTTCAACTGACACAGACTGTAAAAACTCCTCAATATCAGAGTGAATGTATGCAGACATGAAAAAAGAGGATTTCTTTCTACAATCAGATGGAAGACCAGTCAGTGGTTGCGATATGTGTCAAATCGGTGGATTTCAGTCGTGCTCTGATGAGTGCTCCCCAGCTCACGGCTTTATCAGAAACAGGAACAATTCTGTTTCCACAAGTGATCTATCAAAACATCATTTAAGTTAAAGTCACCATGCATGCCACTGCGGTGGGATAAAAAAAAAAAAACACATTCATGGCTCACTTTGGATCCCCGTTTAGACTCCACACATGTGCAGACCACAAGAAAAGGCCCGTTAAGGCAGAGCCCGGAAAACCACAGCAGCCGGAGAACTTCTACAAACACACTCCCATGAAGTATAGAAAGCCACACACAAGTTCTCATGCCTGAGAGAGTCTGTGCCCACCACGGATACGGCCATTTGCCACGCATTACCCTCCAATGGTTTTCCCCCCTGACTGCGGAGGAGAAAGTGGAACAGCGGGGTCTGGTAACACCGGGGACATTCCTGTCCATCTCAAGCTAGCTGAGGCCCCCCCAAGTTTGCCAAAAAAACAAAAAAAATGGTCAGACAAAACAAATCTCCCAGAGGCTCTCCAGTGTCATGTTTTAACAGCATTATTCTACAGACGTGCTTCCAGAGAGAGGAGTGGAGGTTGTTTCAAAAGGTGTGTGGAGCTGGGTAAATGCCCCCTGCCTGCTCACACACACACACACACACACACACACCATGACATCATCCTATGCTCCTTCTGTGATGGTCCAATACTGTTGCAGAGCTCCAACACACATCCTCACAGGATCCTGATACCAGAGCCATTTTTCACAGCACCACAGAGCTTACACACAATGACTCAATCCTCTTAAAACACTTAACATGAAAGCACACACACACACACATGCCACTGGCATTAAGAGCACTGCATTCTGAACCCAGCTAGTCATTTGTTTGACCGCAATTAAATGCTGGAAGGGAACGAGGGGTGATTTTATGAAAGCAATAATTGCTTGTAAGGACTTGGTGTGTTTACGTTTGGGACCATTAGCTGGAGAGATCAGACCTCAGATATGCAAACTTCCCTCTGGGAGAAATTTCGACACTCCAGATTACTCCTGACACTGCAGGGGCCACACAGCCACAGAGCTATCATTAACCTATGGTAACTTTATAGTATAAGTCTATTTTCCCAACACATCGATGTGGGAGGTTTGACAGTATCAAACAAAAAACCTAATTAAAAGAAAAATGATCAGGTTACTGAGGTGTGCAACTGCTGTGAAAATTGAAAAATGTAATTGAAACTCAGATTCTTTTAGTCAGTCAAGGTATGTACGATTCAAGTCAAGGTAGAGATAAACCACTAATCTACCCAAAACTCTGAGTAACCGCACATATGTGGAAGTCTAACAATTCAATTCAATCATCTAAATAAGAAGCTTACCATTAATGTATAAATAAAGAGTTTCTTAATAAGGTTTTTTGGCAAAGAAAAAGAAAAATTCCTAGCTTGATCCCCTTCCAGATCAGCTTAACAGGACAGGCACATTTCTTCTTGCTTTTTCACACAAACAAAATAATCCCCTTGTTCTTCAGCTGCATGGTTACTTGTTCTGTTGGCACATAGCTTTGCAAAGGCTTTTTGACATTTTTGCTGATTTTCTGCTTTTTGTTTCCCCTTGCTCTGCCTGTGTGTCTTATTAGTGAGAGGAAAAACCGGAGCCATGCTACAAAAACACTACATCATTAAATAGTGAAGGAAATAAAAGACCTAAGACTAAAAACGTATGGTTCAAAGTGACAATGCGTAGGAAGATTCCAGTTAGTTTGTGGGACTGAAACACAATCTCTAAATTTAATATCATTATCATGCTTTGACTTAAAGTTACTTTAAAAGACTGAACTGAGCCACCGCAGCTGCCTTTCACATTGGAAGCTGTGGTCCCTGGCAGGGACACATCATAATCCAGTTTCGCCCTGAAACAATTGTAAAACGACCACCAAGAAAAAGTCACTCCAGCAAAATGTGGGAGCCGGAGCAAAAGGCTCTGCCTCTCCTCAGCATAGGAGGCTATAATGGGCTTGAAAGAGTAAATAACATCCATTCATTATGACTTTCTTTCCCCTTCAAAATCCACTATGAAACCGCATATATCTGCCACTGGTTTCAATAAACCGTTTTCCCACCTCATCACGCTCTGTCAAAGGTTCAAGATGAGGGGCATTACATGTTATGTTGAAAACGTTCTTACAATATGCTGTGTTTGTGCTAACTGAGAAGCCGTTTTCTTCATGTTTTCTTCTAAGAGTTCAAATATCTTAGCGGAGGTCATGAGGCAGGACACACCACGTTGCCTCCAGTTTTCTCCACAGTGGCATTCAGCTTTCCTGAGACGGGGACGGAAAACAAAGCAGGATTTGCCTTCAAAAAACTCTGTAACGTCTGACTGATCCCCGGCTTAATTGTCCTCCAAGAGGCCATAGGTAAAAGGCATCAACTTGCACCAAAAGCAGATACAAAAGCATTAAACATCCAAAGATGAGCCCTGAGTCTTGATGGTATGCTGTGAAATGCTCTCATCAACCAATAGCTTTGGATTCTCTGTTCAATTCTTTGTATAGTGTAATGAAGCTGAGCCAGAGCTAAGCCTAAAAGAGCTTTAACTGATTGGAGCCAATTTGGATACATGCACATTGTCATAATATTTACAGTTAAGCTTGGAATGCATAAAGCCTGATTTAAAGAGAAAAAAGAGTCCCAAAAGCCACAATATCAAACAATTTAGCCTTAAACACACAAAACTATCTGGTACTTTGTCCTAATGTCACTGTAACTCACTGACTTTGTTCTGATTCCATCATAAGTGCACAACAGGTGAGCTCTAATCATTTATATTATACTTATTACCAAATATGAAAACATTTCTGTCACATGATGATGTTTTTTTATCCTCAGGTAAAACCTCCTATAGCCTAGGGTCAGGGTCATGGAACAACAACCGGAATGGACACTCACTGAGGTTGGCAAAGCTCATCACCGTGTCTGCGTCGTCCAGGAAGCGGCTGTCCTGCGGGGTGACCGTGGTGCTGGAGGAGCCCTGCGTGGGTAAGACAGCTCTGTAGTATGACCTGTGCGCTCCTAGGTCCGCGGAGATGGTGTTATAAAGGTCCAGCATGAACATCGGGGCAGCGTCGCGCTTGGTGTGCGCGCGCGGGCGCGGACGGTGCGGGAGCCCCAGGATGGAGAGGATCTCGCGCTGCATTTCCCTGCGCTCCTGGTTCCGCAGCCGCCGCTGGATGAAACTGGACCGCGCCTCGTTCTCGGCTGAGAAGTTGGAGAAGGCGACCAGCGTGGCCATTGCGCAGTAAGCCCACGGCAGGAGGAACGCGACCCGCGCCACGGCTCTGGTTGCCATTTTTTTTTTTTTTACCCAATTTTACGCGCTGCTCCAACTAGTGGAAAAAAAATATGACCGGGGATGCGGGTCCTTAAAAAAAAAAAAGGACTTTCTACATGTGGAGAAAGTTAAATCACGCCCCCCCACCACTAGCAGCACAGAGTGTCATTCATTCATTCATCCATTCATTCATTCATCATTTGCCTTTGCGCACCAAGTCGACGTGAGTCTGCTCCCCTTCTGGCAACGTGGGAAAAGAGTTTCATTGAGACACTTTTCAATGGGAGGGGCAGGGACTGTTGATGAGACAGGCCATGACGGAGAGAAGAGGACGTTTTTTGGAGAAAATAGAATTATTTTTCAATAACCAAATGCGATTGGTGAGAAGGTGGACAGTTTTGTAACTTTTAACGCAGTTGTAGTAATTTGTTTAGACATTGTCGGACGATTTGATTATGAGCATCTTGTTCTTTTCATGGATGCCTTCTCTCATGTCTTGTGGCCCCATGTTTATGCAGCCTTCCTTCGCACACAGAAATCTTATCTTAGTATAGCCCGCAATCTATTTGTCACTTTGCCTCATAAATCTGCGCGTAAAGGTAATCAAACACCGAACGATCAGTCTGAAGGTAAATATGGAAATCCCATAATCCCCTTTTCGGGACAAAAAGAATCCTTTGAAGTGAGACAATAACGTAGGGCCCACCCTAATTGCTGAGTGATCAGTTGCGGTCTACATGCGTGATGGGACATGCAAAAGACTGACTGCAACAATGTGTAAAGTGCAGTGCTCAAAGCTCTAATAGAGCTGCCACGGATGGGGGCAGGTGACTAACAAAGTAGAAAGAGTCCAGCATTCAGGTATAGATTATCCACGTGCTTTGGTCCAGTTGAGGGGAGTGGTGACTGGATCAGTACATAGGAACCCTCTCTTTCTAAATTCGACACGTTCTCTTAAGTTAATTCACAACAGTGTTTCATAAAATAATCATTTTTGTAATGGCTGTATATATTTCAAAATAGTCTTTCTGAATGTTCAGCAGATGTTATGATCAAAGATTCTGGATAAGTCATTCCATTGGATGGTGGACTTTTGGGCCCATCAAAAAACAGATCTTAAAGCTCCATCATACAAATTGGAACACACGTGTGAGCATTATCCAGATATCGACCAAAGCTAGTTTGAAAACTCCTCTGTGATTACGAAACACAACACTTCAAATTCTTGTAGGAAATCACTGACACTGATATCTCCAGACTTAAGTCAAGAGGATCCAGCTTGTTGTCATCCTGCTGTAAACCAGGATATCCGATGGTGTCAGAGGCAACTTGCATATCCGGAAAGGCACCATTGTTGGTGAAAGATATTCCTGTCATGCATGTTTTGTAGCAACATCTGCTCCTGTTTAGATTATAGATCTGTTTCAGGGAAAATCTTGCTCAGTTCAGCAACACAATATTAAAACACCTACACAGTCACTTCATTCTTCAGCCCAGTCTTTTCACCAACCAGGTTTTCAGCATTAAGAACATCAAAAGATGACTTCTAATATCTGTGTATTTTACACAGCTAGAATCTGATATCAGACAAGAATGGGACAAAATCCTTCTTCCAAAAGTCCAGCGACTGGTTTACTCAGTTCCCAGATGTTTACAGGCAGCTGTTAAAAGAAGAGGAAGGTGTTCACAGTGGTAATGTCGGCCCTGAACCCACATTTCTGTTAATGTTGACGTAAAATTCAAGTCGATCTAATATATTTAATTTGTTGGGCATGCTGTGGTCTAATGTGGAGGACATGTTTGGTCATGCCGTTTGCATTGGATCATATCCTGTGTTAAATGCATTTCACGCAGTGTTCCACCTTTTTTTGCGAGTGGAACTGTAAATCAAAATCTCATCAGCAGCACAGAGCAGACTCTTAAAGATGTTTATCACAGCCTCTGGCCACTTTGCCTGACTCATCCCTGCAGACTCATTCGCCCTTCAAGAGTTCTTCAAGTCAGTAGCAAACATTTGCAAATTCTGTAAACAGTTTGAGTGACTGTCACTCTGTGATAATCACTCAAATATATTTATGCACGCACATCAGCAGAAAATGTATGTCACCAAAGTATTTTTTTTTGCAAAGTTGTTTGGGTCTAACTTTCGCTGCTTTACCATCTTTTCTAATTTACTGCATTTTCTCCCTGTTTCAGAAAAAGCCTTAATAGAATAGCTGGAATAGAATATTAATATATTAGAATACTAAAAATGATTAATAACAGAATATTTTAAAACAATTTAAGAATTAATATGGTATCTGCTTAATGCCTGAGTGCAGATTTGTTTCTATATGGCAGCAAAAAAAAAAATTGAAAGTGCCTGGTAGGAGTCTGTAACCTTTCTGCCAATACTATTACATGAATATCACTGGTCCATAAAGCTCAGGGTCAGCTTTTAACACTTAGCTTAATTTTGTTTTTGTTTTTTAGGTTTTACTTATTTACTGCTGCAGGACTCAAACATTTAGCTGAAGCTTAACAGTACACAGATGACAGAAACACTATTATCAGTGTTGGAACATCATTTCCAGTTTCATGTCATTTCTCTTTATCCTTGAGGATATTTTAAAGGCTAACACTGTCAACTAACACATTGGTCTGGCACTTTGTTTTAACCAGAGTTTGACTTGTTTCGCTATATATGATCTATACATTGTAAAAACTGTCACATGCCTCTGGAAAAACAACTGGACTACCATTCTCCGTTTTTTGTGTGGCTGCGGTATCATTAATTCAGAAACTCTTAAAGCATTCAGTAGTCAATAGTGAAAGGTTACCATGGTTTCACAGTTGAGATCTACCATATAAATTGTATAAAATCTATTAACAGTGTTCATTCCAATTTTAGACTGCAACCTAATTTGGCCTTCATGATAAACAGTAGAGGTACACATCAGCACTTACTTGCTCAAAAACAATCCCTGCTTATGCTGGAGCGAAGAAGTGGACATTCTGGTGAAACAAATTCCAAGGAGCAAGTCTGTTGATGTAAAGGCTGTTTAAAGCAAAACTTATGTGGCACAAATGATCGGACAGTATTAAAACTGGGACATAGCTTTAAACAAACCAAGTGCATGTTGGCACTTGGATAGAGGTGAAAACAGAGGAAGATAGAAACTGTCAAGAATAGGTCATTCAAATCTTTTGGTAAATGCTTCAGACGATAAACTGTTCAGTAGTAGTGTGCATGCAGTTTGAAGATACTTTTTTACATCAGATTGTTGAATGTGTGATTTAAGCAACCTGCTGGATGTGCCATGTAAGTCGACTAAATTATTGAGCAAAATTAACTGCATTCAAAATTAACTGCAACAAATCATTGCAATTCCTTCTGTCTAAATGAAGAAAAACATAACTTTCAGGTCTTTTCATTCTTTTTCTGAGTTTCTTCTCACTTCCCACTCCAGTCCAGCTGGTGGCAGTGTTGCCTCTTTAAGTTAGCTTACCAGGCGCCATAAACCCAAAGTAAGAAGAAGTCATCAAATTGCGACGCGCTCACACACACACATTTCGGAGGGGGGGACGAGCGCCACACTTTTTTCTATACGATAGCGAACATTTATCTTTTAGTTCTCAGTTTCCCCGAGGCGCATTTTTAGGTATGTAAAGCTTTTTTTTAGTTTCGAGGAGATGCAGCTCATAGCAATGCTTGGTGTTTAGACTGCTCCTGTCCAGAGGCTAGAGTCTGATTTAGCTAGCGTTAGCCTTCTGAGGCAGTTCAGTCTTATTTATCCTCTGACCAGTGTAACTGTTAGTCTGCCCTCAGTTCAATCTTTTTTTAAAGTTAAATAGCCCGTGTATGTTATGCAAAGCTTCTGAGCCCAGTACGTTTTGAAAGCACGTGTAAATGGAGTCTAGTATTGCCGTTAGCCACACACCTGATATCCAGCAAAACCATATGATCACTTTTAATAATGCTAACTGAGTTTAATGGCATCTTATCGTGTAGTAGTTTTAATTCAGTGTGGTGGCTATTCAACGTTACTCCCAAACCTTCTGTTTTATTTTTTTTAATGATCCTGTTGCACAAAAAAATAAAAATTAATTTGGGTCATGTGTGGAAGATGTTCTCCAAAACCAGTCAGCTTTGTGGACGTCCATCTCCAGGAATTCACCCCCCTGTCTTTTCACATTAGAAGGAACCTTACTGCACTATGAGTTTGTTTGGAACAAACTCGGGATTTGGAGCGGGAGGAACTGGTGTCTTTGGAAATGCAACAACAGACAGCCATAATCCCATGAAGGTACACTATCTGACGCAAACACCAACATCACTGTGGGCCTCTTTAAATCACTAATTATTCCATTTCATCTACGTGACTTCACAGGATGTTGAAGTGACTTCCCCTCCAGATGACAGCATCAGCTGTCTGGCTTTCAGCCCCCCCACAATGCCAGGGAACTTCCTCATTGCAGGATCCTGGGCTAATGATGTGAGTTATGTATCCAGTAGTAATGATGGGCTCGAGTTGTCCAACCCCAAACAAGATCAGATTTGTTTGTACATACTGTAAATGCAGATTGAATCCAATAAGCTGCTAAATGTGCAGTCCTTGATTTGATGATAAGAACAGGTTTGTAAATGCAGGAATCTAAATATTAAAATGTAGGTTTTGTGAATATAGGTTTGACTTTCTCATTATTTCTTTTTGATGAAAAGTACACAGGAGAGCAGTGCCGTTTTAAAAAAGAGATTTAATCCCTTTCAAACCTCAAATAGATTCTCAGATGATCAATAGTTCAATAGACTTAAAGCACCAAATTGTTTTACCTAGCTACAGTTTTACAGATGTGATGACGCCTGGTTTTCACCATCTTCTTGGACAATTAAAATTTCAATCATGTGTGGAAAGTTCTCACAATTTTACTTTTGTTTGATCATTGGATTTCAGGTTCGGTGTTGGGAGGTGCAGGACAATGGTCAGACTGTCCCCAAAGCCCAGCAGATGCACACAGGCCCGGTGCTGGATGTCTGCTGGAGTGATGTAAGTCACAGCATTTATTGGAGATGTTGATTAGATGCCGGCTGCAGGTCGTTAAAAAACTTGTGATTTTCTTTTCTTTTTTTTTTTTTCCTAACAACTAGGACGGAAGTAAAGTCTTTACTGCTTCTTGTGACAAGACAGCCAAGATGTGGGATCTTAACAGCAATCAAGCAATGCAGATTGCACAGGTTAGCAGATAGCCACCACCTCAGATCAGCCCTGCATTTACTGTAAATAATACTCGTCTCATGCTGCTTATCATTTTTATTTGCAGCATGACGGCCCAATTAAAGCAATCCACTGGATCAAAGCCCCAAACTACAGCTGCATCATGACTGGCAGTTGGGATAAAACACTGAAGGTAAAGCATTCATCTTTAGAGGCTTCGAGACACGTCTATTTAAATATGTTCTATGTAAACATCTGAGTGATGGGTCCATGAATGTAAACGTGCAGTTTAGCCATGGTCAGTGGAGATTTCCATGACAGCTTTTTCTGTTTTTCTCTTTAGTTCTGGGACACGCGCTCTCCCAATCCCATGATGTCGCTGCAGATGCCGGAGAGGTGCTACTGCGCCGACGTTGTAAGTGTTTTACGACCGGTACAACATCCAATTTAGCAGTTGTATACTGGATGATTTTTTACAATTTTTCTTCTCTATCCAACTTTAACATGTAGGTGTACCCCATGGCTGTGGTTGCCACAGCAGAGAGAGGCCTCATAGTGTACCAGCTGGAGAACCAGCCCTCCGAGTTTCGCAGAATAGACTCTCCTCTCAAACATCAGGTGAGCTATCAGTACATTCAATTCAATTCAATTTTATTTATATAGCGCCACATCACAACAACAGTTGTCTCACGGCGCTTTTCCAAACAGAGCAGGTCAGACCCTACTGAAGTTAATTATAGAAACCCAACAATTCCCACCATGAGCAAGCACTAGGCGACACAGGCAAGGAAAAACTTCCTTTTAACAGGCAGAAAACTCGAACAGAACCATGGCTCAGGATGGGCGGCCATCTGCCTCGGCCGGTTGGGGGTGAGGGAAAGAGAGAGCAAGAGAGAGAGGGCGAGAGAAGGACAGAGGGAGCAGAGAGAGGCAGCCAACACAGCAACACGTAGACTAGACATCATCCTGTGGTTTTATTTCATCCAGATTTTTCCCTCCCTAACTCAGTGTCCAGGATGAGTAGCCAATTTGTTTCCCTGATCTCCTTCTACAGCACCGCTGTGTCGCCATATTCAAGGACAAGCAGAACAAACCTACCGGCTTTGCGCTTGGAAGCATTGAGGGCCGAGTGGCGATCCACTACATCAATCCTCCCAACCCGTGAGTGGATTCAGCAAAGTGCTTTGCAGTGATGAGACTGATCTTTTGGTTTGTTGTCATGGTTAAAAATGCTCCTCCTTTTAGTTGCTTAAAGAAAGCGAGGTATGAATGTGTTCTGTGATTCTTTCCAGAGCCAAAGATAACTTCACCTTCAAGTGCCACAGGTCCAATGGAACCAACACAACCACTCCACAAGACATCTATGCTGTAAGTTGTTCAACTCTAAAAGTAACGTGTAATTTGAGCTATTAAAGGAGATTTGATGTGATCTTATTTACAACACGTCAAATCACTCAAATCACAAACCCCAGATATCGTATATTATGTCATCAACCAGTCAGTGGCCAATGAAGTCCTTCTGAATAAGGTTTTTCTGTAGATACTGTACAGGCAAGGTTTCTCTGTCAGTGTTAGTGAAGTTAGAGCTGGTGCCCACAAATATATTGCAGTCAGCAAAGTCTGGACAGTATTTAACCAGCATGTCGGTACAACCTCTCTCTGGAGGCGTCGCTCACTCCACCTGGGAAAAACTTCTTGTGTCAAAGGGATGTCACAGCAGGGTCATCTGTCTATGTCACCGAGTTAAATCGACAGGCCAACAGTTTCATCTTGAGATTTCAATCAAGTGAATGCCCCATTTTTTTGTGTGTTGCACCAGCCAGCCTAATTATGGTCTATATTTTTTTTTCCCTTTTTCTTGTCTCCTCAGGTGAACGCCATCTCCTTCCATCCTGTCCATGGCACGCTGGCTACGGTGGGTTCGGATGGACGCTTCAGCTTCTGGGACAAAGACGCCCGCACCAAGTTGAAGACCTCGGAGCAGCTCGACCAGCCCATCACGGCTTGCTGCTTCAACCACAACGGCAACATCTTTGCGTATGCTTCCAGCTACGACTGGTCAAAGGTAGGAGGTGTACAGTCACCACCGGGGGTATCTTGTTAGTAATTTTACATCATATAATTTTGAACTCTACGTCCGTCAGGGGCACGAGTACTACAACCCACAGAAAAAGAACTACATCTTTCTGAGGAACGCTGCCGAAGAGCTGAAACCTCGGAACAAGAAATGGTGAGAGAAGGATAGCCAGTGTCCGCTACCCTGGAGACCTGTGTTCACTGGATGGGACATTTCCCCAAACCCTTTGTGACTCTCATTGGGGACTTTATAGAGAATCAGAGGTTGTAGGCAGCGACGATAATGGCGTGATGCAAAACTCTGTATTCTGGCCTGCTGCACAGTAACAATATGACAAAGACTAGAGAGCCTTGTGTGTTTTTCTGCTGGGATGATATGTACAAGCGGCCTGGTCACCTGTTAAATCAGGAACATATGAGATGCAGTCTGCTGTGCGAGTAGAAGGGAAAGACTATATTTAAAGCCTAAGTTATTTTTTAGAATCATTGGCACAGAATATGTTCAACCATTGATCTGTGAGCTCTGCTGTGCAAAAGGGACACTGTGAAATAAAGAGACAAAACTGGCTCTGTCACTGACCGCTCCCTCTGTCTCTAGATTCACCGTGCCAAGCCGCATCTCTGGTGAGGAAATGCGGAAGACCTGCTGCTTTAGTGTGTGTGTATGCGCTCGAGACAGACTCCTTCCTTTGGGCAGACACCTGGACCAATGCCGTGGCGCTGCGTACTGTGCATGGACCAATCAAAGGGGCCTTCCCGACCTGCCGTCGATGACCGCTGCATGACAGTTGCTCTCAGAGGTCATCACAGACAGGGGGGGCTTTTTTGTGATTCATTCTGACATTTGGATTATTTTCATGTGTCCTGCCCTTCTTTTGTTTTTGTTTTTTTACATCTTTCCAGAGGTTCGTCACTCTCTCGTAATCTGCTGTTATGGTGTAGCTCCATAAAGAAACTGGGATGTTAAATAAATAAGTTCACACACGTAGACATGACCATGTTTATTCCATCTGAAGATTTAAAGGGAGCAAGGTTTAAAAATGAACCCGTGTTGTCTGTAACTGTATTGGTGTCTGGGGATTTGTAGAACTATATTGTGCATGCAAAGGCATCTCCAAAAGAACTTCACCACTGTCTCATGTTACAGCTGTTTATTTCTCATGGTAGGTCTCAACTTCAGTATCATAAATTTAAACTTTGAACAACATCTGAAACTTCTGTCTGTTTTTTTTGTTTTTTTTTTTAATAGGCTAAGTTAACCAGCAGGTGGAGCATTTTGCCAAGCAGTGGCTCACTGCTGTCAGATTCTCAGTCCAGAGAGGACAAATGGGATCAAAGCCATTCCTCGTCCAGTTAATCATCACAGTGATACCCAGGCGAAGATGAGTGTGTGTGTGTTGGGAGGGAGTTCCAAGAGGATACGAATAAGGTTGGAAGGTTTGCTACAAAAGCCACGTGTGAAAAGTGAAGCAGTTCATAGAGGGGCAGGTGTGAATTAAATGCCTTTTTATTGAGGTCATTAGAGTATCACCTCACTGTCAGCCTGACCCTGAGTACTTAGCAGTGGCGCTCAAAAGCACAGAGGGTGGGAAGATATGCTGCTGCCACCGATCCCCAGCCTCACTGAGTCGTCACCGGTATCTCCAGTGTTTAGTCACACAGCAGCTAGGTTCACTGTCAGGTTGGGCCTGTGTCCAGGCCGGGGCAGCAGGCGATCCGTAAACTAAAGCGAGCATGACACACACCTGGGATCGGGATCAGGAGCAGCTCCAAAATGTTTTGCTGGAAGGAGTAACCTGTTGCTTAACATACAGAAACCACCAGGCAAAACCAGACAGTGTGATGTCATTTCAAACTTGCCTTAGCCTGCCTGATCCATACAGGACCACACTGGATTCTGGTCTATTACTGTTATGCAGGTCGCAAAAGTCCGGATTTCTAATCCACTAGATTTCCCATCCAGTCCAGAAAAATGTAAAACTATCAATTATTTGTAGGTTTCTAATCTCCCTGTGGGAGGGCTTTGAGTGATAAAGCTCAGTATCATGTGAATGTTTCTCATCGTGGTGTGAGGCCCCCGAGTTTTAGTGTGTTTTCAAGGATGTGATCAGTATTATTGTCAGTTATAAACTTACCAAACATACCAAATCAAACTCCGACCCGAATGTTTTCACCTTTTACCGTTGTTTGGTCCACCATGTGGCTCCCCGGTACAGTATGGCTGTTTTCTTTGTTTTCTAAAAGACAAAAGCAGGTGCAGTAAAGCGCCGCGACGGGGTGGGCCAATGGGAGGGGTTGCCACACCGAAGCCTTGCTCTGATTGGTCCATAGTTACACCAGGGGCGGAGCTCGGTCCCGCTCTATAAATTCTCAACTCACATTTTCCTACAGAAGTTAAAACGCAACCGGGTTGGATGGCAGTCGGTGGGGCGCGCGCTACGTGAGTCACAAGTGTCAGCAGGTGGCTTTAACTCTCACCCAAAAAGCAAACTAAATTACGGAAACTCAACCGAGACTAGAGTTTACAGGTTTACAGATGCCGGGAGTTTGTTAAGCGCTCAGTTAAGTGTTCCGCGTGCCTCGGTCTCTTCCTCAGCTGACCAATGCTTCTACATCAGTACATGAACGCATCTCTGGAAGCCATGCACCCCACGACGCTCCAGAAAGACACCACTTTTACCAAAATCTTCGTGGGCGGGCTGCCGTACCACACGAACGACGCGTCCCTGCGAAAGTATTTCGAAGCCTTCGGGGACATTGACGAGGCCGTGGTGATAACGGACCGGCAGACGGGCAAGTCCCGGGGCTACGGCTTCGTAAGTATGAACCGACCGTCACGCGCTCGCATTCGCATTCGACCCGCGCGGCTTGCCGTACCCCTGAATTGTCGTTCTGTTGTCGGCGTCAACATGTGCTTCCAGTCTCTCGTCATTCACGTTTATGTCAAAGGGATTCTGCCCCTGCCCCCCCCCCACCTCCTGAGTCTAAACGCATAGCTGCACAGGAACTCAGTTTTTTTTTTTTGCCTGGCTGGCTGTTATTTTAGCTTAATGAGGATGAGGGATCACACAGGTTGATGGCTAACTAAGAAGATTATATTTTCAACATATGTCTGATGACCCCCCTACCCCCTCCCTCCCTCCCGGTGAGGTCTCCCCCCTTCTTACTCCCTGAGCTGTCCCAGCTTATAGTCCTGGGAGTGTGTGTGTGTTTGTGTTGTGTGTCTTTAGGGGAGACAGTCTGAACTCCTTGCTTGCTTTATATGGTTATTACAGAGCACTGGGGGGGGGGGGGGGGGTTGACCTTGCACACTCTGCTCCTCATTGTCAGGGACCAGAACACATGATTTACATCCCATTTTGTCTCCACGGAGACATTCCAGCAGTCAACAAACCGACTGCCCTGTTCGACACTTTTGTGTTGCATGTTGGTGTTATCTTATCTAGGCTAATGGAAACTAA
>CAJRST010033334.1:18471583-18502795 GCA_907169785.1 Menidia menidia | reverse complement strand
GTGGATCTAAGATGGCAGAATATGGCAATCAAAACAGACGGGCTGGTCTAATGCCAGGCAAAGGGGGGGGTGGGGGGGCTAATACCAATCTCCTTATTTTGTCCCTAATTGGATAAGCTCCTTGTTGCCCAGATCCATATTTCAGCAACTCTGCCCATGGCTTGAGTGTCAGCTGTGAGGCCGACTACTGCTGCTGTGGGCGATTTTTCAAAGCTTATCATTGTGCTTTGTTTGTAGTTTCCCTTTTCGCTCAGAGAGACGGGATCATAACAGAGGGAAGCCTGTCGAAGGACTTTTTTATGATAAAGCTACCGGACCGAAACCTGTTTCCCGTTTGGTTTTTGTTCTGCTCCCCCTGCAAAGTCACGTTCCCCTCAGTTAAATGACGAAAACCTGGTGTCGCTAACCCACGATTTTGCTCCCCCAGGTGACGATGACGGAGCGGGGAGCGGCCGAGCGAGCCTGCAAGGACCCCAACCCCATCATCGACGGCAGGAAGGCCAACGTCAACTTGGCCTATCTGGGTGCCAAACCTCGCAGCATGCAGACAGGTGAGCTGGGGCTTTGCAGGCCTTCGTGGAAATGGCCGTAAACAGGTGAAAAGTCACAAGTATGCAGCAAAACCTGACGCGTACGCAGGCACGCCGTCTCCCAGGCCCCTGCGATTCATCACCTCCCCGTGTGACATTTGATGGTGTCCCAGCCGTCTCTTTTAAACACAGTCGCCACATTTTTTTTGTTGCTCGGATGCCAGACAACATTGTTTCCCGGCTGCATACGTGCTTTTTTAAACCACCGCTCCACGTTTGAAATAGTTGTTCCACCAGTAGGCTGGAAACAGGCTGTGCCTCTGTCTCTCTGTGCCCTCTGTGCATTGTTCTCCGGCCCTCCTCTGTAAATGCAGATGTGTGTGTGTGTGTGTGTGTCTGACAGCTGGCCTCCTATCTTGCAGGCATATCCATCGGGGTGCAGCCCCTCCACCCAGCACTCATCCAGAGGCAGTACGGGTAAGTGAGCGGGAGTGGGCGCCTGTGATGTTCTCTTGTGTTTGGCCACCGGGCAAACGGGGCCTCTGGAAAGCACACGTCAGTTTTCTGCTACTCCACACAGAGTCTATTAGCATATTCCAGTTTCGCGGGGCTGGGAGATGGTTTCGCATAGCTGTGGTAATGGAAACGCGTTCCAGGGGTGAATGTGTGACTGGCGTGTTAACGTCTATCAGCCCCCCCCCCCCCCCCCCCCCCCCCCCCCCCCGGGAGGGGATGCACTAGCGTTGTAGAGACGGTCGGCTCACTGACTGGGAGCTATGGTCCGCTGGGCAGCTAATGAGCGTTTAACCGTTTGGACTCTTCCCCCCCCTCCACTGCAGCTCTCAGATATCACGCTCCAAGCTACAGCTTAGGGCTCTTCGTTTTGCACACTTTCCCATGAGTATGCAAAGGGGAAGGAAAACGACCAAAAGGCAAGTCTAGTTGGGTTAGTGAAGGGCTAGTGTGATCATGTTTCCACAGACACTGCCGTGTACAAACTCACAAGAACTTTTGGGGGGTTTTTTTGTTTTGCTTTTTGTCTTCCTCCGTTCTTTTTTTTCATACTTTTATATGCATTTCTGCCACAAAATTCAATATATTTCAATATGATTATTTTTATTTATTTATTTTTAAAATAAGGTTTTGGTTTGTCTCTTCCTCTGGTCGTCTGAAAAGAAGCCATGCTCGCTCTTAAATTGTGATTCAGAGCTTACCATATAGATGTTCTGGCTTTGATTTTTTTAAAGTTTTTTTCCCCCATTCCTTGCTTTAAATCTAACTGTTACTTGACCAAGTGTTTGACCACTATCTGGTGTTGGGTTTTCTCATGGTGGTTGGCAGCAGAAGAAGAAAACACTGGCGGGCTGCTGCAGATTGGAAGCGACAAACACTGACTTGGGGGCAGGAGAGCTCTGTGCTTATCCTTAGTGATGACAACAAACTGAAATGCACTGAGATTAAGGCTGTGAGGGCATGCACACTCGAGCAGACCAGGACTGCTCATCAGTCCGTGGGGGGGGAGTGGACATGCCCCATCATGTCCTGTCCCGGACCTGAGGGCAGCCCCTTTCCACGCCGGTCAGAAACCACTGACCCCGGAGGGTTCCGGCGTGCGGCATGTGCCTGACAGGTGCTGCCTCATGTCTCCGTGTCTTTTCCACGCCGGTAATCCCCCCCGTGACCCGCCGCCGCCCCCAAGGCGCGGCCAGGCGCCCCAAACACCTGTCCCCCCCGTCTCTGGGGCTCCTCTGTGTGAGGAGGCGGCGCTCGCTAAGTTGCAGAGCCGGCGAGCGGTCCTTCAGCCCCCAGCCCCACCCCCAAAACACTTGACGACATATGGTGCGAGAAGAGACGTGGGTAGAAGAAGGATTTTAATTGTACTGTGCAGCGGGGTCGCTCCTGGTTGGGCATTACGCAGGCTGGGGGTGTGTGTGTGTGTGACTGAGTGAGTGTGTGTGTGTGGCTGTGGTCAGCATAAACTGTAAGGGCCAGGGGGGAGGGGTCACCGAGGCCGTGTTTTCATGGAGAGGGAGGAGTTGTCAGTGTGCTTACAGATTCTTCTCATGTCATGGTGGTATCCCATCCAACCCCCCCTCTTTTTCTTTTTCTTTCTTTTCTAGATCTGATTTAGATTTAGTTGTAATTTCTCCCCTTCCAGTTTTGCCACTTTGTCAGATAGAATCTGAAATCTGACACCTCTTAAAGGAAGGTAGGGGGGGATTTTCTGTGTCTAATGCTTAATTAGGTGGAGTGCTACCTAGGAAACTCTACAGGTGTAAAACGCAACACCTTTGTCCTGTCTGCAGCTTTGAAGGGACCATACTGCTCTGTGGGGGGGGGGGGGGGGCCAAGGGCCTCTTACTCGTCCCTCCCCCCACCGCCTTGTCTGTTTTCACACTTTGTGTCTCGTTGCCTCGTGTGCGCTGAAGGTCAGCAGTGTTATGGCGTGCGGATATTTCGCCGGCCGGTGCGACGGCGCTCGGGCTTTTCACAGCGGCCCATCATGTGACCTTCGCTAACGACGACTTCTAGGGCTGGTATTTGCCGCACGCCTCTCTGGTGCCTCAGCACGCCATTCACAGTCGCTCTGTGTCAAACGCGTCGGCCGGCCGTCAGCACAAAACCAGCTGACCAAAGGTCTTCTGGCTGTCATCCACAGGCCTCATGCCAGCTGGCCCCCCGGGCCCCCCCCTCTCCCCCCCCCCCCCCCCTCCCCCCCCCCCCTTTTTTTTTTTTTTTTACAATAAAAAAAGCTGAACACGACTCTAACCCCGTCATGCCTCAGCATGATATTCCCCAGACCGCTCCTACCTCCAGATCTTTGCTGTAGTCTGGGGCTAAATAATTTCCCTCTGGGATTATTAAAGTATTTCTGATTCTGATTCCACGGCCGTGGAGAAGGCAGGCTCATTATACATGGAGCAAGCGAAGGCACACATGACCCACGGTGGTGATGTATGGTCCAGTTTAAAGGGCTGTGTAGGGGTGTGAATGCCTCTTTGTGAGTAGTTCAATAGTACTGTGAGGAGAGAGTGTACATTCTAGTCAGGATGGTGCTTTCGTTGGCTTGTTCTTGCTTATTAAAAGCCACCGTTGTCTTGCATTTGGGACCGTGACGCCAATTCCCATTTAGGTCATTCAGCATAGTCACTTTAAATCGCCGTCATAGGAATTTTTTTTTTTCTCTGTATACATGTGAGGACATGTCATATCTAGCTTGCTTTGTCATAACTATCTCCCTCCACTGACGTAACGATACAGATGGACCTTGGTGTTTTATTGCTGACATTAATCATTCCATCCTCCTGCCCACCCGTTTAACCCACCCTCGGCCTCTGTTGCCAGCTGACCATCACACCAGCAGAGGATCAGATGATGCCCGCTGTACAGGACTAAAGGGGTGTGACTGGGGGGAAAAAACCCCCCCCCCCCCCTCCAGTCCTCCTACCCTCAGCCAGCCTCTCTCTAAGGTGCCAGTGACGGCTTGAGATTGCAGTGCCGTGTGCTGTGATGAACTGGAGTGCCTTCTTATCTTTTTTTGTTTCCGTTTTTTTTTTTTTTGTGTGTGATATGAACAGAAGAGGTTATGCTGATTTGCAGTGTGACTCTTTCCCTTTTATGGCATGGTTTGGGGGTTTGCAGTGGTGTGTGTGTGTGTGTGTATCTGGGTTTGGGAAAGGGTGGGGGAAGTGATTTTGGACAGGGTGTGTGGGTGTGCGTGTGTGTATACATATATAGTTATATGTATGCTGAGTGTGACAACCCTGTCCGTGCATGCTTCAATCGTTTTGCTTTGACTTTTGATTTGCTTTATGGCTTCCTCTAATGGACTGGTTTTTGTTTTGGAGGAAAACTGACATTTTGAAACGGTCCATGAGAGGATAGGGTTTTATCTCGGGATGTGTGTGTGTGTGTGTGTGTGTGTATTTCATCGCCTAAGATTTAAAAAATCTCACCCAGAGTAAGAAATGTATTTAAAATGGGCCTCCTTTGTTCTCAAAGTACACCCCCACACACACACACACCCCCACACACACACACCCCTCATAGGCTCCATGTGAGCTGGCCCCTGAGGCCCGGTAGAGCCCTGATGAGCTCCCCTGCCACCACCCCCTACCCAGCACCGTCACCTGTGAGATTGTTCCCGTGCCAGACGTTGGACCCAAGTGAGAACTTGGGGGGGGATTGTAACTTCTGCACTCCCTTCATGCACTTCCCTTTTTTTTTTTTTCCCCGTCCTTCTGTGTGTGTTTGAGTGTGTTCAGTGGGTGAAGAGCAGCAGCTGTTAAAACACTGTTGATGCCTAAGCTTGAAAACCTGCCAGTAACGGCTGTCTCTATCATTCACCCCCCCCCCCCCCCCCCCCACCCCTAATGCAGGAGGCCCTACCTAACAGGTTTTGTAGGTTTTTCTAACTGACACAGACTGAAGGCTGAGTCACATTCCCCTAACCTTATCTGCCTTTTGTCTTCTTGGTCCTATAATATGTATACAGTATATAAATATATGTAATAATGAGGGAAACCCATGAGGGTCAGAACACCTACACACAGTTTATATTCCCTACACACACACCTTCTGGGAGCAATGTAAACAATAGAAGCCAGGCCCTGGGATTTCTGTGCTCTGGTTCTGTCGCCCTTATGTTTAACCCCTTCCCTCTTTGTGTGTTTATGTGTGTGTGTGTGCGCAGATTGACCCAGCCGTACATCTACCCGCAAGCATTCGTGCAGCCCAGCCTGGTGCTGCCCACTCAGGTGTCCAGCTCGGTCAGCAGCAGCCCCTACCTGGACTACAGCGCCGCCTACAGCCAGTACGCGCAGGCCGCCTTCGAGCAGCAGCAGCAGTACCCGTACGCCGCCTCCCCGGCCGGCTTCCTGAGCTACAGCTACGCCACCAGCCCCACGGCCGCCGCCGGGCCCGCCGCCGCCGCCCCCGCCCCCCCCCACCGTCCACCCCAACCTGCCCTCGGCCGCCGCCGCCGCCCCGGCCTTCCTGCACTACGCCCCGCAGCAGCACGTCCAGCCTGACCGCATGCAGTGAGCAGGGGAGAAGAGCGGGGGGGCAGGAGGGTAGGGGGGGGAGGGGGTGAGGAGGGGTAGTACATTTGGACTGATGATAGTCAAACACTCTAGAGGGCGAGCCTGCTGTTTTTTTTTAAAAAGCGGCTTTCAGGAAAAAAAAGGAGAGGGGTGGGACTATTGCACTATGTGATCAGGATGGGCTGTTTGCTCATTGCTAGAAAGGGTGGGAGGACTGATGGATTTCAGGTTAGGAAGCTAAACAGCATTCAGTATGTGGTCGCTTCCAAGGGCTTCCAGAAGCTGACACTTCTTTTTTTTCATTTTTTTTTTTTTCTTTTTACCATCATCGTCGTCATTATTTTTATCATCCATTATTATTGTATTAATGTCCTTGTCATCGTTTGTTCGTATGCCATTATTATCAATGTTTGCATGTTTTTGGCTCAATCAGTGCATGTCCATGGTACATAGTGGTGTGTGGGCCCGTCTGCCAAACCTCTCTTCCAAATTCATCTGACCCGCCCGGGTTGGACGTGACGGACGCCGCTGCGTTAGGACTCTGGGGATAGTCGTGTGGAATCGGGTGGGGATTGGAGAGACATGCAGCAGCCTTTCCCAGCATTTTCGCCTCTCCGCTCCGGGGCAGAACGCTGCCTCACGAACAAACTTCAAGCCTTTCCGGCCTACACACACACAAACACACAAAGACGAGGGATTCCTCCTCAAAGACTAAATTTGCAAGACTGTGAGAGTTCCAGGACAAGTTTTTTTTTTAATTATTATTTTTTTTATTGAGGCCTTAATTAAAAAAAAAAAAAGAACTTTAAACCTCGAGATGTTTTTTTTTTTTTTTAAGTGCCCCTCCACCACAGAGACGAGTGCAGAGAGCTCTTTGCAACCGGCCTGTTTTTCAGCAACTGCAGGGACCTGACTGACCAGGGATTTGATTAGGACAGGTGGATGTAGATAATCAAAAGCAGTATGTGGGGAGGTGTGGGAACCAGGAACTTTGTATATCAACGTCAATAAGGTAGCTGACACTGAGCTCAAACACCAGTGTTTTACTTTTTTTTTTTCACTGAGATTGTCATAAATTGTTGCTCTCAAAATGACATTCATGTACATTTACAATATTTATATGTAGGTATTTATAAAAGGTACTAAGTTATATAGTTAATAGCTTTTTTTTTTTTTTTTCCACTTTTCTTATAGTTATGGCACTGATGTCATTTGGCTTGCCGAGTCACGGCTGCAGATACAAAAGTGTTGTATTCTTTTTTTTTTTTTGTTTTTCATCCCGCTACCAGTAAGTATGGGAATTTGCAGTATG
The DNA here is from genome assembly GCA_907169785.1 of Menidia menidia. Classification (NCBI taxonomy): domain Eukaryota; kingdom Metazoa; phylum Chordata; class Actinopteri; order Atheriniformes; family Atherinopsidae; genus Menidia; species Menidia menidia. Next base: position 18,495,911 of record CAJRST010033334.1, on the reverse strand, counting down.
CTCAGTTGATGATCTTTTTGCTGGTTTCATTGGGAATTCTTTAGATTTTTAATTATTTTTTTTCTTTCATTAAGAATGTCTTTTACATCCCTTCCAAACAAGCCATACAAAAAAAAACTGAATAAATAAAAAACTTTGTATGTTAGAATGCCTCCTGATGTCTTTCTTCGGTGAACTGACCACAGAAATGTGGGGGGGGGGGGGGGTTCAGGTGGATGGTTTGGGTCTTTAGTGTCTGTTTTTTTTAATGCCGTGTCACTGAAATGCTGCTGCTGCAATACTGTGAAAGCTTTAGGGTCACAGGGGGCAGTTATGTGTGTTTGTTATCATGGTTGTGTGTGCTGTCAAATCCAGCACAGAGGGGGGGGCCAAGGTTTTATCGAGCCACCACCTGCCATGGGTGCGGAGTGTTCTCTTGGCCAAAACACTTGCTCTCTTTTCCCTGCAGGGACTTCTGTATTTAAAAGAGAAACGACTTCGTCAAAGTGCCTTGAAGCCATGTGGCCCAGAACAGCAAGTAACTACTTTTTTTTTTTTTAAACCACTTTGACAAACAAGCTTAGCTGGCCCTGTTTCCCCACAGCATCTGAACATGTCTGTGCTGACATCAGCGTCTTCTCCAAATGTGACATTTCTGAACTCCACTTTCTCTAGAACACAACTTGGACATGATTGTGAGAAACAAAAACACGTCCCTTATCTTCCATCTTCTCCACAAGTCAAGAATCTGAGTGTAGCTGTGAATTCAGCAGTTTCTTTTATGGTTCCTTTTACTTGATGAAAGTCCATTTGAACCCTGTTTACTTAAAGATTTCTGGGCTGTATGGATTCAGCGGCCTTCAACCCACCATTTCAGTGAGATTCATCTAATTCTCTGTGTGATTTATTATCAATCTTTTGTCAAGTTGGGACCCATGAAGATGTGCCCTTATAGGTTATCATAAGTGGGATGAAGGGGCGGAAATGTGTGCGATTTTGCGTTTATGTAGGCCAGATACACAATAGCTTGGAGGGTGTTGTAGTTTGCCTGCCTTTCGAGAACCAGAAACTAATTCAATTTATGGCTGTCGGCCGTCTAGTGATTGTGTAAAAAAATCAATCAATTATTGATATACAGCAATACAAATATTTCAATATCATAGGGGGGATTCTGGGGTTGGATTTTTTCAAACTGTGGGCATCTAAAAGAAATGCCCACAGTCTTCGAATTTGAAAAAGTCTGGAAAACATCCATTGTTAGCAGCGGCCCTTTGAGCTAAACGCTGGCATCTTAATGTTCTTTATGTGAAATGTGGTGTTGGAGCTGCGGTTTTTCTCCCAGCAGACCCACATCACAGCTCAGTGTGACTCTGGTAGAATTCTCACTAAAGTGCGGTTGTCCTTTTTCAAAGTCCTGTTCGCCCAATTATTTTTGACAATTCCTCTTTGCCCATTAAGAGCAAATGTTACAAACTAGTCTGTGTGTAAAACTTGTGGATTGAGTGACGGTCTAGATCATCTTTGTGTTTCAGTGGGGACAACAGAGTGTGTTTGTATGCACAACATACTCGGGTTTGAAGCAACAAGGAGAGCTTGATGGAAGCCATGCTGTGCGTCGGGACCTGCCAACAAAGGACGAGTTGCAGTTTATATAGCTGAATCATGTCACAGATTTTCAAACACTTGAGCTCAGCGGAATGGATGTCTGCGCCATTGTTTTGTTTGTGAGGCAGCTCTGGTCTACCTCCTCTCCCTTTCATATTGTCACTGTTTCTCCCTTATACACACACACACATTTTTTTCCACCTTGTAATTTGTGATTTGTGCCTTTTTTTTCCTTCTTTTTTTTACAGGCTCGCATGTCCACTCTGCTGTCCCTGCCTCGGTGCTCCTCGTCCTCCTTCTCCTCACGCACAGCCTCTTCTCCCTCTTCCTCATGCTCTCCCTGTGAATCACGGGGCAGAAACAGAACAGGGTGTCATCTTGATGAACGAGGTCACGCCAGACCAGCGGAACCCTGTTTACGCTGAGTCACCACAAGGCCTGCTCGGCCTCTACCCCTCCATCCTCTTTCACATCCACATACAAGGTAGGCACGGTCAACTCTCACTCCCCGCACGCTTCTCACCGTCATGTAACTCTGACATCCTGGGATTCCTCACAACTCTCCTGAGAGCAGTCACTCCTTAGCAGACCACTCCTGAACTTTAATTACAACCCAATATAGACAGCTTTTTGCTTGCATGCTCAGAACATGCTGCATAGATAACTCACAAAGCTCAAAGATGATTTCCAAAATGAAAAAGTAACTAAATGAGTCACATTCAGTCACAATTTCCCAAATAGAGGGACCAAACACACATATGGGGTTATTCAGAAAAGAGATCAAAGGGAAAATGAAAATATGATAAGTCTTTCCAGCATCATAACCAGAGGACAGTCAGATCTGAAAACGAAAACATGAGAACTTTGGCTATGATGTCATCAAACACTGATATCATTTCATGCACATCTTCCAAAGCCAAGCGTGTTCCACCTAACTGCCCCTGACAGTCGAGTCTCCCGTGTCTCACAGGCATATCAGAGTCCAGCCCCCCCCCCCCCCCCCCCAGGCCTGCCCGGGCCTGGGGAGTGTTGGGGCTGTGGTGTCAGATAAGCTCAGGCTACAGACTATATTTATCCTGCCACTCATTAGAATTTAGCAGACCTCTAAAGACCTATCACACGCCGTCTCCTGCCGCCTTTTAGTGTGTCACCAACTTGTCCAGATAACATGGAGGGTGGACAGTGCAGGCGGGCGGGAGTCATACTCAGAGGATGGTTGTTGATCTGATGCTGCCTAATTTGCAATTAAGTAAAATCTAGTGAAAAATGGAACATAATGGGTTTTTGAAAAAATCTTTCAAAGTGTAAGTGTAGGCAAAGCGAGGAGGAGCTCAGAGAAACAATAGCTGGGGCAGTCCATGAAGTATTCTGTGTAGCCAGCGTACCTGTGCTATGCCTGGAGGGAGAATATGTTGGAGAGCGAGTAAAGAAAAAAAAAAAACCTGAAGCGGCTGTTAGTTTTAGCAACTGCCACAATCCCTGAATAAGGAAGACGGAGTGATACAAGGAAATGATGATTATTTAGGTCAAGAGGCTGAAAAGTTGCCATTAACATTTTCCAATCGGAGTACTTCGAAGAATTCAGCCGGTCCAGCAAGTATGACTGGATACATAGCATAGCATAGACAGTTCCATCTGTCTCTGTAGAGCTGGTGTTTTGGCGTGGTGAGGGAAACAGACTGCTGGTTGAGAACAAGAAGGGCCGATTCTTGTATCGGTATAAATTTGGAGCTGTTTAACATTCTGTGAATTTTTGTATATTCAGATTTCTCAGCAGTAGATTGCAACATTTTACTTGAAAGTTTTACTTTATCAATATCTTTAATCGGGATTTCAAATTCTTCTGTGATTGTATGTGGGAGCATTACTGCATTAATATGAGAGCACATATGAGGTTGTGGAGGTATTATTGCTGCTAACAAATAGTCTGTTTGTTTTTTTGTCAGAGACAGACGCATTTTTTTTCAAACATACAATCCTAAACCATTACAGAGAAGGAGTCATGGTATTACTTAGGCTATCGCTCAACCCAGAGGTTCAGTTTGCATTCTGTCTTGTTTTGATCAAATCTTCTGGTTTAGTTGAGGTATTCTTGCTTCACTAGTTTGCTTTCCTTTGCTTTCCTTAGGCCCCTGTCAGACACTAAGTTTGCTCTCAGATGTCTGGTTAGGGGATGGCAATTTTCACTTTATGCGCTTGAGTAAAAATGCCCCCCCCCAAAAAAACATCTACAGGAGATAGCACCTCTTTTAAAAGTGAGCATGGTGCCCATTTTCTGTTTTATTACTGCTAAGGAATGATACCTGGACAATGTATGGTGTGGTGAGCACGGCAGGGCTGGAAATTGCTCAGCCAGAGCTGTGGAGTCTGGGCATGAAGGAGCCGGAGATATTTGCGGATCAGCAGGAGTTTTCGGGGGTCCTGGCAGCCTGTAACCCATCAGCTGCTGCTCAACAGCCCTGCATGCCACTCTCACACGTCCAGCCCCTGCTGGCATTTCCACTAGGGCTGGTGATAGCGAGATGAGCCAGAGAGATAGACTTATAAAACACTCGCACTTACGGGTGAAGCTTCTCAGAGTAAATGGGAGTACACCGGGGGTGCATGATGAGATAATTAAATGAAGATAGCAAGTATGGAAGAGACTATGTCACAAATGGAGGGATTAAGCTTATCTCATTTTGGATCATTTTAAATATCTTAATTGAATGCATCGGGATGTATCCGTGTAAGTTTGATGGATTTTTATAGCTGGATGGAATTTGAAATTTGACCACCCCATCACTCCCCACCTGTCAGAACAGACGGCGGGGCTTGGCGGGGTCACAGGCACTTCCAGCCACATCCTGCCCTCACGTCTAATTCCCACCAAACCACGGTGGCAGCATAGGCATGCTCGCATCATTTATGTTGCACGGGGCAACCCCACCCAACTGCTTCTGTGGAATACAAGAGGGCAAGAGAGGACATGATTTTGTCAATGGTAGACTGAGACCAGGTCAATCATCATGCTCATAAGAAAAGAGTCGGGTAACTTTCTCCAGGCGTTTTTTTTTTACAACAGAATGAATCATTTGACCTTTAGCCAGCGTATTTCTGACGCTTGTTTACAGTATATATGTGTGTGTGTGTGTGCTCGCGTTGCCTTCAGCCTGGGGATGTTGTTGGCTGATTCTGTGCCATATTTCCTTATCTCTGGTCAGCACGCTGGCTCTAATGAGAGGCGCCTCCACCTCCTCAGACTCAGCTCGCCGCTGCTGGAAGGCAGAAAAAGAGGAGGAAGGGCAGCGAGGAAAGAGAAGGGGGTTGAGGTTAACTACAGTAGGGGCCAGCAAATAAAGAAAGACAGAGGGGGCCCAGTGCCTGACAGCCCCTGACAGCTGAGCTCCCCCCTCTCAGTGGGGGGTTTCATGACCACAAACTGACAAGGAGTCTGTCTCTCTTTCCCCCCTCACACACACACTAGTCCAGTTAAACTTTTCACAAGCTTGTCGCCGTGCACAAATCCTACCCATTTTCCCTTTCAAAGATACTGTAAGAGGAGGTGCTCACACATAAGAAAGTCTAACATTACAACATAACTATCGTTTCACAACTGTTGTTTCACAAAGTTTTTTGTGTGCATTAGCATGGATGCTCAGTATGTATGTTTCATAGTGTGTGGCATGACACCACAGGGGGCAGTTTGCAACAGGTGTAAAAAAAAAAAAAAAAGAGGATTGTCAAGCAGGGTTAACTGTTTTCTTTGACTTTTGAACCTTTGTGAACACATGCACACTGAAACAGCTGTGAAAAAACTCTCCGGTGAGCACAGATGCCAGAACACATCATATATCTCTGTCAAAAATTAAACTACCCATGTCATCTGTTAGCGTTTCTCCCGTAGAGACCAGCTCGAGACATTTATGAAACAGTTACTTAGTCCAAAGCTGAGGTTTGAAGGCATGTACTGATGTCTGTAAAGCCGTGGAGGTTCAGTAATGCCTTCAGATCAGACTGAAACAGGTTAAAAGGAGATGAGAGTAAATCATATTGGTCACTGATGATGATTCTTCTGCTTCTGGGTTAGTCAATTTTTCATAACGCAAAGGTCAGTTATCTCTATCTTTGCCAGCAGCTGTCTGATCATTCATACAGCTCGCAGAAAATAGATGATATCTTTGTGGATTTTTCAACATTTTCAGGTGGAAAGCATCTATGTATTGCCAGAGAGTGTTGGAAAAGTGTTATGTATTCAAAGCTGCAGACAGCCACATCAACTGTTTAAACTCTACACTTAGAAAAAAGGAAGGGAAAATGTTTTTTTGTATTTTTTTTAACTTTTCTTTTAGAGCAATAACAACCACTATCAATGATTTTTTTTTTTTTACAAATCATTGTGAAAAGTAATGTCATGAGTCATGCTTAGTAAAGAAATCACATACTTAAACTTAAATTTAGGGCTAGTTCAGGTAAGTACACTTTTCCTAGTATATCCCATGACCGAGCATAATCAGTGAGAAATGTGCTCTACCAAATAATTGACCTGGATGTTACAGGGTTAAAAAGCGGAGAGTGAAAAACTGGAGAACATGATTCAAGCAGATGGAGTTGAGTTGAGACATAAGTCACGGAAAGAGTCCCCAGAGGATAATCAAAAAGTCAGCAGAGTCACCATGAAGCATATGGGTAAGAGAAGCAAATGACAAAAAAACAGAGTAAGTGAAATTCTACTTGCAGTTCAGCCTACTTAAAGTCTTCAGATGCATACGTTCAAAGACTCAAATACATTGATAAACAAAAAGCCGTCCCGAAAAATGAGATTGTTACACAATTTAAAATTTGACATTGATGATACCAAAAATGGACGCACAAACCTTCTGTCATTTGTAATACCTATATATCTGTTCCTCTTCCTTGCGTAACTTAATCCCATCGGCCCCTCTAGATGACATGATTTAACACTAGTAATAGGTGGGCCCTGTCGCTGGCCCCCCTAATGAGAGAAGCCAGTGCACTTCTTTAAACAGCTGCAAATTTGGAAGTGGTTTGTGCATCAGTTGGTGGTGAACAGGTGAAGAAGCTGACAGGCCCCGAACAGACTGTCACTGTTTTTTCAAAACCTTTAACCAGCTTTATCCACCAAAAACTAAAATAAGAGTGGCATAGCTGGGAGACATTAGCATGACTCTCTATGCTCCAAAAACAAGTCAGGTTTATCTTTCCAGAGTCTGGAGCATGCAAACTACATAGATATAGAGTTATCACTGTGTAGAATTTTGAAAACATTAAATCTGTTTCTTCCTGACTCAACCAGATACTGGCGTGCTTTTGGATGTACTTCGTCCGAATTAGCACCATTGTGGTATCAGTCCACATCAAAGCAGGAAGATTTCCCCAAAATGCTGAATGAAGCCTTGGGAACAACTTCTGAAGACTTAATGACTGTAAGTGAGAGCCAAATAGGGGCATTATTTGGAGAGAGGATGATGATATAAAATGAAACGTAAAATCCATCCTCTGAGATATTTTTGGCCCAATGCTTGTCTTTGCCTTCCTCCATAATCTCCTGCACGGGAATATCCCCCAGGCACCCATTTCTCCCATCGTTTCTTCCTGAAGGTTTCCTCAGCCCTCTCCTATTTTAGTATGTTCCACCAAACGTGATTTGACCTCTTCCGTGAAGAAAAAAAAAACGACTAAGCCCCCCTCGTAAAAACCATGTCGCCCTGTGTGTTTGTGTGTGTTTCCATACGGCAACAGTTTTTTTCCCAGTGCTAAATGGAGAGGGGGGGTCATCAGCACTCGGCACAACAGGGAGGATGGTCCTGCCTGGATTCCCCAGCAGCTCTTTATAAGGACACGGGGAAAAAGCCTCTGCTGCCTCTATATTTAGATTGACTTTATTGGGCCTCTTGTCTTCGCTTTTTTTTTTTTTATCCCTCCTCCTGTGCACTGCTGGTGGAAATCTCTCACCAAAGCCATGTGGGAGGGCAGCCCTCCTCTCCATCACGGAGAGGGGAGTGTGAGTCTGATAATGATCTCACTGATAATAACAGAGGAGAGGAAAGGAAAGAGAGATGGAGGGAAGCTGACAGAAAGGTGGTGGGTGGTGTGGCTGCTCTTTTTTTTTTTCTCATTGGGTCCCCTCCGTTTCTGCTGGCCATGCCCTCTCTGTCTGGCTTGGAGTAATAGGAAAGATTTGCACTTGTCGGCCATGCCGAGAAGAGACCACCTGCTAACTCAACCGAACACACACCTGCTTTGGACTGCTTAGGTTTTGACACGGAATGGTGAAACTGCTAACTAATTACATGTGCAGCAATGTGTGCAGATAGACACCATGCAGGTTCAATTATGTCCACTTATTTGCCATTTATCCACTGGTGATTGTAATATTCAAACCCAAAAGGCCTGATGGCAGCACGCAATAAGCTGGTTTCTGTGGCAGAGGGAAAGTTACCACACATGTAGTAATAGCTTTAGATGGAGGCTTGTCACAGACCAGGCCTGACACAATTCTTTACAACACTGAAGATAATGGGTACATTATCAGGGCTTGCTTTTCCAGCCTTGGCTTCTATTCTTCTCCACTGTTGATATCACTGGAAAATATAACATGCATTTGCTAATATATTGTTTCATATCTCTAAACTAAAAGAAAACGGAGGTATTGTCACTCTGATAGTAACAGATTAGATTGAATGAGAATGGTATAGGAACACGAAAAGTAAGCGACAATAATTTAAGCAACTAATTCATCTTGTTTAGACGCAATTTACTGCACAAGGAGCAATATTCTTAACCTGTTGATGGTATTTTCTTAAAGTATTATACTTTCTTAAAATATTAGTCAGTATTGCTGCTGATAATACTAAATAATACGAGTCTTGTACTGTAAGTGAATAGGTTGTCTTTCTTTTAATGGGAGAAACAGGCAGAGAGATCCATGAAAGGGCTGGAGCAGGAGTCCAAAAATCTCCATGTGGACCTCACCAATCGGCAAAGCCCAGACGGGTGGAGCTGAATGGCCAAATTTGCATGTGAGCTGTCAAATTCAGGAGATGCGCAAGAAACACCTCAACTGCCATGCAAATGGGAATCAAATGGGATTCAAAACAGGCCGAGCTGCAGTCCGGGTCCAAAAAGGTGGGACTACGGGGGCGTTTAGTGCACTCCGCAGTGGTCCGTGCTGCGCCACACAGCCATGCAGCTGTCTGGGTTTCTGACTTTTGGCTAAAAGGTCCGTCTAGTTTGACCACAACAGCGGCAGCAGACCGTTGGGAAGGACAAACTATGACATCAGAGCGGTGCGCGCAGCTCTGGAGACAATAGTTCTCTGTGCGGGAGGAGAGAGGGGGGGGCGTGGCCCGGCCGGACAGAGGCTCTTCTCAGCGGGCCGGCGGCGGGGCCTCAGCAGCTGTCTCAACCTCTGTCTGCATCTCTGATACATACGCAGTCCCGATCCGGCATGAAAGCTGGAGCAGATTTATGTTAAATCCCTTCGGCCCCATGTGTCCCCCTTTGTGTGCCACTCTTTCCAGGCCCAGCTCAGGAACGCAGCGACGGAGGTGGAGTAGGAGAGCCCCAGAGAAAGAAACATTTTTCGTTCACATTTGCAAAACAAAGAGGCAATGGACAGAGAGATCCCCCCCCCCCACCCTCCACACCAACCGATCTGGACAGATAGCACAGATAACTGGGCATGTGTACCCATAAACATGATGTCTGCCTATGACTGTGTTTACACCCTGTTTGTGCCACAAGCAAAAAACTAAGAGGCTTTGGTCAGAATACTCAGCCTGTTTACTCAAACCCTCCAGCGGAGAGCCATTCTTCCCCAAACAGCCATAAAGGTTTACAGGCCATGACAGAGAGGGGTGAAGAAGCTCACCATGTAGCTGAATTTCACACGGGGAGAGTTAGCGGGTTACGTGATCTGGAAGCCTCACACATGCCCAGAGCAGTAGGGCCAAACCACCACCTGAGGGCTGGGGGGGGGGGGGGGGGGGGGGGGGGGGCGGCCTGCCTATAAGAGGACGGCTCAGTGCGGGGTGAGCAAACAGTCGGCGAGCATCATTGAGCTAGTATGAGCTGTGTATCCACACAAAACCCACCTGCCCTTCAGTTTAGGTCTAATGACAACAAATGCAACAAAGCCCTAGAGATCCGCCCAGCCTGGAGGGGCCGCCACAGCTGCCTATTCAGCCTCTTGTTCACCTGTGAGAGGGCCTCAATAGGTCTCCGCGTTATTAAAAGCTTTTATACACACGGGCCGATCGCAATATGAATATCCATAAAGGACGTCGGCTCAGGCGGGGGGTTGGCGGTAAATTATGATCGGGCCTTTTGTCTGAGCCTCCAGCCCCGAGCGCAAACTTCCAGCTTTGCTTAAGGACACAGAGCCTCGGCTTTTGTGTTTTATCTGCACACCATTTCTCTGAAAAAAACGGCCCGGGTATTATCAGTCAGTTTCCACAGCGGCCTCGCCATTTCACAAACAGCACACCCTCACACAGACCATTATGCTGACCATGCAAATAAGGATACCACTGATTTTTAGTCGTACTTCTCTTACGTACTTCTCTTCAGCTGCTGAAAGGCTGTTATAACCATAAAATAGTGAGAGAAAAAAACCCACCGAAGCCCCTCAAATCAAAACCTAACTCAGTAAAAAAGAGCTGACATGCCCCTGAGAAAGCTGTTGGCTGTGTACACTCCTATGTTTGAAATGCAAACAACAAGTTGGGCTTGCCGTGGCCCCAAGACATGAAATCTATTGTGTAAATAATGTTTGACATCAACTCTGGACCAGACTGATGATCATTTCAGGATGAGTTCTGATGCTGTGGGCAGCTGCCATCATGAAAATGATCACTCAGAAGTCTTTGGGAAGCATGTTGTTCCTACTAGGCACGAGAGAGGAATGATACAACCTAGATTGGAAGCACATCCACACACGTCTCTGCCCAATCACGTCATTTGTGGTACCCTAGCTGCTGTTTTTCAGGAAGTACTGTCTCTGACTGGTGTCGGCCGTGAAACCCCTGTGGATAACGGAGCCTGTTCTGTCACTCCACGAGATGAACCCACTGACCTCTGATACACAGCTGCCGGCGGGGAGACACACAGGCTCCTGCTTTATCCCGGGATCAGGATCAGTCGGGACATCTTTAAGTGAGCACAGGACGCACACCACAGACTTCCACAATGACACACATTGTGACAGGCTCATGTCCAAGGCAAACCTTTGCCTGGGTGCTGAGCCTGAAATGCAGTGACTGCCACCTAGTGTTCAAGGAGAAGAACACCTTTTACTCATTTGCATATATACTTATGTTTGTGTGTGTGTGTAAACTGACCTTTAGTCCACTTTTTTCTTGCTTCTTTGCAGCTCATCTCTCCTGATTTTGAATACTTTGATGAATTCCAACTGAGCAAAAGTATCCTACGGAAGAAAACATGTACCTAAACCATGTTTAATTAACTTTTTACTCTCTAGTAGAGATATATGTGCCTGCATAGTCCTGGCTGATCAGCAGCTCTTCACTCCTAACACAGCTGCTGTTATGGTTGTTAACAGGTCTTAAATGGGTTTCTGGTACTTTGGTTGCAACATTGCCTCGATGACTAACGTAAACGGATGCTTAGCTGCTAAATTAAACATAGATATTTTGCTTCATATTCATATGAGGGAATGAGACAATGATTGAATTAAAAAAATTAACAACAACTGATTTTTATTACTTGAATAAGTATGAGTCTGCCTGTGTTTCTCCAGGCCAACTCATTGTGAGGTCATCTGATTTGCCCATACACACAAATACATTTAGTTGTACTTGTTTATTCCAACAGCTATACATTGTTGTCATGAACGTTAAATTAAAAAAAGATCAATATAAAAATGCAACTGAGATCAAAAAGCAACTGAGGATGTAAAAAAAAAAAAGATGCATGCTGGATGTTACTGACTGAATGACTCTTTACTGTACAAACCATTAAAACTATGACACATAAACATCCCCCTGACTGAGGGACGGCTGCTGTAATCTTTGTGAGTGACGAAAAAGAGGAAGTAGAAATTATTCCAACATTTTTTTCAAGATTAAAAAGGAAAAAAACAAACAAAAGAACATCCCTCTATCCATCCAACAACTTCAGAATGCTTTCCCTCTCCTTTAGAGCTTTCCATGCCTGGTCTTTCTCCTTCTTGGTGGGGGTGCGTTTCTTCTGCCTGGCTGCCATGATCCTCCGGAATCCCTCCATCACCTCGTTGTCAGCCACCCTCACTCTCTGCCTCAATTCCTGCTTGCGCATTTCTTCCTTTGCCAATCTGTGAGACAACAGAAGGGAGAAAATGATAAATGCCACGCCGTCAGCTTTTAAATAAACTTTGCTGGGCAGAGTTTGCGGTGCTGGTAAACTGAGAGCAGCCCAGGCCTCACCGGAGCAGCTCCTGTTTCCGGGCTCTGTTGTGGGCGCTTAGGGCTTTGAGCTCTGCTTGTCGCTTCTGCAGCTCAGCGAGGACCTCGTCCTCCGAGTCTCCGCCGGTGCCAGGTCTCTCCTCAGAGTCCAGCAGCCCTTGGGCTATCAGCTCCTCTTTGATCCGTGCCTCCAAGGAGCGCGTGTGAGGAACACTGGGGAGGGAAGGAATAAAGACTATGATGATGCACGTGCATGGCAATGCTAAGAGCTGACCAAACTGTTACCATCTGGTTAGATTTAGTACTGAGTTATAGAACTTTGATGTGAGTAGTGACTATACTGTTTTTTTGCAGCTAAATGGAAAAGTTATTTGTCTTACCAAATAAACTGAAGCTGTCGAAAATGCTCTTCCATGTTCCCGAAAAAACTGGCCAATTATTTGACTGAATGTTTTAAAAATGTTATCATTGCCGGTTACAATGGTGGTTTTGATCTTCCACTGGTAACCCTGACCATCCTCGCTAAGCTCTGTGCACACTCGCATAAAATCCTCTGACACTTTGTACAAAGTACACCAATCACTTGGCTCCTCATCCATTAGTGTAGCAGGCTGTGTTAACATAGATGTAAAAATCAGATGCAAACGCAGAAGTTCCTGCACTCAAAAAAGACGGGAACAGCAACCGGCTGATTGTTATTCACTAAGCTAATACGAGACTAACACAGCATATGTACTGTATGTAGACTGATGAACTTCTTACTCTGGCTTAGTTCCAATGTCAGCTGCACTCAAAAAACATCAAGACCAAATGTTGGCTCAGAAAGAGAGCCTTTAATCCCCCCCCCCCCCAAATCCTTCCCTCTGCTATATCAGACCAGTGAACATTGAATCTAAATGGCTGAATACAGCAGTTTGCCATTTGATACAAACATGTGATGTAGCTTTTCTTTGGATTTCTTTTAAATGTATTTGGAAAAACAAAACACACACCTGAAAGCTTTTCCTTGGCTTCGAGGAGAGGTCCCGGCACCATCGTTGGCATCTTTTGCTGATATGTCTGGAATAGGTGAATCCTCCATGGGGGATATAATGTTTTCCTAAAAGATAAAAAAAAAAAGATTTCATTATCTACAAATACGTCAGCATCCGTGTCTGTTTTTACCGAGCATTTTTGATTTATCAGCATAAAAAAAGCTGAGACCCACCTCAACAAGAGCCTGCAGCAGACGCTGCGTGAGAGGACCAAAAGGACAGCCATCTTCTGGTGATTCATGTTGGGATTCTGACTTTTTCAGCAGTGAGTCCACATCTACATGCAACATTGAAGTTAGTATTAGAACAGATGCATGACTCAGTCTGCCATGGGGAAGCCATAGATAGGGAACAGACCTTTTGCATCCAGCTCTGACAGCGGCCCACCCATGAGGCTCTTCTTTTTGTCGTTGGCTCGAGCTCCTTCCCTCTGCTCCTCAAGGAGGTCTTCTTGAGCCCAGCGCTGTGAGTAGTGTTTCCCCAATGCTGGGATCTACACACACACAGCACAGAGAGACACACACGTCACTCTGCTTCTTCAAACACACACAGACACAAGTATAAAGTCAACCCAGTGCTTTTTCTGTCATACTTTGAAATATTCAGCTTCATCATCTGGAGGTTTCAGAAGCTCCTCAAGCTGCCGTATCTCTTCGTTTGTAATATCAGCACAATATGGTTCCACCGATGCCCAGAACCTGAGCACAAAAAAAAACCCAAAGCATGTTTTGATAAATGACCTACCACAGCACATGTCAGAGCAGCCTCACGACTGATGGATAGATTGATATTGATGCTGATATAGATCCAGTATCATTTAGTGCTGAAAAATATATCAGATATAACTGGGTAAAGGAACTGGAGCTTCGTTGCTGACCTATTGGGAGCATCATTTTTTGGAGTACGGGGAATATCTTGTGGATCATCCGTGAATTCATACTCCTGAACTTTTGGCGTCAGGCTTTGGGGTTTGGGTCTTCCAGGACCTGGGCCTGGCCTGTGTCCTCCCTTGCTGTCCAATTTCTGCTTCTTTTGCTTGTGACGGGAGGAGGCTGCAGGGTCGGGGTCTTTTCCCAGTTTCAAGAAACGCTTGTCTCCCTTCTTGTCTTGCCAATCTGTGAGGATCTGACATGCAGAAAAAAGGAGAGAGGATGTAAGTACAGATCAGTGTTGTCATTTGGGACTCACGTATAGATCTGATCTATAGCCTTGGAGCTGAATGATGTGCAGACTTCCTCCTACCTGTCTCTGCTCCTCCAGGGCTCGGAGGCGGCGGCTGGCGGAGGACAGGAGTGTCTCCAGCTCCAGCTGCATGGTGTCCAGCTCTTCGATGCCGATCCCATCGTCTTCAGATCGGCTGAGCACAGCAGTGTAGCGGGGACACAGCTTGACATGCTCGACGGGCTTGAAGTCGTAGTATTTGAGCGGGGGGCAGTCCTTCAGCTCGCTCATGATGCCCTGAGCGGGGGAGCCGTCAGCACCTGGTCAAACTAATACTACCGGAGGGAGACACCAGACACACACATTAGAAAATCTAGAGCACGTACGAACGCAAGAGGGCACGCACTCAACTCACGTACAGGCAGGGCTGCTTCGTCTAGCGCAGGGCCCCGAGTTATCCCGAATTACTTTTAAATTCTAACCGCAGCCATTGTGTATTAACAGTTATCAACCCAGTGTTGTGTAAGAGAAGGCTCTGGGAGCTCAACATAAAACACCACGCACATATAAATATACATTTTAACGTTTAAGAGATAGAGTCTTTACCGTCAGTGAAAGGTGTCCATGATGGAAAAAACCATTGCGATGAGAGGAATGTATGCTGCATTTTGTAACTATGTTACCTTTTATTCGAGACTATGTATATGCTATATTGAGAATTTATCTTTTATAACAATCTTAATATCAATAGGTAGTATTACACAGTGAAACACGTTAATACAAACGTAACAAGTATTACGTTATCAACAGTTGAGGCTATAGTGGTATAGTCGGAATAAACTATTTCATATAGAGGGGCGTCTACCATCGTACCTTTCAATTAAATTATGTTTATACTTTCAGAATATTCCACATACGTAACAAAACGTTACATGTATGGGTATTTTTGTATAAATAAAAGTTTTGAAAAAGTCAAATTAACAACAGATCGAACGACCGCTGTTAGACGTCCCCCCTCCGAGCAAACCGAAATGGATGCACTCAAGGAGATACTCGTTTTAGTCAAATTAATTTCCACGCGGGCGGAGTTATCAACTTGGTGACGCGAATGAGGTGTCTGATAGAAAAAAACCCATCTCGGCAAAGATAAAACAGAAAAACTAACACACCCTAGCTGTGCCAGACTATGCAGGATTTACGGAAGAGTCGTCCCAGGCGTGGCTGAAGGAACTTCCGTCTTCTACAGGTCAAAATGGTAAGCTCTTGCCTTAGATATATTTTTTATGTTTTATTACTTTTATATTTATCCCAATTCATTTTGAATTTACTGGAGACGGGATTAACTTGCTGTTTCCAGCCTTTTAACGATGGGTTTTATGGTTGGCTGCAGTAAAACCAGACAGCGGCTATCATTGATTCG
The DNA here is from genome assembly GCA_907169785.1 of Menidia menidia. Lineage (NCBI taxonomy): Eukaryota > Metazoa > Chordata > Actinopteri > Atheriniformes > Atherinopsidae > Menidia > Menidia menidia. The sequence continues at coordinate 18,480,309 of CAJRST010033334.1, read as the reverse complement.
GTATGCAGAAAGTAGACAGAGATGAGCTGTCTTTTTCTCTCGCCTTACTGTGCTGTCATTACTGTTCTATCTAGCTTAAACAAAAGTCGAGCATTTGTGAGCGCAGTAGACACTGGAAACATACTTAGCATCAGTTATTTTGATGGATCCCGATCACTGCTGCAAGCGAAATGAGTGGGTTCGAACCGGAACCCGGAAAGTGGTGGATACGTCATGTTCTGTGACTTAAAACCACGGACGATTGCTAAAAGTAAATCAAATACCAACATGCAGTTCACCTAATGTGAGCAGCGGCTAGCTCTCAGCTCGTTCTGGGTTCTCCTCCTAAACCTGACCTCATTGCGGTCAGGTTCACGTTGTTTGCAATTCGATCTCAATCCAAAATCCCATCATCTGGTCTAGCCCTAACCCTGACACTTGTCCTCTCTCCTCAGACAGCGACTCTGCGCCCCTACTTGAACGCTGTGAGGGCCACCCTGCAGGCGGCTCTCTGCCTGGAGAACTTCTCCTCTCAGGTGGTGGAGCGCCACAACAAGCCGGAGGTGGAGGTCAGGTATGTTCAGTGGATTCACTGGATTCTAGGCAGCCTTAATGGCAGTCAACATTCTTCGCGTCCTCCTGTTTTTCCTACCTTCAAGCCATCAGCTGCTCCTGCACAGGTTGGGGCTTGTGCAGACTTGCTTGAGCGGAAAGAAAAAATGACACAAGCATGGGCAAGACTCAGAAGTTGGAGGGAAGGGGCCAGCTGTGGCCTGCCTGCATGTAACCATAACTTATCAAGGGGTCTTGAGTGCAAACGTGTTGTAACGTTTAATGTTACGATGTAAAAAAACTGAGGCTGCCTTGTTGATGATGTTTCCAGGAGCAGTAAGGAGCTGCTTCTTCAGCCGGTGGTGATCAGCCGTAACGATAAGGAGAAAGTTCTCATCGAGGGGTCCATTAACTCTGTCAGAGTCAGCATTGCTGTCAAGCAGGTAAATGAACTCACAATCTTTCTCTACAGTTTGATTCCCAAATTCGTTTGGAGCTAAATGAAACTCCTGTTGTGACTTCTCGTAGGCTGATGAGATCGAGAAGATCCTTTGCCACAAGTTCATGCGCTTCATGATGATGAGGGCTGAGAACTTTTTCATTCTGAGGAGGAAACCAGTAGAGGTAAGGGCTGTTTTGGGGGAGGAAAGTAGCAGGTTAGTCAGCAGATGACGGACAAGTGCTGTCATCTTGTGAAGATATTCCAATATAAATGGAAAATGCCCAAATAAGTTACAGTGCCACAGTCCCTCAAATGTGATTTTTAAAAAGTGATGCTCAACAATCCCTTTTTCTTTCACGTCTCTGCAGGGATATGATATTAGCTTCTTGATTACCAACTTCCACACAGAGCAGATGTACAAGCACAAGCTGGTGGACTTCGTCATCCACTTTATGGAGGAGATCGACAAGGAGATCAGCGAGATGAAACTGTCCGTTAATGCCAGGGCCCGTATCGTTGCCGAAGAATTCCTCAAGAATGTAAGCGGCGTCTTTTCTGCAGGAGCCACAGACCTGGATGCCGTCACCTGACGGGGTGCTAATTGGATTGAATTAACACACTTGAATATAATTAAATTGAATATAATTTTTTCCCTCCATCTTTTCTGCAGTTCTGATGACAGCGTTGGACTCGGTCTCGTACGAGCCTTGGAAAACTCTTAAGGGCCAAACAGCACGGGGGAGGAGAACTTAAGGAGTGAGCAGCCAATCAGCAAGGAGATGAGAGGGACCTGACCAATCAGAAGCCCCTTTGCGCCCGATCCCCAGTATTTCCCTGTAGTCGTGAATATCAATTCATGTATATAATGAAACATTTACCAGTTTAATTTTCAGCCTCTCTGAACAAATCCCCAAACAAAGGCGGGTCCTTAAAGTATTAATCAAGTTGATATCCACGGATACAGGGGCACTGAGGGCTGTGTTGCAAATAAAACAGCCAATTATTTTTTTCTTTCTATCTTGTGTATGTGACTCTGTATGTTCTGTCTCTATTGTTTGAAATTTGTCTCCCAAAAAAATTCTCCGTCGAGAACATACATGTCTGAGTAAGAAATCTGTGTGGCATTAAATCACATGGAACGCCATCCGTCTGTAAAGACGCCACAGTATCCCATGTAAACAAAAAAAGGTTAGAGAGAATAAAAGTCACTTGTTATACTTGTGTGCTGGGATTTCTAAAGCACCATTTATGGTTCGAGTCAGAGCTCTGCTGTACCTATAAATGGGTTTGCTGTTTCTGAGGAAGTCGTTTTTAAGACCGCACTTATGTCACTTCTCTCTTCAAACTCGGCTGATTTTGAGGAAGGGGAAGTGCCGCACACAGCGTGTGAACGGCACGCATTCAGATTTCCAGGCGGTAGCGGATGATTCATTTAACGACCGCCGTCCGTGGGGAAAGACATATTTTCATGAAGGCCCATTTTTTGTTATTTCATCAACAAAAATAACTGAACACACAGGATTACAAACCTCCACTCTGAAATATGTTTGAGTAGCATAAATTCTGCTATCTTGAGTGGCCACGATGACTTTTCTTCAGCAGCTCGTGGGAATTTGGGGTATCGGTGGGGAATAATGAACTGAATTACTGAGGAAACAGTTCTGAGTGTGTTGGTTGGATAGTTGCAAAAGCTGGGTGGTTTAGAAAAATAACATTTTTTATTTCAGTTGGGTCGGAACATACATTTTCAAGTCACAAGCAACACAATCAGCTCTAAGCTAATTTTCCTTATTCGCACATATTGCCTATCAAAACGGTGAGATCTGGGTTTAGGCCGAATAGTTCGGGCAGAGACAACACAGTACACAGGCTGGCCACCCCACGCTGTACAGGAGCTGCTGATACAACACAGCTGGCTGATGGTTTAGTCACTGTTTGCTCACCTCGGAACGGCTATTAACGGCCTCTCAGTCTCCACAGTTGCGACGGTGAGCTTTGCGGTTCGAAACCCACGGATTGCACGTGATTACAGAAGACACCTTGGCGTGAAGTGATTGCGGGATGCGGTACCACGTCAGACATGCAGCAAGGGGAAAAAGTCACAGAATTATTACACTGAACCACACAGTTAACTCTCGAAAACACGTTGCAGTAACCTCCCGTGGCTATTGTGCAGCGCAATATCGACACCGTAGTGAATGTAGTAACGGTTAAACAGGAATTTGCTGCGAGCACCCCGTGTGAGGGAACAGTGCAGATCAAAGTTAAAGTGGACCAGCTGAGCTGGGTGTCACACTGGGAAGCCTTCAGACATGGACTCTGGCTGAGCTCCTTGAAGTCTCTCTTGAAAGATGGGACGCATCACGGTCACTAGGCAGGTGGCGAGAGTGGAAATCGGCCAGAGTCCGTCACGGGCCGGAGACAGAAGGGGGAGTCCAGGGTCACCAGGCATCAGTGGTGGGGGGGGACGGTCTGCAGGGCGTCTTCGGCTGTACGATGGATATTCACATTCTGGAAGGAGGAAGGCAGCCGTCAGAGGGCTTTAGCATAAATGTGCATCAGCGTCTACAGGGAGTTCAAAAAAAGCTAAACAAAATAAAACAATAAAAGAAGAAAATACGTTTTTAATTTACTTACTATAGCAACACAGCATCCAAGGGACGCAGTGGTCCATACATTTAAGGTCAGCCTTTCTACTGTTAAAGGGTGGAAGCAACAGTATCCTGCACAATGCTGATAGCATCACATTTCTCTCTCAACTGTCTGAAATGTGCATGCCTGCAGCCCATAAATCAGACATGATCCATCTCTGTGGAAGTATGTTTGATTGATACCAAAAGCACTGCTCACGGCAAGCTTGTAACAAATGGCCTTTGTAACTCATTTGTAAAAATGTCATCATTTGCAGCCAAATTATTTACTTTGTAACCAAGCTGAAAGCTTCTAACAAGCACGGACTTTGTGATCCCTTTTAGTCGGGGCAGACAGAGATCTGTGCCAGGCACAAGTGGGCTGATGAATGGCTGCATTCAGCCTCTGGTAAATCTTTGCATGTGAATGAACTTGAAGTATCAGAGTCTTCAGCTAGCAGCAGAGTAACGGCGGGGACGGGCACACAGCATTGTATCCGATGATAGCCGAGATATATGAAAATGACAAACCAAATATGTATTGTTGTTAGTACTAACAGTTTTCATGCCAAACCTTCTAAAATGAAGCACAAAGAGAGTGTGGTAAGGATTCATGAGGTGGTTGAGTGGATTTTATTTAGAAACAGTAAACAGAGATATGTTCCTCTGTATTCTTATCATTATTATGAACTATGCATTTCTGTACCCCTATTATCTTCATTTAACAGAGTTACACATCCTTAAAACCTAGCTGTGGATTGTATGTGCAAAGCAGAAAAAAGCGCAACTCTGATTTATTGTGCTGTATTGTCAATTAAAGAATAGAGTTCCACTGCTACCCATGACATTATAACATTATTATCATCTGTTCTAAAGACAGTATTGATCCAAAAAGTGACCATAGTCAATCAATGTTAACTCAGATAAGGTGCTGGAGCAACAGTGCTTCACAGTTGGGTGTGCATCATCAGCTTAAAAAGACCCTTGATTGCCCTTCACTCACTCTCCAAAAGAAATGGAGAACGACAAGATCCGCTACAGGATTCATAATCAAAAATGAAGAAAAACTGGATTCCAGTCAATTACCATCATCAGCATGTCTTAAGATATATAACACAGCAGACAGGAACAGCGTGCAGATTAAAACAACTGTGGTGTACACTGTGTCTGAGGGGTTCATAGTGTGGGGTGCGGGTTAAAGGGTGGGACTGTTGGGGGAGGGGGCAAATGCCTCATTGGTGAGCTGGCACTGTAAGCAAAGCCTCCTCTGACATCCGTGACACTTCTACGTTCTGTTCGATGAAAAACAGACAAAGAGGAGGGGGAATCAAAACACAGGAGACACATCACAGCCGCTGCACAAACACAAAGTCAAAGACTCCTAAAGTGTCAAGTTTAGCTCGGTAGGAGGCCAGCTGTGTGTTAGCAAGTCAAACACAAACCAGAGCGGTTATATTGATATATGCTACATATACACCTTTGATTTATAAGCTGCTAAAACAAGGATTTGACTCTTTGTGGGCTGGAATGCATCGCTTAGCTTCCACATGGTGGTAACTAGAAACATGTTTAATGAGTGTGTGTAGCTGGCTATGAAAGGTTTGGCCCTCAGAATAGTGCATTATGTATTCAACCTGTTTTTGAGTCACCTTACCTTGGAACTGAATCAGTCTGTGAGTACGTGTGTGTGTATGTGTGTGTGTGTGTGTGTGAGAGAGACACCCACCTCTGGTTTTTCTCTGTGTGTGTTGACTGCGTCCACGTTTAGGCTGATGGACTCCACTTTACAGCCTGTTTAGACAAGTTTGTTTCATCTGTTCATCAGTTTGATCTTTTTTTGTTAGAAGGTGCAGATTTAAACATGGATTATAAAGTCTTCATACCGTAGGCCACCGGCGTTAGCTTCAGCACGGTGTGCAGCGGGCACTTCAGGTACGGGAGCTCTTCTGTAAGCACAAAATAAAAAATAAAAACTTAGTTCCTTATGTCATGTTTAGATATTGATTAGAAACTGATACTGACAGCATGATGGCAGTTTATGATCAATCACGCAGGCAAGACAAATCAGACTTTGGTTCAGCGATTTTGAAAATAATTCTTAGTTAGGGGGAGATGTACTTTGAAAGAAAAACACTTTTGTCAAACACCTTATTTGTCCCTCTGCTCTACGGGTTACTTGACTTTTATATAAAGGTATCGACCTGCTGTTTTGTCCAAAAAGTAGGCCAACAGACAGCGCATGACGGCTTGATGGCAGATGACCAGGACATTTTCTTGTCTCTCCAACTCCATGATGACCGGCTCCAGCCGCTGCACCAGGTCCTCGTAGGACTGCGTGCAACAGCGACAACAACAGCACATCAGACAGAGGCAAAGCAGAGCCCTACATTCATCATGATAAGCTAATAAAGGAATAGAGCTTGTAAAAGGCTACTTTAAGTTGTGTTCACAGGTAAACTGATTTTTAAGGACATGCCCCAAGGCATGTGACATGGGCACTGGTCACCCGCCTAATGCTTAAATCCATCTTTCTGTGTGAGACCAATGGAGGCGTAATCAGATAAAAGAAAAGGTGACAGCACACCAGCGGGCATTCAGCCCCGTAGTAAGGGACTTGACCCTGTACATTTGGAACGCACATGGGAATAAAAGCTAAAGCGATGCGTTTGTTTGTCAAGATCCAGCCGAAGCAGAACCTCATTAGAAGAGCGTGAGAAGCTGGAAGCTATCTGGATTTGGATTAATAGCGGGTTGGTGCTGATGTGTGCGAGGGGAAAGACAAAATATGCCATTATGTTAAAAAAAATAATACATTAAAAAATCAACAACAATTCAGCATTAAACAAAACACACAGCAAAGACAATATTTGTCGACCCACCTCCCCTTTTGGGTAGCGATAGCGGTATTTGTCCTGGTCCCTCAGAGCAAACTCCAGAGGATGGCTTTCCTGGATCTCCTCGTACATCATCTCCTCACATACACCCTAAAACACATCACAATCACTGGTAAATGATTGGAAGGGACTAAACTGAGGTCAGTGGAAACCAGCGGAGCACTGCTTACAGCGTCAATCTCATTGAGGACTTTCCACTGCTCGTAGGGAACATTGAGAGCCTCTGCTGTCTGGATGGTCCTCTTCATCTGACTCGTCCACACCTTCAGGTCACTAATTTTCTGCGTCTCCATGAACTGGTTTAGCTTCTTGGCAAACTGCAGGGAAATTAGGCGTTAGGCCTGTCTTTCTTTTAGCTTTGAAAAAAATATTGCATGCATTTTGAATTTGAAAGGACCTCTTTGCCCCTCGGTGTGAGACCAGAGTCTCCTCCGATTCGACCCTTCACATTAAGCTCGCTCTCCCCGTGACGACACAGGTAAATGGACCGTGGCGTGATGTGGATGTTCATGAGGTAGTAGACGATCCGGCTCTGGATGTGGTCCAACACTCTATTGACCAAGTAGCGCTGCCCGACATCCATGATTTTAATGTAGGAGAGATCCCTGAGAGGAGACGACGGCTGCATTAAAGCCAGGTTCACTCAGGTGAAAACTGAACGCACCCTCCGCCCCGGTTTCAGCCTCACCTGTCCAGAACCTCGTCCAGCGTCTCGTAGGAGTTTTCATAGCATTTGATCCTCTTCATGAAATCCTCCACTGCTTCTTCAGTGTTGCAGTTGGTGTAGTCGGGGCTGCACAGCTTCACTTGCTAAAACACGGCAAAGGCAGCAAAGTGAGCACAAGACCAGCGAACGCTCAACTCCCCCTGAAACAAGCACACCAACTCACCACTATGTTTTCCTGTATGACATCTGGGTCTTCACACACAGACTCCACAAAGAACACCTGAGAGGAGCACAAAAAGACACGGGCTCAGTGTGGCCCTGGACAATCGCGGCGTCCTCTGACGCACGGCCCGGCATGCACCTTGAAACCATTCTGTTCAGCAAACTGGATGATAGTGTCCCTTCTTTCTCTGGTGGTGTTTGTGGCATCAAACACCTATAAACACAAACACACACAGGGCCAAAGATGTCAAGCTTTGTTTGTTTGTTTGAAGTGAGAGAAAGCTTTCTGCCAACTGGGCATTTGACCTACAGCAACTTGGCCTCCATCCTTTGTAAGGTACTGTCGCACATCGTTCAGCGCCGCCGAGGCACACTGCCTGCAAGGATTACAAACCACCCCGGCCATAAATATCCCGCGTCTGGTTTCTGCATCAATTCTTACGGCACCAAGTGACTCCTACCTTCTGATCTTTAACCCCTCCTCGTTGTCCGGACTGAAGAACTCAAAAGACTTGTAAATCTTGACGAAGTCTCTTCTGTACTGCCCTACATTGAACTCTGCAGGAGTGGAAAAAAAGGGGTGTCAAAAGAAAAGGCACCACTATGATGATCCGAATCACCTCTTTTTTTCATTAACGTTGGGTTTGCACAGCTCTGCCTCATTTCCTGGGGAGCCCTACCTCTGGTGGGCACACCGATCCAGTTGAGATAGCGAGTCAGCTTTTTGGATATGTAAGTCTTTCCTCTGGCAGGAAGGCCCACCGTAACGATCAGGGTGGGGCAGTTAGTCATACACACTGGAACAAAAAAAAGAGAAAGAAAGGCTCAGTTTTGATGTGCACAATTGATCAGCCCGACATGATATTTATTCAGCAATTCTGCTCATTGCCTGACTTTACGGCAGTAAGAAATGGCTCCATCTCTTTCAGAATCATGACTGTGCACATGACTAAAACAAAAGAAATGCAATCTTAGGCCTAGATTGTCTTTATCTGAGCAGATTGAGCAGCAGAGGTCACTATGATGATGGAGTTGGGAAACTTTAACTCCTGCAGACAGATGGCAAGACACCAGAGATGTTTCCACACTATGCACAGAGGAATAACACAGATAGTTGTCGTGGTATGAATGTCTGTTAAGGTAGAAGTCTTCGTCAACTATATGTCAACCATGAGGTTTTTTTCTTTTGTTAATCAGCCAACCGACCTGTTCAGCGTGCAACTCCACCCCACAGACATCTGCACCTAAGTCCTGACATGTTTCACTATTGATCCGGATCATCAGCCCATAGTGCCATGGGTCAGGTGGAAAGCGTGAGCGCAATCCCTCACAATGACCGC
>CAJRST010033334.1:18223977-18471573 GCA_907169785.1 Menidia menidia | reverse complement strand
ATGTATGTATGTATGTATGTATGTATGTATGTATGTATGTATGTATGCTGCTGTGTTTGGGATCAGTGTCCTGTAGTACGACTGAGGTTCAGCAAAGCTTTATCTGTCAATAAGTGTGTGTGCTGTTTTACAACATCCTCCTGTAAAATAGATTAGAAATTTAAAGAAGACTAACAATCCATAAAGCATGTGCTGATGTTTTCCCTCCTTGGCTTTACGATAGGACACACTTTAATACTCTAGAACACCAAACTCTATTTATATGGGGGAGCTCACATTTGCCAATGACAATTAATTATGGTATATTTGAACAATACTCCTGCTTCCTCCCACTGTCCAAAAACTTGCATGTTAAGTTTAATGGACACTCCAAATTGCCCTGTGGAGTGAATGGAGTGAATGTGTGTGTGGTTGATTGTGTTTGTGTGGTCCTGTGATGGACTGGTGATCTATCCAGGGTGAACCCGACTCTCACCAGTTGTCAGCTGGGATATGCTCCAGCCCCCCCACGACCCCTTGGGAATAAGCAGTCGGGACAATTTTGATCAGGATCACCTGCCTGCTATCCAGCTACATTTATGAAGCAATAAGCACCTTCCAATGTAGGGGGAAATGTGTGAAAGTAATCAGTTCTCCTTTTTTCTATGTCGCCATATAAAACGGTCAGAGGTGAAAATGTAGCAACTCTGCAACTCAGTGTTCGTGTGCACAGACAATTTAAGAAACCACGTTCCCTAGATTGCAGAACTACTGAATTGCCGTTGGCATAATGTTATCTTAGCAATGTGGTTTCAAGATATAGCTTTAGGCCAGATGCCACAATAGTCATGCGTGCCGCAGTGGAATTTCTGTTAAATGTAACCAAATAAATCTCAGGTGGCCTTGGTGAAATAATGCCAACAGAGAAAAGATCATTATCATTTTAAAAAATGTGGCCATATTTTAGTGGATGCAGTGTGTCATGTGTGTATGGAATACAATACAAACATGCTCCTTACTGGTTTGAAAATTAACCAAATATAACAAGCAGTATAATAGAGCAGAAGAAAACCACAGGCTTAAATATTAACTCTGAATATGACTATTTCATCTAACTACATATGTTTCTTTTTTTTTTCTTGCTGGCTGACTATCATTAGAATTGAGAAATTTAACGAGTAAAAAGATGTAAGTCTGTGTGAAAAAGGCACTCATGAAGCAAAAAAACTTAATTGTTCTGCCACAAACAAAAAAGGTTATATTAACCAGCTTTTTGTGTAGTACTTTTGAAATTATGTTTAGACTTTTATTACCCTTTAAACTCTAAGTCCAAGAGATGGCAGTATTGCATTCCTCTCCTCTTTGCATGTCTGTTGACCCCAGACTTGCAAATTAGCATGCAATAATTTATTTCATGCTTGTCTAGTGCTTAGGATCCCCTTTTTTGTTTCCATTAGTTATGTTTTAGGCACTTTTTAACGTAAATATTGTTACATTTTTTTCCCTCTTTAGCAACAGCATTCATCAGAAACAGCCAGAGGCATCCCAAACTGCCAACAAAAACATCTGAAGCTTAACAGCGGCACGCTTTCTGCAAGGCTGTCAGTGATATATACTTCCCGTTGGACAGGTGTGCCTAGAATCTTTCAAACACACAAGAATCCAGGTTAGTGGGCCTACGCGTTCATCTGTTTGTTCATTAGCGGATGCACTGATTATATTAAGCTCGGGGTCCGTCTTGGTGATGGAGCGACAAGGCCTGTGACCTACATTTGGTGAAATGGAGGTTTTTCTAATTTAATAGCTTCTACTCTCGAATTCCCTCACTGCTCGTATACTGTTATACTTGTCAGGTTCATCAGGTCCACACATGCGCACAGACACACACACACACACACAAAGGCCCAGTATGTCATGCTCAGGATACGTTTTCCCATTTTTAGCAGGGTAAATGTCAGCACTCTGTTTGTGACCCCGTATGTCAGCTGTATAGGGTGTCTGGTTATCTGTCATTTGATGTCCAAATCAGATAATGTAACCTGAATAGAACCGGTTGGACCAAAACACAAAGCAGGACTCTTGCAGACAGCTCGTCCTGTCTGCTTTGTATGAGGGGAATTCAGATGATCGGCCTCGTACAAAACAGGGAAACTTTAATGCCTTAAATACTTCACGCCAGAACTCGAACAGGAAGCAGGACTGAGCTCCTCCTCCTCCTCCTCCTCCTCCTCTTCCTCCTCCTCCTCCTCCTGCCAACAGCTGCCAGGCTCTGATTGCAGCTAGCTGCCTTTAGCCTGGACAAGTCACTTCCCAATATAGAAGTGTCTGATAACACTATACTTCTCTGTGAATCGGCATTTATGGTGAGAGGGGAGGGGGGTGCGTTTGGGGGCAACGGAACACGAGATCAGCGTTCAATCCGACACAACCGTGGCGCGTTACATCACGGCAATAACCACATCCAAACAGCAATAAAAATAAGAATAAACACCATCGGTCTCCATCGGTGTGTCCGTACGGAGGACAACAACAGTTCCAGCCCCCCCTTAAAAGAAGAGGAAGCCGGCCATGAGCCGCACTCTTACGCCGAGACATGACCCTCTTTTAACTGTTGATTATCATCGACGTGCCCCCCCACCCTCCCTCCCTCTGCCCCCTCATCCTCTGTGTTCCAGCACAACCGCTGCTGGGAATGATGCTGCTTACTATAAACAGCCTCGGTTGGCCGTCTGTGGTCGTTATGTGGGCTAAAGGTGACGGGCGACGAGCGCATCGAGTCTTGTTTACGCCTCAAAGGGCTGGCTCTTTTTTTGCTTTTTTGTTGTTGTTTTGTTTTTGTTCCCTAACATCCGGCTAAAAAAACGAGCACGGTTCCGAACCCGGAGCCATGGCAGCCTCTCTTACCCGCCTTGCCTTGGAGCTGTGGGATCTTGGGTCGGCTGGAGCAGCCTCTCATCGTGCGCCTTTCGGATGGAGCGCAGTCCCCGACGGTGTGTACGTGCGTCCGGGAGCAGCCTGGTGATGCTCGCTGTACACACCCCCTGCGCGCGCGTGCGTGTGTGAGTGTGTGTGCGTGTGTGTGTACGTGTGTCTCTTTCTCTGTCTGTGTGTGTGCGTGTGTGTGTGTCGGACCTTTGAGTCGGTAGGAAGTGTTTTTAAAAAAATGGATGTGGTGAAATAGAGAGCTTACCTGTCCCCCTGGACCCTCCTCCAACACACCCACCGTCCAGCAGCCCAGGGGAGGTGAGGGCTATCAGGACTCTGCCAAAAACAATACAGAATATAGCACTTGGTTCGTTAGAATAATGACAACAGGAAGGGGGGCTTTCCAGGAACACTTCAAAATCGTATTTCCCAGGTAACCATCGACAGTCAACTTCCAAAAAAAGAAGACTATGTCAAACTGAGAGGAAATGGTATCTTAAATAAAATGTTGATTGTAAATATAAATCATCAGTTTAGCCTAAAATGCAGAGTTTATACAGTTTCAACTATCTTAAAAGTCAGTGTTTGGTCTGAGCATCTTTATTTTTCAACACTGGGGAGTTTTTATCCTTCCATCATAATGGTTCGCACTGGTTTTCGCTCTACTTTTTGAGCCACTGGACATAACTCAGCCTTTTCTGTCAGTTTAAATCTTGAAAATAGCTGCTCTCAGCTAGCTTTCCATTGGACATGATAGATACTGATGAGGTTTCAGCAAACAGTGGGCCTGTCAGCGCTTTGGTAGTTGGATTTTCCCCATTTTTTCATTTTCTTTTTACAGATATACTCACTCACAGGAGGATGAATCAAGTATTTTTCTGTTCTATTTCTATAGTTCACACACCATGTCCAGATGTTAGTTTCAAGCTAAAATCTCTTCGTTGTTAAAAAAAATGAAATTTTATCTTTGTCAAAGCGTAATTTTATTGATCCGTTATTGTGTTTTCAAAGATTCAACTAAAGAAACAAAAACAACAAAGGTTGGTGGAAAGACATACTGTAATTTAAACACAACAGAAGTCTACCGACTTCGACATTTGAAACAGATATTTGACAAATTTCTGTTTTCAGTTGACAGAACTCAGGTTTAACACTTGTGTTTGGTGTTTTTTAAACTGAAATCACATACAGGTACAAGCACTTTTGACTTGATATGAGGAAAAATAATAATAAAAGACCTTCGGAAGGCTCAGGGAACTATTGCTCTAGGATATTTTGAAAGATTACACTGGCTCCATGAAGACATAAGGGTTGGATCAAGACTGGCTTTATATCTGGAGGAGTTGAAAAGGTTTTCCAGGAACAATATCGTCCGATGGACAGATTTCTCTGTTGTGTCTGTCACCAAGGACAGATTACTTTTTGTTTACATTAATGAATGAGAATTCTACAATTGCAGTGTGAAAACAGACTTTCTACTATAGGTATTATAAATGCTAACTGCCTGGATGACTGTGCTCTGCTGCGATTGCATGTAGTACAGGAGACATGAAACATGGTGGATCTGGTTTATCCAGAAAAACCAAAAACATGCTCCAAATTGCTCACGCACACACACACACAATCTTCTGGTGATAATATGAGCATCATGTGACCCGTCTATGAGTAATTGAGTCTATTTCAGAGCCGTATGTTTACCAGCAACCCACAATAATTCTACTAATTGTCAAGCAAGGACCCTGTGAATTAATAAGACAGTCACACAGGAACACAAAGAAAAGACCAGGGAAAGACAGAAACTGCACACCCACACAAACCAAACGGGGCCGAGAGGAGTTCAGAAAAGACAGGCCGTGCATGACGGAAAGGGCAAGTCACAGTTTGGGGTCTTGGAGCTCGACTCTGACCCTTAACACATTCTTCCCAAAAGGGCAAACTCCTCTGGCCCGCCCTTCTGATACACTCCCTGTCCAGCACACGCCCAAAACTCAACCCCTGTGTGCCAAACACTGCCCGGGCTGGTCTCCATGAGCTTTGCTGCCAGTCCTACTGTCACACAAAACTTTTTAAATGCTCCCACTTAGCATGACAATAAAGATCAACCCAAACCACGTCAGGAAGCAGGGCTGGTGGGGGGGATGGGTTTTATCTGCATCTTGTATTTCGGCACATTTTGAAACGTTTTCTTTTTGTTCATGCCTTACCTTAATAAGAAGTATACCAGCCCATTACATCACGTCAGCAGTTCGGTTGTGGTAAAGAAGTGGAGTAATCATGACAGGGCTTGTTTCCATGAAATCTCTCGAATGATAAATCCTCGTAGCTGGCACTGTATGAGGTAATAAACACAATTTCCACATACAGTACATTTCCATGACACAAAGAACTCTAAAGAATTTATTTTTAATTGTTTTACACCAAGAGCATCTGTGTAAAATTTAAAAGTCTAATAATGGTGGTAAACAGTCTACATTTCCAGCCATGGCTTGAAGTAGTTTTTAAACTCTTCAATCCCGTACCCCAAATTCTGCTGGATCATGTCATCAAAGAGAGGGAGACATTCTTTTCATATAATCTAAACATAATAGAGTTGGCGTTTTGGAGTCAAATGGCATGTCCCAAAAAAAACTCACAGCTGCTATCCATACTAGCCTAATAAAGCCCATTTATGAAGGCAATGGGTCCTGGGTCCAAACAGAAAACATCTTGCACCGAAAGCTCCTGTTTTGCTTGAAGTTCAGTTCTACATAACATGAATGCTGAGTTTAGTTGGAGTGGGTAAGTAGTGGGTCCCTTACAAAAGAGGTGTTCCTAATTAGGGGCTGCATTGTCACCTTCTATATTTACTGGAAACGCTACAATTAACCGCCATAAACCAACTCGTGTACAAAGGAGACATTTCTCAATTGAAATGTCACAACTTATCCATGTAGCACAACCTGCTGTTTCCTCACTACAGCTTACACAAAACTGTGGTGCTGCTTCTCCACACATCAAACGGTGTAAAATAGTTAACTTGATTGTAAGCATGATGTCATTTTATTGTCGCTTTATAGAGAAAAGAAAAGGTTGAATCATTGACTCATAGGTCAATACGGAGGCCACATTGTGTTAACAAGACAGTCGGTGTGAAACCGAGTTTGAACCCTAAAAGAAAGGCAGAAAAATATAGACAACATTAAGACAACACAAGTGTTTCACAGTCTGTCCACATTTGGCTTCTTTCTCTGTATTTGTGTGTGTGTGTCTGCATACTAGTGCATAGTTGCATATGAGGAAAAAACAGGCAATCCAGCATTGAAATACATGAAACATGACCACAAAAAGTACCTAATGTCTGAATACAGACACTTATAAACACGCAAGCTCTACAAAGGACATACATAAAAAGATTTAAAAACAGATGAGCCTTCAGTGAGCAACAGATGATACCACATCTCAACATGTCATTCAGCTGTCCAGCTTTCATACTGGTGTTCCTGTGTTGTCCTTTTCATGGCAACATTTTTTCCTTTAACATTCAGTCTGGCAAGAGTTCCAAGCAGCTCTTTAAATAACTTCCTCATACACATATGAACTTTTTTTCCCTACTCTGTGCTGCTGTCCTCTGATGTTGTTCGGCTTGGATTTTTTTTTCTCCACAGATCTTTTTTGCCTCACTGACTCTGGCAGACAGTAGACCCACTCTTGCCCCCTGCAGCAGCTTTCTTGCGTCTTTTGTTGAGCAGAGGGTTGCTGGATGTGTCCAGATCTTTGATCTTCACCTGGTCGTAGTCTACGCGCATGGTCGCTAAAGCACTGGTCATTTCCTCCTGCGGGAAAAACAAGACAGATGATTCAGTCTCAATCACAGATGCCATCAAATCTCAGCTGGTACTTTAGGAGAATAGAAATATTTATTTAGTTTCTTACAAAAAACAAAAAACAAAAAGGAAAATGTATTATCCCACAGGAATGTTAAATTTGTAGCTAAAGGTGGCAGCCATCTGGCTTTGTGTGACATACTACATAGAAACTGGGACCTGCTAGTTTTCATCAGTAAAATCTAAGTTATCTAAAAATGTTTTCAGAGTTAAATAAATTAGATGTAATTTCTTTTCTGTTACCAACAAACAGGGAATGTATTTGGCATCTTTTTACCAAGAGATAAGTGCAAAGCTTTTCACTAAAGGGGACAGCTAACGGGCAACTTCCTACTGGGACAGACATCACCAAAGTAACTTAGAATGTCCTTTTTGCAATATTTTCAGTTGGATTTATGAGGATTTATTGACCAAATATAACAGCAACGCAAATGTACCAACAACCCCAAACATCAAACTGTTCTTTTTAATCCTAAATTTGTCACTAAATGATTTGTGAGGGAGAAAAATGAGCAATGGTTGACAGGCGGTGGACAAATCAGTCTCAAAACATTTTTAGGAGATGGGTGAAAGGTCAAGTCTCTAGTAGCTGAGGTCAGGAGGTGCTGGAGCCAAAAACAGGGCAGAGAGGAATTTTTTATTGGTCAGGGGGGGTTTCAAGCAGCCTATATAGAAAAAACTACTATATTTATCCTCTTTGTGCAGCTTGTAAAATCTCATACTGAGCTTAGCCGCTTTTTCTGTTGCTGTGGAACAGAGCATGGCGTATTGTGTGCGTATCATTTTGAAGAATGGCCTTTTCAGGCCTTATCACTTCAGACTTGCACATTCATTTGTTGTCAAATAAATGACAACTGCTGGAAAAAGAAATGTCATTGCCCAATGGAGACATGCATCTTACAATACTGGTGGAATCAACCTCAAAATCACATGGTGTGAGGGAACAATGCCTTTCTTTCTTTCTTTGTATGGACATCAGAGAGTAAGACATGGTAGCAAAGGCTTAGGACGGCTGAGCTCTTTTGTGTCCAGGCATGCCTGTTAAATGTTAAACAGGACTAACTCATATTACTCCCTGTGACCACTTCTTCCCCCTGGTGGCAGATGAGAGAAATTAAAATCCAAAATCATGTATTAAGGTATAGGATGAGGTTAATTTATCAATTTAAATTACTTTTTGTTTTCATAAAGGGCACCAATATGTTCACTGTGCTTCTGGGGGAGTGATTTAAAGTTCTATATGTAGGTATATCAGATTAACACATTCAGAATATCAAAGGTTGTAAATAAAGTTTTAAAGAGAGATCGCTGCAACGAGTGTGCCATAGATTTAGATTGTCTTGTAGTCTGTAAAATAAAGTACTCCATTTTTTTTTTGTATAGGCTGCACGCTAGGCTGAACGCTGGGACAGTTCAGTCACTGCCCCTCAGACTGACCGCTAATGATTTAAAGAGAGATCGCTGCAACGAGTGTGCCATAGATTTAGCATGTCTTGTAGTCTGTAAAATAAAGTACTCAATTTTTTTTGTATTGGCTGCACGCTAGGCTGAACGCTGGGACAGTTCAGTCACTGCCCCTCAGACTGACCGCTAATGACGGCCAAACCTAAGCATTTGGTGACCTATGGGCAACGGGTTGTAATGGCAGCATGTGGCCACAGGGGGGCAGTGTTGCTCCTCTGACCTTCACATCCTCCCACATCTCTCTGTCTTCAGTGAGGACCCGGGTGGTGTGGAGGGGCGTGGAGGGAACCACCATGGACTGCTGCATTATGGTAAAATACAAGCACACACATTTACATATACACAAAGACAAAACAGGAAGTATGTAACGAATCCATCACACACAGATACTTACATTGATCCAGGGATGGTTCATAAAAAGGGTGATGGTCATTCGCTCGTTGGGGTCTGTCTTCAGTAGCTGGTGGATCAAATCTTTAGCTGAGAAAGCAAAGGCATTAACAAAAAATTTAACCAGTAGCAGAATAAACAGACACACAGTTTGTTTTTCTTCAGTAATGCAGAGCACATGTCTGCGGCTGACGGGAGTTTTTACCCGGTTAACCTAAATCATACAGTTTCCCCGGTGCATTTAAAGAGTTGGCAGGCTGGATGTTTTCGGCCGATCCTGCGTACTGATAATCTCTGTATAGCTTTTCTGTGTGAGAATGCATCTGAATGACGAGGTCACTTAGTCAACCTGCAGTCAGTCAAAGCTGTGCTGGTTTCCTGTTGTTGCCGTGTCGCATTTCATGAGAAGGCCACATCAACACTGATTCTGATAAGTTAGCTGGGCAAGTTCTCTGAGAGAAGAATTTTCAAATAATTTTTCAATCTATCATATCCACAATGAAAAATGGCTGCTAAAATGAATACAAATGAATTTAATAAATGCTCGGTTGAAAATATAGATTTTTCTTTCTTTTTTTTTCATGCACACAGTCCCGACCAGTGGGATGGATTCTTCCCTGCAACATCCCGTTTTTCTGTTGCTCTCTTTTCCAGCACTAACAGCTGCCTGGTGGCTGGTTTGCTATGTTCCAAACATTAACTTGGCAACCTGAGACTCACTTGACTTGCTACAGTATTCTCCCAAACACTGGGGTCTAAACAAAACAACTGGGATATCAAGAAAGGAAGTTGTCCCTTACAATGAACCAAACCAGGATGAACCAAACTAACCTCTATCCAGGGTGGATATCGCACAGTTTCAGCCAAGCCTGGAGGCCATCAGATACACAGGATTCATTTACTGATTAAGACATGTACCAGTCTACAAAATAGTTTAAATACACTCAGCAGCTGTGCTCCATTCATCATTTTCTGGTGCATATCTTGGAGCTGTTCTTGGAAAAACTTGACGTGAACAGCCAGACAAAATTTTACAAAAAGCTTTTTCTCAAAGCTTTCACAAAGACAACATATATATCAAAACAACATGTTCATCATGGCCAGGCAGGACCTAGCAAAGTGGGGTTCTCACCTTCCTGTGACACATCTGACCACTCTGGATTGGGGAACTCATACTGGCCCATCCGGATCCTCCTCTTCATCCCTGGAGATATAGCCTGACCGGTGTTGGAGTAAAACGGGGGGAAGCCACACAACCTGAAGAGACAAACACCGAGAGAAAGTAAGAGCCACTGTAAAACCTAGAGAAAGACTAACGTACAGACTACAGACCATATCAGAAACCCCCATCAACATACTCACAGGATGTACATGATGACACCCAGAGACCACATGTCACATGACTTGTCATACTTCTCTGGACCCAAAACCTCAGGAGCTTATCAAAAGGCACAAGCACACAAAGGAAACATACAAACGGAGATTAGCGGGAGAGAAAATGACTCAGCCACAATTTTCAATTCATTTCCCCATAACACCAACCTCCAAATTTTTGTTCCATCAATCTAAAAAATGGCATCAGGACAATCACCCTTAGGCAGCTTACCCACGTAGTACGGTGTATAACAGGGGGTCTGCAAAGGGTTGTGTAGCGTTGTCTCCTTAGCGAAGCCAAAGTCTGTCAGTTTTAGGACCCCTTTTTTTTCTTTAGTCGTATACAGCAAGTTCTCTGGCTGGAAAAGCAGGACACAAACATTTCATAGCCAAAGGTCCTCATGCACGTTGCCATTTTGTGATGCCATCTTGATCCTTTTGTACCTTGATGTCTCTATGGGCAATGTTGATGTCATGCAGGAAGTCAATGGCTGTGCCGATGTCCCTCATGATCTCAGATGCCTCTGGGAGGAAACAGAGAGAGAAACTCTCTCAAACCAGAAGCAGTTCCAATGTCATGCAAAAAGAAACTCGAATGGAAGAGGGTTACAGGCACAAGTTTCAGTTCCTTCCCTCACAACCTCAAACTTCCTTCTCCCTGCCAGCACCAGACTTGCACCATTGCTGATTCCATGACAATTTAGCATTCAGTAGAATCCGAAAGTTAGAAATCTAGCTGTATAGCTATATGTGAAGGTGTCTCTAACTGAAGAAAAGGAAAAAAGGTTCCCTTTTTATGCCATGCAGTCAGAGACACTGTATTTATTACACAGGCCATCCCTCCACCTGTCCTCACCTCTTTCAGTAAAGGCCTGGTCCCCTCTGGCCTGGATTCTGCTGAATAGCTCTCCTCCTTCCATACTGGAGACAGAGAAAAGTACATGCAAGGTTCTACTCTATGTTCGCATGAAAGAAACAAAAAAATATACTGATCATATCAACAGTACGTGACAGGGAGCACATTTCGCCTGTTTTCTTTACAGACAGAAATCAACCCACAGCGAACCAGGTCATTTCTTTCCTGCTTTGCTCCTTGAACAATGTTCTTATTCCTGAACTTTAGACACGAAAAACATTAACTTATATGTAGTACATGTATCGTTGAAATACAGTAACTGTCTCTAATAACAAGCTATCTAAGTAAGATTCCATAAGAAATGTGGTGAACTGGTGTAGTGATCATCTGTGTCTTCGAGTAGTGCAAAAGCTCTCATTAGGAGAAATGATACAAAGCAAGTGAAAATGAAATAATGAATACGCTAAGTTTACACTGGGTTTAGTGAAACTAAGAGGAATGGAAACAGTCAAGGGAGAAGTATTAACATCTTCTAGTAAAGAACTGGGACAAAGTGAAAACGGTGTCAGAATTTCTCATCATTTTGACAAGATTGCGTTGAACTTTTTTATACTCCGTTTTTTTTAATTATTCATAACAGAAAGGTCAACAGTACTACACGCATTTAGGGCAACCAGGATCAAAGCAAAAGTTCGAGCTGAATCAGACATGTGGGCTTTTCTCTCCCACACATCACAAGGCGACTTGCTGATAGATGAAACCCTCCTCCGGAGCTCATCTCTGAACGTTTTGCCGTTCTCAGATGAGCAGCCAGCTGAGAATGAAACAATATCGAGTGTTGTCTGTGAGCTAAGATGCGGCGGGGCCGAGCCACCATCCTGCTCTGACCTTCTATCACACAGGAAGCAGTAGTGAATCTCTCATTTCGAATGTACACGTATACACGCACACAGACGATGTCATAATCTGGTTTCAGATACAAACATGTGTCAAGGCATAAAAACACAGGGTGAATAACTGTCATTGGACCCCGTGGTTCTTATAAACAGGTTGCTGTGGCACACGTGGCTGAAATGGAATCTCATCTGCTTCTCATCATCAACGCCGATGCCTTCACTTTTGTTACGTCAGGCGGCAGGTGTTGTGGCTGACCTTTAGACTGTCTCTAAACGCTCTGCGCCCGATGACAAAGAGCTTAGAGACAGGTTTGATTTAAAAGTAGCATTGTTTTCAGGACAATTTTCAAAACCAAGAAAGCGTTCATGGGGATTGGTCTTTACAATTGGAGTTGGTCAGGCTGAGGAACATTTGAACTGCAGAAAATAACTACAAGCTACGGTTTTATCTATGAGTTTATAAACTGGATATCTGTGTATTTCATATATCTATTTTAAACACATGGGATTTTCCTTCCCTGGATTCCCCCAAATCTGTAAATGACAGGTTGATATGGTTCGCCGTCACAGGTATGTGATTTTGTGGGGAATTTTTCTTCTTTTTTTTAAAAGATTCAATATTCCAGTTTTGGAAATAACAAAATCTTTTTAACATTCTGGAAAAAAAATTCTTAATTCAATTCAGTTCTATTCTTATCTGAAAATGAAGAAGTAAATACCAGAAAAATTCTAACTCAGTACTAAAATAACCACAACTTGCCGCTGTGCAAAGTGAATGACTGAATGTTGTCTTACCACTCCATGATAATAAGCAGGCACTTTTTCCCGTGATGCATGTTCTCATACAGGCTCAGAATGCGGACGATGTACGGCCCGCCTGACACTCGCCAGTGAAGCTCCACCTCTCGTCTTGCTTTGGGACTGTCGTAGAGGATCTGTCAGGACAATAGATGCAAAATAAATCAATAATTAGCTCTGGATTTTGTGTAATTTACAATCTAAAAAAACTTTTTTTGTCCTGAGACCCCACTGTATTAAAGACAGACCTGATTCTGCCACAGAATTGTAATGTTTGTGAACCTGACACAGAAACAACCACAAAAATAATGGACAGAAAGTCCCTCAAACTAAAGAAGAAAAGTCCAGCTTTGTGAGAGAAGAAGTTGGCACAAAAAAACACAATTCTGTTAGAGTTACAAACTAGCTGGCTTTGTAAAAATAACTAAACTTTTGACAGCTTATCACAGCTGCTCTACCTGTAAGCTGAGTACACACATATGTATAGCTTTTAAGGCCTTCTGCTCACACAGGGGAATGTATTTCACATGAGCAGATGAAGCACATGAACACACACACACACACACACACTCACACTTAGAGCTGGTGGCAGACTTTGACATGCCATGCAGTCAGGGTGTATTTTTGGACGTTGGCGGTGTTTAAGTGATCTCCTGGTGTTCACATGGTCGGACTGGCCGGCACTACTCAACACACACACACACACACACACACAAGTTGACTCATGGACACATGACAGCCACGCTCCATAAATCTGTGTTGTGTTACAGGTGACTTTAAGATTATCAAAACGTTGAGGCCACCTGTGAGCACATGAGCACAAACGCTGCCAGCAGTGAGCCTGTGTTTCAGGAACTGAGGAGTCTAACTTTGTCTGCCTGTTCTCTCCTCTCTATTCCCTGTCAGTCTCCACCGCTTTGTAGGGTAAACACGAAGCCAACAAAACGGCGGCAAAAAAAAAGAAAGAAGATTAGTCTGCGGGTGATCTGACATTTCCTGGAAACTCCAACTGTAGAAAAAGCAGTTTCAAAGTTTGTCATGAAGTCGAGGCTGGCTGAAGTTCAGGAGGAAGTGAAGATTCAAGACAACAATTGGGCGTTAAAAGAAGAAGTTAAGGGTTTCCGCTGATCTACTACTACTCTTATTTTTTCCTACTTCACCCACTGAACTTGACTCAAACAAAGCACTGTGTGGGCTTGTGTCTTTTATAGCTTTATGACTTCAATCTGAGCAGGCAGCTTGTCTGTGCTGTCTTTAATTTCCTGCAGTGAACCAGAATTGGCGGCAATAAAAGGATTAAATACACACAGAAAACACAGAGGAGGAGACAGACAGACAGAGAAAAGACGGAGAGAAAGAGACAACTAATCTTCTGATAGACTCTGTTCACACATGAACAGGCAGACACATAAACCAATCAACCACATCCCAGCACTTAACCAATCCAATATGTGTTAATAGGAGCTTTACACACACTAAGACGCACTTTTAACTGAAACCATCCACTCAATTAGCCTCTCACCAGAACCTTGATAGAGGCTTCAATTGCTGGAAGATGTTTACACTCTATTAAATATTAGTGGATGTCGGGAAGCTTGTGTGTACATCTTCATAATGTAGTTTATCTTTACAACCGTCTTCCAATAAAGCTTTGCCCATAAAGTCTACAGCAAGGACTCTAGAAAGAATTAAACTCAATAGGGTTACTTTTTTTTTATTATTGTAAAATAAATAAATAATCTAAATCCGCATAACCGGGAGGTTAGAAGCTCAAAAATACTTTAAAATGAATCAGAAAAAAACACCAAAACAGTTATTTATCCTAGCTTCAACACAATGGAGTACAGAAACACAAGACCATGTCCATAAAACTCCCTGTTGATGTTCAACCGAGCTATGAGAGCAGGTTCCTCTGTGCTGTACAGGCCAAAGACCGAGTCAAAAACGATTTACGCTGAAGCAACCTCCATGTCTTCAGAAGACGACAAAGACCATGAACCACAACAGTAAATCAGGCGGATGCATTCTGAGACAATGACCCCATGGCCCCAAACTTCTAGAACTTATTAACTTGTTTAACAGCCTGAGCAAAGTCAGTTGGTCGTCTTAAAAACCTTTTCCCATGTAGTGCTTAACCAAGCTGCCACATTATGTTCTCTGACATTATGTTCTGTGGGTGTTCCAGAGGACTCCTAAATGGGCCCAAAGCGTGCCTTGCAGCTGACCACCCAGGTGAGCATTCTGAAAAGCTTTTTCTAAAAAGGTTTTGATCACTAATGGAAAAGCACAGAGCTGTTTACCTGTCCAGCTGTTTGTATGGCGAGGTGGGAGGTAGTTCACTAACAAACACAGGCCTTATGTGTGCAGGGCATAAGCAGTTGACAGCTTTGTTTAAGTGGTCTGCCCTGAGTTCTGTCCCCAAGCTACACAGTCCATGTTAAAAGATGACTGTATCTGAATTGCATTACAGAGGTGGCTCGGAGCCAAATCTGCTGCAAAGAAGATAAAACCTACATCCATCCATTACATTTAGGGCTCAGGGCAACACTTAATTAAAAACCCAGAGAGCTGCTGGACAATTTATAGCCCCCCCCTCGCATCAAACACTTGCTTCTCCTCTTCCCATCTAATTGTTTTAACTTTAAATAAAAAAAGAAGACAAATGCCACACATAAACATTTAAAAAAGCTTCAATGGCTTAATGTCATTGTTTATCTCAGTGAATTTGACAGCCTGGAATCAGTGTTGGACTACAGACTGAACAGGTTCAGACCAAAATCCCTCGGAAAGCATTTTTGATAGACCTACAGCCAGCAATAAAATGTGGGACCCAGCTCGGAGGCCCATCACTCAGCGCTGCTCCTCTTTAGAGACCGATCGCATAAAATACGCCCCGTTACACCCGATCTGGACGGCTGTGGCTGGCCTGAACCGAGGTTTGGAGGGGAGGGGGTGGATGGCCACGTGCGCTTCATCAGAACATATGGAACGTGAGCTCTCAGAGCTGTCTGGTGCCCAGACAAGAGTAAAACATGCATGCGTGAGATGGGAGTGTGCCTCTTTACCCTCACTGAAACCTCTCAACAAGTTCTTCAGAGCCCTTAGAAGACAGATGAGGGGTTTGAAATTGACGTTCACTGAAGGAAACTAAAGCCTGTCAAGTAGCTCGAATGTCTCTCATAGAAGTCTAATTTAAATCAAAAGATACTTTACTAATCCCACATTGGTAGATTCTTATTCTGTTCACTGAAGCACTAATAAGCAGTTACATTAAGACACAAAAACTAAAACAAGCTCTGATTCACACCAAAAAAACAACAACATATTTACACAAACATTTAAGGCTGTGAAACAGTAAAAAGACCACATTTCTACGAGGAAAATAACCTTAGATTCCATTTTTTATGAATACATTTTAGTATTCTCTCAACAGGCGCTTGTACGTGGCAAATGTTTTTCTACTCCCCCGCCCCTCCACTCTGACACGATGCTATCAAGCATCCTGTCCCCTTTGGCCCGCCGTCGTTTGGTTGCCATTCTCTGCCGCATTTTATCTGCCCCGTTTCATCCCTTTTCTGCTGACGGCTCTGCTTGTAACACTGCTGCCGCCTGGTTTGGCAACTCAGATCCAGATGGATTACTGTAAGCCGGCAAATCTCCGAGTCCGCGGCCCGGTGGTGACAGGTGACAGCCAAATGACCCGTGCACGTGTGCATCTATGCGTGCGTGAGGGAGTGGCTGAGTTTTCCACTCCTCGCAGAAAAGGGTGTCACCGTAACAATCCACGTGTTTTCCTTTCGAAGAAGTGGGACATGTCACAGTGTTTGGCCAGAGTGACCACACGCCCATGAATTTGCATCCCTTCCTGTGAAAGGTGGAGCTTCCATGTCACACACAGTGAGCTGCACAGGCAAATATACATGTGGACCACCCTTAAAAAGATGGGATGTGTTCAGTACCCTTTAAACTCTCCTGTATCTGTGACCAAAGTCTGATCGACACACAAGACAGTCATGTCTACATCAAGATAACACAAAGAAATATCAATACATCTTCGGAACAGCTTATTCCTTAATGGGGTCTCAGGGAAAATTGTAGCCTATCCCAGTGGTCAGTGGGCGAGAGGCAGTACACCCAGGACGGTCTGCCAGTCCATCACAGGGCCACACATATAGACACACAAAGACAAACAACCACACACACTCATTCCCAAGGGCAATTTGGTGTGTCCAATCGACCTAACATGCAGGATTTCGGACAGTGGGAGGAAGCCGGAGAACCCGGAGAGAACCCACGCAGACTCAGGGAGAACGTGCAAACTAAGAACAGAAGGATCCTGGTTCCCCCCAGGGATTCGAACCCAGAACCCTCTTGCTGTGAGGCCATGGTGCTGACCACCACACCACCGTGCTGCACACTTAAAGAAATATTTATAAGAAAAAAAATCTTACATTGAAAGACTTGTTTTCTCATTTACTTGCCCATATTTTAGACAAACTCCTGGCAAAATAATGTTGAAACTAATAAGCCATGTCAAACACTTTAAAATGGGAAAACTAACATTTTCAGACAACAAACAGCAAATGGCGCAAATTCGTATTCTATCTATTTGTTTATACAAACGTAAAATGGTCTACTTTTATATTGAAACAATAGAAAACACATAGCAAACTAGTCTTAGTGAGTGTAAACACACCTGTGGGGGTGTTTACTGCCCCCTCTCTGAGTAACAGCTATTCATTAGTCAGATGACCTCAGTACCTTCAGAGCGCACTTCTCTCCTGTCTTCTTGTTGAAGCACTCAAGGACTTTTCCGTTGATCCCCAAGCCCAAAACCTGACTCGAGATCTTGTAATCGTCCGTCACTGCGTTGCGTTTTATTTCCAGCTTGGGATAGGCGGGCATGGGGAAGAGAGAGGGCTCGGTGTCCGGCGCCGGACGGCCGGACTCCGCTCCATCAGCTTTCGGGGGCAGCGGCGCTGTTTCCTTCCCGTTTTCATTCTGAAGCATGTTCACGCCGGCCTGTTTCTCAAAGAGGACTCGCCCAAAGTAATGCGATGACTCCGGGAACTATGCAAAGCCGAGAGAGAGGGTGAGGAGCGGAGCTCTAAGGACGCATCTGCTGGACCCCCGGCAGCCGCAACTCCGCACCCAAGAGCCGCTTCTGTCTTCCGCTAGCCTGATGAGACACAGAACATCTGTAATGCTGTTTCAAAGTAGCCACTGATCTTTTTTTTTTTTTTTAAATGTGTCCCTATCTATTAGTGGCCCTATCAACTTTGCCACTCTGGGAAATCCAAACTACTTAACGCATAATCAAAATCCTGTCAGGTTTCTTGAAGTGGAAGGAGTCTTGTCATCTGTTGACTCAGTGTTCTCGGTTTCCCGTTGATCTTCAGTCTCAGTTGAATTCACATGGTAAGGCACTGTCACCGTCAGTTTGCTTTAGCACCACCCCCCCCCCCCCCCCCCCCCCCCCCCCCCCCCCCCTCAGCCAAGCGGTATTTCTCAATTGGCCTGCGCTGCCCTCTTAAAGGAGCAGGACGGAAATCCACCTCAGTGTGTTCAGCGAGCGCTTTTGAGGGGAGAGCAGAAACGACTGAGATCTCACCCTAATAACGCGGTAGATTTTGTGACTTTGCCTTAAGAAAACACTCACAAAGGAACATATCGTGTCAACACTTCATTGTGAGTTACAGTTTATTTCACTGGCTAGGGTTGTAGAGAAAACATACCAAAGTCATGTGGGGAATATCAGATAAAGTCAAGTCTGACACAGCAATACTCAATGCGGGCTGTGAAGAGCAAGTGGGAAGCATTTATCTAAAAACAAGGTGAATGTATTCAGTGATCTAGCGCACAGATGAGGGCAACACCCCGTTTGATCCAGTGGCCCTGGCTGTGATCTGAGGGCAGCTCCACCGCAGTCACGCAGTCGGCAGAATGGCCAGTGGTGGACGGAGCACCTACAAACGCACACAGACAAAGAGGCATGTTCAGTGACATCTGGAAGAAATCTGCAGTTGCCTGCGTTTTTCCATCCCCGCACCAGACAGTCTGAGGAGCCAGCATAAGGTGTGAGCTCCATGCTGCGGGTGGAAAATACAGAGCTGCACTTTCACAAGCTTCGTGAAACTTGACACTAACTGGAATCTATTTTTGGGTGAGTAATAAAACCACGAAGAGGAGATCCACACAAACACTCGAGCAAGCACCCCCCAACTCCAAATAACAACACCAAGTGACAGAGTTCACAACCTGGGCGAATGTTTCAGACATGCGTCTGTAAAATGAGGTAAAACCTGAGCATGTGAGTTAAACCCCAAAAGATTTGTCTGCTCTATACTGTAGAGATGCACCGCATCGCTTTTCGGGCATCCATGCACTGACCAGCTCGTCTGAGCGTCTTGTAGACGGGGCAGACGTAGACCCCAGAGGTTGGAGGTTGGCGGTTCGGTTTGGGGACCAGCCAGATGACGGCCATTTGTGCGTAGAGCTCCTTAGGCCTGGATTCTGTGAGTCGGCCTGCCTCTTTATCCCAGCGAGCCCCCTCCAGGAATAGACCGTGGATGTAGCAGCCAGTGCTAGGCATTTCTGTTATCTCCGACACTGACTTCACTATCACCTGAGGGAGGAGGCATTACAGAGGGGATGGGGAAGAATGTGGGTCAGAGTTAGTGGACACCTTACATTTCAGAGTCACTATCAAAGTTGCTAAAGACAGTTGGTGCCTGTGTCGTCATAAATCTGTAACAGTGTAATATTCATAAATTCATTCTATACATTTTATAGAGTAGTAAGGAACAAATAGTTCAAAAGACCTCAGTGTCAAATTCAATTGCGTCAATAGAGGTGCCGGAGCGGCGGGCGTAGTTCTGGAGGATTCCTGTGAGAAAAGCCTGCGGGAAAAATAATCCACTAATCCAGACAACAGGTGGGGTGCCGTTAGAGATCCATCTTTGCAGGAAACCGATCCTCTGAAGCAGGTCTGACACCCAGGAGGCAAGAGGCTTCAGAGAGGGATAGGCCTGGGAAAAGAACAGCACAGGTAAGAGCTGAAGCTGATAGTTCTGTGTGGTTCTAGTGTGGCAGAATTGACCCCAAAAAATCTTTTAATGGTCAGATGCATTAGAAATTCAACTAAAATTAAACTAAAACTGAAACTAAATGTGTTTGGGGAAGTGCGTCTTGCCTTGGCCTTCCACACGTCGGGCACCATGTTGTTTAAAAGGCTACGAGCCATTAGCTCTTGCTGTGATGACATCACCTCTGAACCTTTCAGAGCTTTCGTAATGTCACAGAGACTCTGAGAGATGACCTCCTGCAACTTGTTGTATCTGAAAGACAAAACAAACCCCCACTCAAAAAAACTGAGCACCTTGTAAAAAATACAAAGAATGTAAATCTCAGGAATCTAAGGAAAGCATGCAAAACAAAAACATCTCTGTGGTGAAATGACCTCTGAAAATTCTGATGGAAACTGAGAAAAACAAAACAAAAAACTAAATCCTGGAGTGTTCAAGGGGAGAAAGATCACCCACCACCTTATCTGTGCAGTTTGAGAAATGTATGTGTAATATTCTATGTCATTAGAATTGCTTTAAAAAGAAAGTTCTAATGATTGCTTATCAAGCATGTCAGCTCAAACAAACAAAAAAAATGATAGAAATAAAATGTCCGTCATTACACTATAGTTACAGAGCCAAATTTTTACTTTGGAGACTGCAAGTTCTGATTCTAATAGAAACATTCAGCAGAATGAGTGATCTATTTACACCACAAAAAGATCCAACTGCAAAAACGTAGCCATCTTAAAATTGTTTTTTTTTCTACATTTATGGCAGTGTCTTTTTTATACCTTAAACATAGTTCAATATGGAATGGGATGTCACCTTCTGGTGCAGCTTCATCTTACCTGATAACCTCATGGATGAGCACCGTGTTCATGGACTCCTCATGGAGGACTGGGTACTTTTCAATCACCTCTTTAACTCTGAAAGGCTGGGGGATCTTTTCAGCAATATCTGCTACAATCTCCTCCACCATCTATGTAACACATAAGCAGGCAGGACGAGGATGAAATATTGTTATGAATACGATAACTAATGGAAAAAGTATCAATAAAAAGACCAATGAGAGGATAAAATCCATCAGCCTATATGTGTGCTGTACCTCCTCCTGAGTTTTGCCTCCACTCAATGTAGCTCGAGGCTGGAGACAAACCACAGCTTCCAGCAGGGCGAAGGTCTCACTCTGGCCGTAGCGGATATTGGCGTTCTCGTGGAGACCGAAGATCTCAGGTGTATCATTGATGGGCAAACCATGGATGTATGCTAAATAAGCCTAGGATAACAATTGCCATGACAATGGGTCACTCCAGCGGCCCACAGTGTAAAATCTGACATGGTTTGATTGAATAAAATGATCACAGGCTGCTTTTAATGATCATGTCTAATTTATGAGCTTAAACTGTCACCAAAATCTACACACATCCCACATCATTTCCAGTCATGTGACTGCTGATAAAACAAATACTTGCAGCCTTACCTCCTGGCAGCAAGAACAGGAAAAGCATCACTTTTTGTTATTGAGAATTTTTGTTAGCAGATTTTTGTTAGAGTCCTAACTCACACAAAGGAGTAATGAAAAACCGTACCAAATGAATCACTGAACTATATCCCCAATAATACTTTGAGTCCCTTACTGGAGTGGTTGTGAACATGAACATATAAACTATCCCCTCTGTGCTTGATTTATATTGGACTATTGGTGCAAGAATCGGTACTGCTGCATGCTGTATTACATTTCACTGTATCATGCAGTGAGATAAAAGGGCATGTATTTGTAGAGTTTAGGGCTAATGCCCGCAGTCTCCTGAAGACACCTGTGCTTATCTAACCTTGACATCCAGATTAGAGTCTATTTGCCGATAGACCCCAGACGGCGAGTAGACATGATCAGCACTCAGGGCACCAGGACAGAAGAAGTCTCCCAGCACACTGAGCAAACATCGTCTGTCCCAGTCATCTGTTACATGACCTCCATAGATAATCTCCCCAGCAGTGTATTTTAGAACCTGGACAGGTGGAGGACAAAAAAGGGGATACAGACAAATGAACATGCTCGACACACATACATTTGTGACTGAGAGCAGAGCTTACTTGTTTCTTACTGAATTTATAACTGAACTTTTTTATGGCATTGAATTCATTTTACTCATTTGAATTTAAAGAAATTTGGTTTTACTGATTTGGTGCTTTACATATAAAATGAAAATGAACTTAATAGAACTATAAATAAGGAGAAGAAACACTTCATAATAGCATTGTATTGTGCACCGTAGATTTTGAGCCTGCATGTTATTACTATACTGACTGATAGATAATGTAATGCACATTAAAGCTTTCCCTTCACAACCTTGTATGGAATGTCCTGGTACATGTCCAGGAACATTTTCAGCTGGCCGACGCAGATGTTCAAGTCGTCATCAGTGAACTCATAGGGAACAGTAAAGCCCAAAGGGCCAAACTTTCTTCGTGCCAAAGTAATTCCATGGAAAAAGCAGAGAGACAGTAGCAACGACTTCAAGTTTCCCACCTATGAAGTGAGGAGAGAAACAACCCTATTCAAGGCAAATATAACAACTACACAGCATCAATCAGATGTTTTAGGTTCACATATTTAAGTCAAAAATAGTAAGAAGGAGGTGTTTATAAGAAGGGGAACAGGCTCATTTGGAGGATGACTCAGAGACACGGACCTTAGTGGAAGACACAGGAAAATCATTTGTGAATCTCATGTAGGTTTTCTGCAGTTTGGCTTTGATGCTCTTCGGAGAATCAAGGGTAATCTTGGATCCATTTCGTAGAATGGACGCTGGAAGCTTTTTACTAGGAAGACAGGTGAGCCACAAGCGGAAATCCTTATGCACCTGTGTATAAAAAGGGACATACAAATAGTTAAGGAAAAGAAAGTGACTGTGTTCGGTCTAAATCTATATTGAAAAAGAATTCCAAATCAATAAGCTCTGTTTACTGTATCAGTAGTTGCCAGATATCAGTGTGCTGTTGTACACATGTTCTAACCTTTACAGGGTCAATACTTTCAAAGAGTTTCTCCAGGGTAGGCATCCAGCTGGGTGCCAGGTGACAGTTCTGGAAAAATACCCATTGACCTCTTTCCATAGCAGAACTCATCATAGTCTCGGCCAAGGGACCCTGAATCACACAACAGCAGTGGAAAGGATACCTTAAAGCAAAACTTGACTGATAAAAATAAATGCCAGGTTTTAGCCTAAGAGATAGGACTGTTTGAGTTCAAAGTGTGCACGATCAGCGAAATCTGTGTTTCTGCAAAGGTCCTCAGTTCCACGTGGATAGAGATCGAGGACAGGGTGATAAAACAAAGGATGAAACAATCATTTTAACACAAACAGCAGCCAGTTACGTGATACAAATAAATTATTATCCTATTAAACAGCCACAAAAAAAATGTACTGTTGGGGAACAACACCAGCAAAGTTCAAGGCTTATAGGCATTGAGTTCAAATTAATCTTAAAAAAATAAAAACAAAAAAATCTTCTCATTTCCATATTTTTAAATACCTCTAGAATCTTGCATTTAATCAAATCATGTGGTTCAATCAGAAACAAAGAAAACAAGTGCAACCGCAAAATACACACAAAGTAAAGGAAAAATTAAAGTCAGAGACCTGTCCTCTACCCAAAGAGATGGAAGTCACTTTCTTGGAGAACTGCATTACATCCGCAAACCTGTAGAGGTCTTCAGCAGGGTCAGTGCCAGCAGAAAGGACAATGATGATGGGAGTTACAGGGGATGATTCTTTGAAGGCCACAGACAAATCTGATGTCTGCAGAAAGACAGAAGGAAGATAATTCATATATCATGCAGTCTATTTATGGAAAACAATTTTTCGATGCCCACTATGTGCACATATCTATATCCACACAAGGTGGACATTTTGCCAAGGGAATGCATCCACTCCAAGAAGATCTCTTTGAAAGATTTTAGCACTGTAACTAGTGGATAGTGTACATTCCAGCATCGATGCACAGTTGATAAAACATGGATTGCGACTGGTTTTTGAGCCACTGACTTTAACAGCAAGCCGGAAGGAGAAATACTGTCACATTTGGGGAATAACACACATTCAAGCCGTTATCGGAGAAATCAACAACTGAAGAAACCAGGTTTGGAAAAAAGCACAAAACATGACATAAAAGCAACATTTAGGACAGACTATGAACCTGAGGCTCTATAAAACGCTGTCCCAAATGAGTGGACACAAAATCCTGCAGGCCCTGAACGAGGCAATCAGCCCTCAGACATCGAAGAATTAGCAGCTTCTGGAATGAGTCCAATCTGGAGTTCCATTCTCCTGGGAGAGGCTCCCTTCAGACAAGAGTAGACAAAGAAAGCCTTATTCAATATTGATAACCCTGCATTGAACAAACAAAGAAAAGTATGCTTATTAACATAGTAGTTAGCATTATAGTTTAATTTTCCATGCCTGTGTGGTTGCGCGCTGTCAAAAATCTTTTTGAAGCCATGCACATGTTCGATGAAGGTCTCTGCAAGTTTGTTGAAGTTTTCAAGACTGCTGAGGCCTAACATTTCCTGCCAGGCCTGCTCCGACACCCAGTCCTCAGCTGGGTTAGGAAGCTCTTCAACAGGCATACCTCCACAGAGCAGGTACTGCCACTCAGCCTGCCACAGAGAGAAAATGTGGAGTCACCAAGACTGCAAAGACAAGATGCACCGGCTCGTGATGAATCTTATAAGTTCCACGCAAATATTGGCCCTTTTGCTCACCGGGTCGATTTTGTTCTCACTCATCAGGATGCGAGCACACAGAAAAAAGGCAAACATAAGTCTGTGTTTGTCAAACAAGCCTTGGCAGACTGAGCTGTACAGACTGAAAGTAAAAAAATCATTGATGTTGGTGATTCTCTTCTCCACTGTCTCTGTGAGAAATATATTAAAGAAAAAAAGAAGAACCACTTGAATGTTTTTCACTCTATGTTTGAATACATTACATATGTCGAAAATGTATTATGAACACAACTGACTTATGTGAATTCTTGCTTAGAAATAACAGGTATCATAACTACGATTATGATAATTGCTAAACTGACAAATCAAATCATTTGTGGTGCTCGGAGTAACTTGAAATGACAGATGGATTATTATATAGACCATACTACACATTAGTTATGGACTTTTGATTTAGTCATAATCAGCTTTCAATGCGATTCCTATTGACATTTAAATGTAGTTTCTGTATGAGTTGGCTAAACAAATGCCAATGATTTTGCTTTGTAGTCATATGCTTTGTTTAAATCTGAAAATGCATGAGTATATAATTTTGTTTTTTACCTGCTTTATTAGAGTTGGCAATAGCTGTCATGAAGATCCCGATAAACCACTCCAGTGAGAACTGGTACACTGCTTCCAAATTGGACAGGTCCGATACGCAGGAGAATAGAAGACATGCATGTGCAGCCACCGGCACATAGTCCAGACGGATGGCTTCAATGTCTCGCTCAGTCCTCTCTGCAGCCATCACTTTAGCCTGCCAAAGAAACCAAACCCTCAATTGGAGCTTAAAGGGAGTTTTTTTTTTTTTAAAGAGCTCATGTGAGAAACATAATTTAGGAATGAAAACTCTCCTTCGGTCTTACCTTCATCTCCTCAATTTTGATCTTAGAGGTCTCCATCATTAGAAGGAGCTCCACGTTGTCCACGGGGTTTGACTCTATTGAGCTGAGACATTGGAGGATTTTATCTTCAATTTCTTCCAGCTCCTGTTTTATTTCAAATGTATTACTGATTATCAGCTGCTTTCTTTCCTCCTCCAAATCAGGGCACTCTTCAGCCACCACCCGGCTTAAAAACTGTTCTTCTAGTCCTCTGAATATAAAGAGAAATGTACTGTCACACAAATGTAATGAAACTGCACCATACTATTTAGACATCCTAAAATACTTCTAGAGGAATGAATGGTTTCTAAATAACACATAATAACATAATAAAACAACGTTTTTTTTAAAATTCATTTTAAGCAATCAGCTATTTCAAAACCGCATATTAGCACACTACAACAAGTCCTTCATACATCGTCAATATAGGTTTTCTTTGACTTTTGGTCTCAGTAAACACTATGACACATTCTAAAAGGGAGGGGAAAAAATGTCCAATTTAAGATGCGTGTTACCTGGTAGACGGGGTGAAATTGACGAGACACACTTTGTCAGAAACCTCTGAAGAGTAGTGTGGATTAGGCATCTTGGTGGTAATGTACATCTTGAAGCCTTCATGGTACGGGATGACTGACTCACCCAGCGTCAGAACAGTGCTGCCTTCCTGCTTAAATGTTTAGGAGCCACATATGTGAATTAGGCAGTCCAGCTGGCAGTTCATATTAAAGTAACACTACTATATGACGATTTTGTTTGCAGTAGATTAGTGTGCAGTCACCTGACGCAACAAAACAGGTTTCATGGCAGGATTTAGCTCCTCTCCTACATTCTCCACCAGGCAGGGTTTACCAAAACGAATGGCATTCTCAAGCCTGTGGAGGAAGTCTCCATCACTAAGCCTCGTAACAACTAATCCATTGTCCTGCTCCTGATTCACAACAGGGAACAAGTATGAAATTATTATTTGTTTTTTTAATAGACGGTTCCCTCTTGTAAATACACATTTGACACACACTAAGGCAGATCTCAGTAAATGTGATGAACCTTTTATTATAGATGTGCACTTCATACTGTGCAGAGAAATCCCTAGATGCTAAGTTGATTACGCACCATGCATTTTATCTGAACAATGAATGAAAATCTTCTATGTAATTTCTTTGGGTTTATGAATCCTAATGGGCTTCGTAAATAACATCTGTAAAAGAATGCACCTCACCATGTTTCTGATCCATTTGTTAGCTTGACCTTGAGGATCTATAAACAGCGACCAGCGAAGACAATTCTGGGATATCACACTGCTCTCCATCAAAAAAGGATCCTCTGGGAGACCTGACAACTATGCATATTGAAATGAGAAATCATGAAAATGACGACAAATGATTATAAATTAGAATTATCCAGGTCTAGAGGCATGAAAAACACAAAAAATTAAGACATACAAAAAAGAAATACAAATACTATTATTCAGTTCCATTTCTATTATATGCTTCAACATTAAATGTCTGCTAATGGTATGTTTCTGACCTGCCAAGAGTGGATCTTGATAGGATTTCCCAGAGTGTTGAGCAAGGTGGGTGCATCAGTATGTGCAATACTCAAATCTTTGAAAAGATGGAGCCACTCTCCAGCTACGGCTGCCCGGTACTCTCCCTAAACACAGGGCCGAACACAAATAAATGCCCACATAGGATCACATAGGCACACATGAGTACTCACGTACCCAAATTGATTTGAAATGCACAAATGTTGGTATTTCAAAATTTCATATACACTATAACAAAACTTACAGTGAAGGGTCCCAGGTATGCCACATATCCTGCACACAGAAGAGCGTCACCTGCAAAATTTTTGACCATAGAGTCAAGATTTTCTGCCTTTTTGGTCCAAAGTGCTTCTTCCTCTGCCAGTCCACCTAACAGCTGGAGATTAATCAGAAATTAAAAAAAGTGAAACATTTATGAATAAAAAAAAATGACATCTGCTAAAAGAAATCATAAGGAATAGTTTATCCCTTGTTCATTGTTTATAAGAACAGATGATGAGTTCAACTTTCCCTTTTCTTTTTAAATCTAGATCTGATCTTTCCCTCTGACCTTGTTTGCTTCATTGATGCGAGCCTCAAACTGTTGACATTTGGCGTGCAGTTCATTCATCTTAGCCTGACAGTCTCGGTGCTTGGCCTGTAATGTGGCAATTCTGCCCTCCACTGCTGTCAGTTGTCTCTGGGCATCATCCAGAGTGCTCTGGGTGGCTGTTAAGTGCTTTTGGGCCTCTAGGAGAGCTTGCTGCACAAATATTCACAATTTTAATGGTTTTCCAACTTTTATTCCAAACATAAATGCGTGTGTATGGACAGTTGTGTTTAACATAGATAATGGAGTTAGAAATTCTATTGTGAAAAAAAAACTTTTTTTTTTATTGTGCATTGTACTTCTTACCCGTTTCGGTTCCACAGCTTTGGCCACAAAGTGATATGTGTACACTGTTCGCACCCATTGGCAAATTGGCACACAGACTTCAGAAACCTTGGCAATGGCATCTGGCTGAAATTCTTCATTGTCAATGTACGGCTGTACTAAGCTGATCACATGACCTGGGATGTTGTCCTGTATTATGTGTGACAACAAAGTCTGCTTTTAACACTTATGAGGAAAAAAACTGAGCTGCTTTTCCCACAGGAAACATTAGAACTACAAAAAAAATATGATCCAACAAGCTTTACGACAGTAATCTTGTAGATGTATACGTCACCTTATCAAAATCAGTGAGGCTCTCCAGAAACTTGCTGGGGTCTTGCAGAAGATTTTTGGCTGGCTGTAAGTAGTCGTCAATGTCTCCAGGTAGCTTATCCGGCTTGATGCCTTTCATTATGCAAAGGGCCTCAAAAACAAGTTTCATGCTCTGGGAAGGTTGCTGAATAGCTTGCAACTAGGAAATAATAAAATACTGATTACTTGCTGATCTAAAATCTACAAGCTGGTAATGCATTATCATATAAGAATATTGTGAACAATCCAAACCAAATCCCATACCTCTGTAAAAGTGTTCAAGCTGAGTGACTGAAGCCTGGAGAGGGCAGCATGCACGGCTTTCAAAGCCCCGTCTACGTCTCTCTGAGCATCTGTTGCAATGACTCTCACAAAACCTGCTTTCTCTGAAGCTTTAAATTCCACCTCTCGCACTGACCTGCGCATCTCCTTTGCAACCGCTGTGTCTCTCTAGCAACACACATAATAACTTACACTCATCATCCACAAACTACAAATAGGAATGCTTCTAAACACAGATAAAGAAAGAAAAAACCACCAAGTTTGCTATTATTGACTATTGTGACTTCTACAAAGAATAATATCATTTTAAAACTTGTGAAAGGCCCACCGAACAAATCAGAGTATAGTGTATTCAGAGTCAAACTATCTGCATTTTGTATGGCTTCTACTTACTGTGATGGTTTCCATAGTGACCTCAGCATCCTTATTAGCATCCTCCCAAAGAGACCTCAAAATCCCCAAGTCCTCCTGTACCTTACTCACATATTCAGCTGTGTTTCGAAGCTGTGGATCCACCATACAGTACATCACACACCGAATGTATTACATTTATGATGTTATTATATGTTGTCCAGTAGCTTGCCTTGTTAAGACCTGTCTTCATGACCTGACAAGAACTGCTTAGTTCATTTTTCTTGCGTCTAATGAGACCTGAATAGATTGTGAGCAGCTCCAGGTAGGAAGTGGGTGTGACATAGTTGTATCGAGATAGTTCCACCAGGTACTGTTCACTCTTCCTGGCCACCACCTGGTGAATCCTCACGCACATCTGTGTCTACATAAAGAGTCATTCAGAAAAAATAAGATATATGTTTTTCAGCTTCATATATTTTTTTCATTTTAAATTTTAAATTAATTAATTTTAAATAAATTATTTTCCATTTTAAATCATTCCACCATAAAAGAGTTACGTGGTATATTCGTGTATGCT
This sequence comes from Menidia menidia, assembly GCA_907169785.1. NCBI lineage: Eukaryota > Metazoa > Chordata > Actinopteri > Atheriniformes > Atherinopsidae > Menidia > Menidia menidia. The sequence goes on along the minus strand of CAJRST010033334.1, from coordinate 18,442,328 downwards.
TTAGGAGTCAAAATAATTTGACAGTGTTTTCAGCTAAGCCTGGCAGGTTATGTGAATTGTACAGTACTTCTTTGTTGGAGTATAATATTCTGTGTTCTGTAAAAGTTGCAATTTTAATATGTTCTTGCAAAGAGCTGTTGACCAACACAACTTCCTAAAGGAAAGAGATCTCACATATATGAATAAGGTCCCTAATAATACCACAAAAAAATCTGTCAAGGATAGGTTTGACAAAACTAACAAATGGTAAAATCAGTGAATGTATGAGATTTTCCATTTACATCATACAACATTAGCTGTTTAATAGGCCTTGCAGACACACAAGTGCTCAGATACAGGATCCTTACCAATCCTCTGATTGTTGTGGGGTCCGCTTCTAGCTCAGGTAACTCATTCAGAAATGATGTAGCCACAGACTGCAAAGCCTCATCTGGCCAGGCGCTGAACCAGTCTATTGTACAACATTTCAACAGTGAAGGAAACTGCCGTAGCCGTGCACGAAATACCTCACCCATAGGGCTGCAGGAAGAAAAAAAAGAGGAAGGATGAAAACAGAAATAGAGGACCAACTTAAAAGATGCTGCCACCTACCTCATACAGAGTACAATGTGCATGTTTCTGCGGACTCTCCTGATGAAGAGAGCGATGAGATTTTCTTTAGTTGGCTGCTGGCCCAGGTCTCGTACCAATGGCTTCATTGTTGTGAGGATATTTTCCTGGTCATCTGATGCATACAGTTTGGGAATGTCACCACTGTTCAAAATGAAGTTGATATCCTCCAGGAATGACTCACTCTTAACCTGGCAAATTAATATTTAACACAGATGTTTAACAAGGATTTTTAAAAGGATTTAAAAATTTTCACTATTTTGGATACATGTTTAGTATTGATGCTGTTGTCCCCAAAAAAACTTTCATCTGAGAAAACACTTCTGCAAACCTGCAGGTCGGCAAAAAGGAAGGTGATCTTCCGGTTTTGAAGGCCAGCCTTAAGCAGGGCTTTTTTAATGTCCTCTCTCCACTCTGTTCGGCCATAGTTTTTAGATGTCTCAATCTCGAAACACTCACACCCAGACCTGAATATGGATGATTAAAGGTCACACCATCATAGAAAAACACAGTGGGTCTCTCCCTATTTGTCACAATAATATTGAATCATAGTTGTTTTGTTAGTTAATAAAAGCTTTACAAATAGATTCCACAAATTTGCCTGGGGTCAAAAATGCTAGGAACACATTTGTGTGAGTTGAAATTTTGTGAAAAAAAATAATTCAGTCATCTGAAAAAAGTAAATAAAATGTGTTCAAGCCTCACATATATGAAGCAAGTTTAGCAAGAGAGCGGCGACCACTTCCATCCACTCCAAGTAGAAGAGCATGGCCCTGGGGCTGGCGCAGGATGCGGCTGATCCGACACACATGCTCAATAGCATCCATAAAAAGCACCAACTTCATCTCAAACATGCTGCTATGATTGTAGTCTTCTATGTATTTTTCCATTACTTCTGTCAGCTAGACAATGCCATACAAAGGAATACAATTTGTAAACTGGATTAAAGACAGGATCATGAGAGAATGATGAAACAGTTCGATGAAGCACAATCCATAAAATCCATTTTAGAAACTGGGTGACAGATCTGTACAACCAAAAAGTGACTCCGCTCACCTTTTCCTTGTCATCTATGAGTTTGTAGACTTTAGAAGCATCATCAGGAATCATAAAATCTCCATACAGAACAGGGTGGCAGGGCACAACTTCATCAAAACAACATTCAAACTCTTGAATACAATCCTTCAGGAGCTTGTTGAACCACTCTCTATCCTCAGTACACACAAGACGATCCTGGAAAGCTCTGCAGCTTTCATGGTACCACAGCTTCAGCAGCTGTGATTTATTCTGAAAATTTAAATAAGGAATACATGATTTTAAGATGTGGAGTAATGCTTAATTTTCTTTTCCCTACAGTTTTTGTTTTTACATACAGTAAGAATATTGCTTATATGTTGTGCTTGTAATCATCAAGCTATCTCACTGGGGCACATGTAATATGCCTACTGGGTCAAGTAGCATAAATAGTTTTAAAAAACTGTAAGAAGTTATATCAGCCACGTGTGTTTTCCTGACATGGTTGAATTATCTTGGATCTGACTACCTCTATTATGCTAGCCTCAGCCATGAGGATGCCTTGGAAAACCTTCGACAGGTCTCTGAGGTTAAAGGTGTAGTGGGACTTTGCCGGAGTTGGGAGGAAATAAGAGGTAACTGCTCTGAAGATTTGGATCGTGGCATTAACAATAGGCTCATTCAGGGGCCGGATTTCAGACACAGGTCCTGTTAAATCAAACAAACAAAAGAAAAAATAAGAAACAGAAGAAAAGGATTATTTGACAACAAACTGACAAAAAAAGAGTGTGAGAGACACCTCCAAAAGGACTGGTGCCTTTTTAAAATCCTCCATATACAGTATTTACTGCATGAATAAAATAAAGCCTTGACTCACCCATCCAACTTTCTAGAATGGTGGAAAAAATCTTTTTCTTGCTGGCATCCTCTATGTCAATGCAGGACAAGATGTTGAAATGACGTGTGAAGCGCTGAGTGATGGGGTTTCTCCCCCCACCTGGAGTTTCTGTGGCCAATGCAAAATTAATATCTTCCAAGTGATCGAAAGCCCCTGTATAAAAACAAAATCAAACACTAAGCCAAGCAATCCCAAGCAAGCTTAAAAAATCACCATAACTCTAGGAAAACACTAATCCTAGCCATGTGACATCTATGATTACGGTAATATTGTAGGTAGAGTACAGCAACATAGATCACTGCAAAATCAGAACAACCACAGGCATAGTCTACAGAAAACAAAGACCAGGATAATTAAAAATATATATATAAAGTTTGTATGTTTTCACCGATCTGCTTCCTGTTATACCAGCCACCATGTTCCGTCCACTGCCTCAGCAGTTCTATCGGAGGCTGAGCCCCAGAAGTTTCCAGCACAGGCATGTTTAGGTCATCGATAAAGAAGATAAACTGCTTTTCAGCTGGAGGTCCAAGCACACCTTTCTGCCTGCCACACAAGCATAAACAGCCATTTAAAATAAAGCTCAAACATATTTTTGCAAGCATTGTCTGGCTAGTTGTATATCATGTTAGTTTGAGATAAAATATGTAACAATTAAGGGAGTATTTTTGCTGGATTTGGTTAGGGACTAAAAAATAAAGGTCCTACTCAACAGTCTGCTATGTAAAAGACTCCAGAAAGCATTAAAAGAGCTCCTTTTTAAATAATGCATAGATTTTTTAAAGCTTTTAGCAAAGCTTGGGTCTTCACGTGATTTTATAAGTGCACCTTTTGATTAGTCTGCTGTCAATGAAATCTTGAACCTGGTTGGCTGAGGTGTGGGCAGAGAACATTAAAATGTGTGTGACATATTCAGCAGGCATGTTCTTCAGCAACTTGTCCAACATCATCGTTGTCTTCCCTGTACCAGAAGGCCCAACACACAGCATCTGGATCACACATGAGCAAATTCAGATAAAAAAAACTATGCCAGAAGAAGGTATGCAACCCCAATATTTCACTGTTTTGGAATATTTGTAACAATATTAGAGTGGAAGGTACTGCACTCACAGGTTTTTTGTTTGTCAATAGCAGCTCCATCAGGAAAGATGTTCTGACCGTGTTAGCAGTTGGAACAAAAATTCCAGGAAAATCTACTTGTGGGATTGCAACACTTTCTGCATATTTCATCCAGCTGACCCACTGAACCTAAAGCAAAGAAAAAAAAATGAAGGGAACTAAGTGTTCTTAGGTGCGTCAGTGTATCACAGATATACAGGAGGCCATCCATACCAGCAGCAATGACGATGGACAATTAAAGCTTATAATGATTATTAGAAAATGAACAATTACTTCTTCTATTTAATTTGTAATGTGTATATTTTCTATTTATGTATTTACTTCTCTTTCCTTCTGTACATCTTGATTCTCTGCATTGCTAATCCCTGAGTCACCAACCCTGTAGTCATATACCAGGCCCTCTCCAGGAAAACACAACTTAATCTGACAGAAAAGAGATAAAACTGTATGTTAATTGCATCAACTAATATTTGATGTAGATTCTTTCATTGGTATGATGAAGCCCACACTGAAATCTGACCTTTTCTTCTGCCATTTTGCTTTTCAGCCAGGCTGAAAAGTGCTGGCGACCAACTTGATCTCCAGTAGCTCCTATGCTCCACACCAGTGAAAAAAAGAACCATGGTTCGATCAGCTCTTTAAGACGATCCGAGAGAGGTTGCTGCATCTCACTCTAAAAGACAAGAGGAAAGCTATATTCAGACAATACTCACACGTTAAGAATGAATAGAAAACGATGTCACTGCTGTGGGAATTTTTGACTGATCAAATTACAAGGCTGACAATATGCATGTAAATAAATCCATTTTGTGGCAGTTTTTTGGGGTTGTTTGAAAACATTAAGATAGATGCTGATAATGTTTCAGATTCATTTAGAGAATATCACAGTTTTTAACACAGCACAAAACTGTAGAGCTGTCTGTTTTTAAGTGTAACTGAACATTTAGCATAGACAGATGTAACTACTGTGTCAGTGGACACAAACCTTTTCAACTTTCAGTGAACTAAAGAAACACTCCATCAGTTTCAGAAGGCTACAAATAAGGCTGCTGTCCAGAGATGGGATGACTTCTTTTACTGATGTACGCACAAATGTAATTGAGTCCTGTTTAAGAAAGCAGGAGAAGGATACGTATTACTATAGGGTTCGGGGGTGAAAAACTCATATTTATGTCTTCTGGTAAAACTGATAATGATCCACTTCTGACCTCCAGGAACCTGAAAAACAGGTGCTTCAGCTGCTCTGTGTGTGGTTTAATGATCTTAGGGACCTGTTTCAGCCAGCACTCTGTGAAGGAGGAGAGGCCCAAAATATTGGGCTCCAAGTAAACCACACCACAGCGAGACACTGTCGCTGGAGAGGCAGCTGCCAAGTCCTCCACCTCAAACATGACTGTCATCGCCTGTAAGAGGAGCATGACCGGATTTAAATGGAAGCAAAGGAAGGATATTAACTGAAAATCCCTATTTAGATTATCATTCTTCTTACATCAGTGAGTCTTATGCTTTCCCCCGAACTTAGACATAATTTTCTGTTGTCATCCAACACAGTATTCATGCTTTCAATCCACATAGCGTCCACTGGCCCGTCAAACATGTACCACTTTTTCTTTTTGTCCACAGATGCTGCCCCATCACGCATAAGAGCAGAGAGGACGCCGTCGCTCCTACAAGGGTGGAAGAATGACCAAAATGTGGGTACTTGTTTTATAAGCTGTGAAGGTTGTTTAGAAAAGGTCTTCTTACCAGTGATGTGTGAGTGAGTCATACTCCCCATAGAGCTGGCCCATGGTGATAGATTTTGGGTTGAGGACATGAATCTGAACAGCCTCATACACACCACCCTTTGCAGCATGCTGGCCTTCCAGAGCTGTTATGGCAGCACCTAATGTCTCGTAACACTACACACAAGTTATTTCTTATTACAACGATAACTACACTTAAAATTATCAAATGCAAATCACTGTCAAGATTTTGAAAGTAAGAATTGAATTGAATTGATTCAATTCAATTCAATTCAATTCAATTCAATTCAATTCAATTCAATTCAATCAATTCAATTCAATTCAATAGACTTAAAATTATCAAATGCAAATCACTGTCAAGATTTTGAAAGTAAGAATGTAAACACAATACCTATATGTCCTTACCTTTGTTTTTCCTGATCCAGGAGGTCCCACCAACATCACGCCATGTCTCACCACAATGGTCTCATACAGCTGAATACACTTAGTGATAAACCCTACAATTACCAAAATACTATTCAGGTCTCAGTTTTTAATTAAACATATTCTTTTGTGTTTACTTCCCCTCAGAAACACTAACCATCCACATCTTTGAGGTTCTTAGTCGCACAGATGGTACACAGCGAATGCTCCAGTGTACCATCATTGATTATCTTCTGTTTTGTATCAGGGAAAAGATCAGACACAATGCCATCGAAGAGCTTTAGATCATCTTGTAACAACTTTGGCACAGTGATATCCTGAATGGCCTGTTGACAGATTAACTCCTAAAAAAACACAACATTATAGAAGATCAAATTTAGAAGCTTCTGAATTGTCATTTATTTTACCTGTATTGACTTATAGCCACTTAAGATCTACACCAGGCAAAGAAATATAACTCACCTCATTCATGTTGGAGTTTTCTCTCTTCATGGTTGCTGCAACTGAGATTGCACTCTTCACAGCTCTCATGCCAAAGTCATAATGATCCTTGAAAGAATAAAGACACAAAGTCAAATTTTTTATGTTACTTTTTCATACATGTACACACCTACAACAATTTAAAAAAAATCTCAGTTCAGGTAAATCCAGGACCTCTTTGTGTTCACACCTGAGAGCTAAGTTGTTCAGAGCAGATCCTGAAAGTTGTAGCGATCTTCTTGGAAAGGACTTTGGCATTACTGAAGCCAAAAGAGTACAAGGAGATCTCGGCTATCATTGCACTGTCAGGAACTGTCATGGCTACAGGACGAAACAGGACCTGTATAAAATAATTTCCTATATTGTTAAAGCCCACCATCTTATCTTATGTGTCACACAATTACTGGAATTGAAACGATTGCTCACCTTGAGATTGTTGGGCATTGTGGTGTAGCCAGTGCAACCAAGGCGTATGGTGAAGAATACAGCACAGGAGGGGACAAGAGATATCTCTGCTCCGTCAAAAATGAAACGCTCAACCTAAAAACAGAAACCTCTTTAATTGTTTCTTTCTTGTCATTCCAACAACAACTCACATAAAATAAAAACGTATTTTATTTCTGTTTCTAAAAACTTATTATAATTTTGTATGAACACTGTATGAAGTCCACTAAGGACGAGACTAAAAATATCAGTTAATCTGCTGCTCACCCTTTGTTGCTGGGCTTTTTGTATGGTGGAGATGTGTTGAGCCATTACAGACAGGACATCCACATCCACACAGGTGATATCATCAAAGCATGCCCAGGTACCTGAGCTATAACATTGATAATGGATAAGATTTCTCACAATAGGCATGTCCTGTGAACTGACGTTCTTTCACAGTGGCTACTTTTTACCTGGCCAGTCCGTGGAGAAACTTGGTTACAGTAATAAAATCCAGCTGATTGGAACAATTGAAAATCACTGTATGAATGGCCAGAGCCTTTCCCAGATCTTTAACAGTTTCTGTTTTTCCTGTCCCTGTTGGGCCTGTGAGTGCACCTCCAAATTTCAGGTTTAGAGCTCCAGTTAGGGTTAAGTAGCACCTGAAAGAGCAGGTACGTGGTATTCAATAGTAGTCTGTATTCTTAGAAATTCATCAGATGAACCAACAGTGTTAAAGGTTACCTCTCAGTAAGTGGGGTGATGACCAAGCGACTAGAATTACCAAGATATTCATATCCATACAAGAATTCTGCATCCACTGATTGAGCGTACAAGTCCTCTTTTCTCCAGTAATATCTGCAAACAGTGTCAGATCAATGTAAGGTAAGAAAGATTAGAAATTTATGCTCAAAAATACTTCAGTAAACAGGTAACCTAAGCTGGCTGATCCACTGAAAATCATCGATGGTCGAGACTTTCTGCTCCACCAGTTTGGCCACTATATCCTTAGCATGAACCTCTATTACAATGAGGGAAGACAGCACAGCTTGTTGTATCTTAGAAAGATGTCCTCTCATCAGCAGCACCAAGTCATCCAGCTTCACATACAGAGGTTAGAATATTAAGGTCAGTGAACAATAAATATACTCATTTTTTCCACAAGCTGTGAAATATTTTGTTTAGTTTGCTCATCAGAGAGTCTGATACATTTACCCCCACCTGAGACTGAAGTTGGGGATAAAGGCGGGAAGCCAAGTCTCCTTGTTCTAGAGCTTCAGACACCTCCGCAGTCCAAATGACCTGGCAGCCAGCTATCACTACTTGACCTGGCCACGATAACGCCCACTCCACACGAGGTTGCTGGGGGGGTGAAGTGCATGTAAAAATCTTAATCTGAAAATAATTTGCCTTGACACTGTAAAAAAAATAGATAGTCAATGATTGTCTTACTTCAGAATGGGCTTTGTAAGAGCGGTCAATGTTATCCCTTAAAGTGGCCTTCATAGACATCTCCACATCTCTCAGCCAGGCCTCCACATCCCCAGTCGGCAGCACTGGCATTAGCAGTTTCACCTCCTCGCCTCCTCCAGAGTACATATGTGTTATCTGTAGGTCTGACTGAAACTGAAGCTAAAAACCAGCAGATGACTTAGCCATGTGGTAGATGTGCTATATTCTTTTGACACATACAATCTTCATGCAGAATCCTTTAGTAAGACAAAGCCAACCTGTGCAATGTTCTCAAAGCATTTGTTCAGGTATGGTTGAATAGTAGTGGGGTCTTTGGTGTGAGACAAAATCTCCAGGAGCTCATTATCAGACAGAAAGAAAAACCTACAAAGAAATGTTAACTGCACTGTGAATTATACAAAGTGTTGGTGGTATATGTCAAGATATGGGTTTGTTTCATCACATTGCATCAAAGATCAATCATTTTTATAACAGCCAACAATTTTGGGCTCTCATTGTTACACTGCTGGCACATGAAAGTTTATTATTAATCAAAAATATTGTAAGGTTGCATCCACTGGTAGTTGAGGAAAATATTACTTCTCAGTGGCTTACCGCGGAAAGGAGCTCCGTTTTTTCCCCAAGTACTCCACAAGACCTCTCTGAACCTTTTCCGAAAGCATGTTGCAATATTTAAGCTTTTGCAGTAGTTGAGCTTCTGTACAGAGCTCAATCACCTAGAAATGAACAAAGATACAGGCAAGCACCATTATTATTATTCATGTGCTAAGATAAAAAGATATCAACTCTAACCTACTGTCCTAAAATACAACAGAAAGTTCAACCTTTTGATTTTCAAAGGCACTTCGCATGATGCTCTTCCATAGCACCTCCATCCGCTGATATAGATTTCCCTCCACAGGCTGCTGCTGGTTTATATCATCACAGCTGAAGATAGGCTCCAAGGCCAACCAGGAATGCTGGCAAAACAGCCATTCTTCCAACACGTTCTATATTGACCAGAAGGGGGCAGTATAACAACATAAGAGAAGGCAACAAAAAATATGAGACAAGCAAATGAGCATGTGTGTATGTATGTGTGTGTGTACTCGAATCATTCTGAGCTTGCACTCCCAGGCATCGATGCGTCCCTCAAATGCTTTTTTGAAGGGGGAGAAGGACATTGTCTGGGTGGTTACAATGTCATGATCCAGCATTTCGAATGCTTTATCTGGGCTCCCCAAAATGTGTGTTCCTGTGTTCTTATAGGGTATCAAATCAAAATCTACTGTCGACCATTCTTTATTCATCTTTTCCAGAGTCTGGATCAGGAAGTAGAAAAATGTCACAATAAAATTAGTGAAAACAGTCACAAGATTAAACTTTGTATCATCAAAGAGATTAGTGGAGATGTTGCTGTTCTCATATTGTAGCGTTAGCCACTTCCCATGAGGTCAAATTAATTAAAAATGTAACTGAGAAGCAATGATGCTCCATTCTTTACTAATCTTATTCAAAACACCAAATGCAACCCTAAAAGATAACCCCTCTAAAGTTACCTTTTCAATAGCATACTCTTTCTCAGCCAACTCCACCATATCTTTTATGTCTTCCACATGGTTCTGTAGGCCCAGCTCAAGGTAGCGGGTAAGGTTCAAGTTGGCTTTGGGTTTGACTTTCACTTGAATGGATTCCGAAAGCATATCCCAATGACGGTTCTTCATACCCGGGTTCCTCAGACACTGAATTAAAGTGACGCATGGCCAGAATTCCTCGATCTTGCTCATTATTATGGTTGCCACCACTTGGCTATCTAGGGTTGTTTAGGGCAAAGAGAGGAGCGCATGAAACACTGGTCTAGTCCTGGTCAAAATCCTGCAAAATGTCTTAGTGACCCTAGACATGTTGCATACCAGCAATGTCCTTTAACTGTGTACTACACTTCTCTATGGTTTTCTGGGCATCACGCATAGTCTTTTCCAAATGTTCAGGGTCAATCGAAGACAGGGGATCATTAAGGCAGCTTTCATTCCACCGCAGCCACTCGGAAGTGGTGGTCCAGAGGTTTTTAAAAGGCTGGAAATCATTTATCAGCTTCTCTAGATGATCATACTGTAATAAACATATAAACATTTACATTTCACTTTTAGTTTTTGATCAAATTACCCTTTTAAACAACCGTCATCCCCATGCTTTGTTTCACTTACATTCGAGATAGGTAAACCAAGCAGCTCCTCTCTGAGGTTGTACAGTTTGGCTGTGGCTTGGCACTCCGTGAGCTGTTTGCAAGTGCGCTTGACCTTGATGGCTATCTCATGGGCATGATTGATGTCTCCATAGCTTGCAAAGCCAGTAATAATTTTCTACAAACACAATTAAGGTCACTTGTGACACAAGATAGTAACACGATTTTCTCAACCTAACATTAAGCAAACTGTCAGGCAACACACACCTGTAGAAAATCTAGATATTCCTCAAACTTGCTCTGATCAGATAGCTGGATCTTGCGGAAGCGCTCCTCATCTTCTTCATGCTCGATAGTTACTGTTTCTATCTGGCAAAGTATCTTTTGAGGCCATCCAATGGCTGTCCACCTACACATAGTAGTCACTGTAACAATCCATTTGAACACCACAGTCCTCCTCTTTTTACTTTAACCACAAAAATCCCATTAATAAAGTACTCTCAATACTAAAATACTTTTTGATTTGTTTTAAAATAGCTCAAATTGGCATGATAAAGACTTACTTTTTGTTGAAATCATCATTTGTCAGACAGTAGAAAGTTCCCTCCATTATCTCATAGTCTGACAAGGTTTTTCCAAGTTGTTCCTGTTGTTGACAAGATGGAAAGATACAATACTCTGATATTATTTTTTTCACACAAATATACAAATATCAGAATGAAAGTTTCTACTTCATCTTTACTATTGATACCTTGTAACTTTTTAGGAGTTTGGGGATTTGTTTAATCCATTCCCTCTTCTCAGTGAGCTCTTCAATGCTATTGGGCTTCTCGCGTAACTTTCTGCTCAAAATGGTACACTCCTCACATGCCTAACACATAAAGAAGGCTTATAATGCAACATGAAGGTTTTACAGTTTGAGTGGAACAAAGCTTTCCCATACATTTTCACCATGTGTCAAGGAAAGTATTACAATATTGGCCCATCAACAAGTTACTTACTTTGTCAATCTCCTTACGCTGCCTCACAGCAAGTTGGTCCAGCAGAGCATTGGCTAGAGCTTTCCTTTTCTTTATGAGAGACTGACGAACAGCCTCTGTGCGGACAAAAAATGGACCAATCACAATGGAGGATGGCAGGCACTGTTCAAGCTTTTCCCTTTCTGCGAGGTGTTGTTCCACCTCTGTCTTCACCTCTTGTGCTCTCTGCTCTGCATTATGAGACCTGGCAGCCGAACAACAGAGGCATTGCAGAAAAAGGGGAAAATTTCACTGCAGAATACGGTTCAGACAGAATCCTGAATAGACAAGACATCTGATAGAATTGAAAAATGTCCAGACTTACCCAAGAAGAGTGTCAATGTCCAAGTTATGAAGTTCCAAGTATTTCTCATATTCAGCAGCATAAGCCCTGAGAGGTATTGCTGCTTGAACCAGCGCCTTGTGCACTTTATTTCTCATCTTATTCACCTCTGGGTCACACAAATCGACTGCTCTGAGTAAAAGATCATCTTGATAAAACATGTTCTTCAGCACAAACTGGTTGGAACAAGAGCACAACAGTAAATTCTCCCATACTCAAATCATTATCAACATAGAGACAACAGAATGTGGTAATATTTTTCATGGAACACTTTGCAACACTGTGATGTGTTTTGTTTTGTTTTTACCCCATCGAGCTTTGAAACTTTGTGTGTAACAAGGATGCTTTCATCAAACAGGTTAAGGACAGATTTCTGAAAATCCTCAATTGGAGTGCTGTAATGAACCCCACTCTGGTCCAGAATCAAGTCAACCAGGAACAGAGGATTCCTCTTTTGTCTAAATATACAAAATATAGAAATGTTAGTGTGCCTATATATAAATGTATATGCTAAATAGAAAACATCTGCTTACGTGTAGGGGCTATTGTTAAGGTTGTTTCCCCAGACCATATCCTGAGGACAAGTCAGTACATTGTGACAGACTTCCAGCAAACACTCAGTCAGGCTGAAAAGTGAATCCTGCACAAGGTAGTGCAAGGCGTCCTGCATGCTAAAGAGCACCACGTTCATCAGTCTGTACAGATTGGCATACGTGTATATCTCAAAATCATTCTCATCTATGTTGTACGTGCCCTTGCCAAAGGTACACAAGGTGGTACGGATGTTGTTGCTCATTGTGACAACCCATTCCTCCTGAACGTACAGCCTTATCTGGACAACAAAAAAAAGGATTTGGGGTGTTTAGATTTCTATGAAATTCTAGCATAAGGATGAAACGTATATGACTTTGCTCTAAACTATCTAACATGTTGAAGAAATAGTCTCTTCAGGCACTTAAATTCTCTGAATTGTGGTCTGTAACTATTCAAAGGAAAACTGGAAGTTTGGAATAATTTTGCCTGAAAAAACTATAGATTTAACTACAGCTGAAAATAAATCTGCTGACCCTTTCAAACAATTTTTTAATCTTGCCCTTATTTGTCTTTTTAACTTTTTCAAAACAGTATTATGATTATCAAACCATTCTTAGAATAAAAAGCATTTCAATGCGCTTACAGCGCGCGAGTACCTGAGTGTGAATCTGAGACTGGATGAGTTCAAATTCGTCCAGTCGAAGTGGTTTCATCGGAGAGACACTGAACAGCCTCATTTTTGCCACTTTGTTGCATTCTGACCACATTTCAGATAATAAAGTAGTCAGCTCCGGCTTTATTAACAGGCAGTTGAACTCAAATGTTTCTCGGTACTTCTCATAGGTAAACTTTGGAACTGGTACACACCCTAGATTGGGAAAATAAACCAGTGTTTGCATCAAAACATAGTTGCAGAAGTTCTTTATTTCTTTAAAATCAGAAAGTTAATGGTCTCACCTTTTTCAGGAATATACTCAGGGTTCTTCAGTGGCAGGGTGACATGTGGAAACTCTCCAGGGTGCTTCATCACCACTTTGTCAAAAACCATGCGGTTCATAACGCGGTCATAATCAAGTTTGACCTCCTCCTCCAGGTTCTCTGAACATGTCTCCAAACTACATACAAAGTATGCCCTTTCTTAACCCTTTTAGCTGTTTACTTTTTTATATCAGTAGAGCACAATAAGAAAGCGGAAATCAGTGAAACAACAACAATACTCACATTTTGAGACTGAGACCAGGGGCTGATACAGCAAGCTTTTTCATACGCTGCAGACTGTCAGCACTGAGAGATGGTGCTTTTGGGCAGATGGGCATACAGTCAACGGACAGGCTGTAGAGGAGTTGAGCTCTTACGTCCTCCCTCAAACGTAGGGCAAAGCCGATTCGCTCAGCAAAGAGTCTTGGATCTTCCGCACAGAAAGACAGTCTAATCCTGGGTACCCAGTGCTCCCTTCCTCCTCGTAAGGGAGTTATTTCTGTGACAGAACGTATATGCATGATTAAGGGAGACAGAATAGCATGATGAGACCTAAGTGTCCTACTACAGAGTAAGCAAATAAAAACTAACCGATGGATTTTTTTTTCTTGTATTCCTCATTTACAATAGGGGTTTCCACGTCACCTTCACATCTGCTGCTTTTGTGAACCCTCTGTACCAGATACTGACGTTTTTCCTTACTATAGTCAAGAACCCCGACTAAATGCCAGCTGCACCCCTGTGCCGGGCTTCTTTGCTCATCTTCTAAAGGGAAAGAGGAAAATAGCCATAAAAACAAGAAACATTTCTCATATGTGTAAACATTACAACAAACATTTTTACCAGGACCCTCATCATCATCATCATCATTAAGCAGGAGGGCTCTTGCAGGAACAGGCTTTCGATCAGGTGATTCTTCAGAATTGCCGAGGGCAAGCCAGTCCTCTGGTGTTCTGCAGTCAAAATCCTCATTATCGAATAACTCAAGAAAAAAAAAAGAGAAAAGAATATCGTGTCATGGCGATGTTTCAAAATCAGACATCACTGAAATAATTTTAAGTATAACTATGCCACACAAAAGCTTACATGGGCAATACAGTGGACCTACTTCCAGTCGGAGGTCTAGCGACATTGGATTGTAAGGAACACTCTCATCCTCATCAGTATTCTTCATATATCGTGGTATCAACATGCTAGAGTTAATGCCTTTTTCAAGCAGGATCTGTTCCAGATCTAACTTCAAGAATTCCCGTCGACGTCTGTTAAAACATCATGTACAAATAGAGTGTAGATTAGCAAGCAAAACAAAAATTAAAGCCAAACTGTCAAGTAGAGAGACACGGCATCAGATAAAAAGCCTTCTTCTGTCATACAGTGTTCATGTAAACTGGTCTTACCTCTCTATCGCTAATTTGCGCGGAAGCTGCCCATGAGTTGTTTTGTAAGGCAATTGGACTTTGGGTCTATCCCCACCCAGAGGAAAGTAAGAGGTCGGTGAAATCTGTGAGGTTCCAGGGTCATGATGATCCTTAGACTGCTTAGATGGAGTCTTGATAGCTGCGTGTAAACAGTACAGACCCCAAACTTAACAAACAGCCCAAGAGAATTCATATTTGAACTTAGAATCAGTGCTTAATATGTTCACAATTTATTGTTCACCGTTTGATGAGCTGAGATCAACGGATTTCACAGCCGATAGGTCACGTGACCTCTGATGGGACTCAGGTCTCGCAACGCTGGAGGATTGTTTGTGGTCATCACATGGAGGATTGTCCTCAGGGGTTTTGCTGGGAGGGTGAGGCATCAGTTTCCCGCGACCTTTCCCCTCCATCTACACGCAGATTTTGAATGAATAAGCGTAAACTCAGAAGTCTGCTTGTATCTGCTTGTGGACCGTAGGAAATGGGACGTCGCCGTTAATACAGCTTAAGGTTTAACGGGAATGTTGCTCAACGGACCTTTGCAGCCAAACCTACATATACATTTATTTAATGGGCTTTTTAAAAATACAAGCTACTAAAGTAATTACGCACTTAACTGGCCACTCGACACTGGGTTCTGACGTTTCGTATAAAAAAGTAAAAACAACAGTAATAATTAAAGGACTTTGCCTAATTTTGTGATACACATAAAACATGGCATACCTTCTTTGAAATCAAACAAGTGCTTGTCCTTTAGACTAACATCTTCAGAGAAAAATTATAATGTCTTCAGGATAAGAAAGCTCAGTTTGGCACTGGACGTTAACACCAGGTTATGTTGGACGCAGCAACGGTCGTCATGGAGACGAAGACGCGTTTCTGGCGTCACGAGCCAAAAGCAGGTTCACGTATGTACTGAGTGACAATATTTATGTACCTATTTCACTTCAGAGTATTATATTAAAAAGTCTCAACTCTCAGTCCAATTTTAGTTGTAACATCCAACTTAACATCGAAGTGTGAAAAAGCATCTGGGATCAAGGATTTGAAGCGCATGAGTTTCAAAAGCTATATCTTGTGGATTTCAGCCATAGAAATTCCCACTGACTTTGGAATGCACACGTCTTTTTAAAAATCATTTCCCAAATCTAACAGCTTGTCTGTGTCCTCAGTTGAGAAAGTCCTCTTTAGATCACTGACACATACTGTACATATAAAAAGTGCATTATAAGCCCCTATAAAAGTTGTAAATTAAAGACATTCTGCAATGTACCCCCTGCCAGTGCCAAGATATTTCATTATGCCAAAACCCTTGCATTTTGCTTGTTAGGGGAATCCTGTCCTGACACAAGATCAACACAGAAAGAACTGGATTTTGGAGATGGGGAAAGTCAAACCTGAGGATGTTATTGTGTCCAGCAGTCATGGCCAAAAAGAAACAATATATATACATTCAAGCACTGAAGAGCAAAGGTTAAGTACACAGTGATTTGATATGGCTGTAAAGGAATTTTACATTCTGTGCCACTCACGCCTAAATCAAGGCAGACCTGTTGACATGTTTAGAGGTCCTAAGTTTCACTTGCTTCCCCCAGAACAGCTCAGTTTCCAAAGCGATTACCTCACTCAAGGAGGAAATGAGAATCAAAGATTTCCCCAAGGATCTAAACAACCCACATCTAATAAAGACATTATCATATCAGAGGGGTCTCAGTACTGAGAACATCCTGACCACATCATTTTATTAATGATTAACACATGTCTGAGCTATTGATTAAATCTATGAGGAGACCCAGCTCAAAGAGGTTACAAAGAAAACCGCCGAAGTACCACGAGCCTCTGATGAGGTGGTGGTCCTTAAAAATAATTTCCTAGGCTGACAATGCTTCAGCCATCCCAGTTGCCAGGAGGCCACCATGGAGATGGGACTTGATTGGACAGATGTGGCCGGCAGCTCTGCTTGAGTCAAACTGATTAAACCCTAAACATCCTTTGTCACAGCCTTGATCCACCCTGTATTTGACTTTGTCCCACACAAGGCCTCGCTTGTCACTGAATGAGCTCAGCCACAGATCCGCTGCCATTATCTTACATTATCACCTACATTTATAATTCTTCCTATAATTTTTTCATCTTACCATGCCTGAATTATGTACCTTTCTACAACCCTTTTTTTCTACTGTTTCAAAACTTCACTTCCTTTTGTACCCTAATGACATCAGCATGGGCTTCTAATTTTAGCTTCTCCTGTGGGACAGATGTAGTCCAGATAGGATCAAACACTAGTTGTCCCTTTCTTACATTTGTCCCATTTGTGGGGTTAGCCACAACGTCTTGGTGGCTGCACATATTCCAGCATACCTTCTCAACAGAGACCCACAATCTCCAGCAACCACAAATGTGGGCACACCCATATGTTGTTGTGGGATTCTTCTCTCGCTTTTTGTATCAGCATTTCAAACATACAAAAATGTCTGTAGTTTGGTAAAGGTATCATTAAACTCTGGCTTACCGACTTAAATTTCATACGGTTATATATTCAAATTATGTGGAGACATGTAGAGATCATCTTCAGACCCATAAAGTAGACCTTTTGATTTGCACACTCACTTGCACAGAGAGGTTGAAATTCCAGGAGACTTTGTTAGAACTGTTACATTATACTGCCTACACAGTGTTGTACTCTTTACTACACCCCATTTTCAATTAATGTCAGCTCAGAGATGAAACAGAAGCACCATGAGGGCAGCAAATGTCACATTAACAATGCTGCGTTTTGTGGCTTTGCATTTTACAAGACCAAGGCATATACCAGCAACACATGGATGAGGCCGCCGGCATGCTGATTGGATTTTTGATCTGGCTGGGTCAGATGATGAACCGTTGTTTAACAGTGACCTTTGCACTCGAGCATACATTAAAATAGCCATCATCCGTTAGATGACTCACAGGTGGACTTGGCATGCCAATAAAAGACAGATTTAATGGCTTGAGAGGGGCCTCAAAGCAGAACAGTGGCAGACATAAGCAGCAGTCTGAAACCCCCAGCCGGTGCCCTGCAACCTCAAGCAGCTGCGTTTGATTTCACCTTGCATTTGCTCCATTTCTTGGTTTGAAATACTCAACAATAAGAAAAAAGGGCCATAAGAAGTTAGAACAAACAAAACTTGTGTTTTGAATTGAATCATTCGATTTATGTCCATCTGCTTCTAAATGATGCTGAACTCCACTGGGAGGCCTCGACACCCCCCCCCCCCCCCCCCCCCCCCCCCCCCCCCCAAACCTCCTTTATTTGATTTTTTTCTTTATGTGACTTTTCCAAAGTGGCACAATTCCATCCATGTGAATTTACTAAAGCTGTCTTAGGCACTTAATATAAATCATTGTATAGTCAGTGTTCTTTATCAGAAGAGGGTGTGAGCTGGAAGAGGAGAAAAGCAGTGGATCAAATCCATAACACATGTAAGTGTGATGGGTCAAAATCAGTCTGTGAATTGGTTAGTTTTTGTGGGTGGACAATAGTTATCAAATTGTATGTAATGTGCACACTGATTATTTATCTTGTGTAAGGGAGTGGTTATAATCTTAAGTAAATTTTCAGCAGATGACTATTTAAACATATATAACTGAGTCAGCACCATAATTATTATCTTTATTACTTCTTTTAATCTGGGGTTTTAGGCATTTACCATCAACACTCAGCAAGCCACTTGAAAACATTCCTCAAATTCCTCCTTGTTAAGAATTAATAAAGTATAAATGGAAGAGTTTCCACATAGTTTCCCGTCATCTACACATATGTAAGAGTTTATGGCCATGGATACACATATTACTGAGCTTCACAGAGGGCTGTGTGCACAGCCTCATCTGGCCTCTATCAGTTTCTGGCCTGACAACTTCATATGTATTATTTATTCTCACATTTTAAAAAGCCTCTGTGCGTTAAATGTTAAAAATGGGGTCCCACACCATCTCTCTCTTACTCACACAAACACAAAATTCAGTGACATTTGAAGAAATGTAAATTCTATACCGTCCATAGAACTGCCTCAACTCCATAGTGTGCGATTGTTTTTCTCATATGAGGGGATTGTTTCATGTTCTTCCAGAGATTTCCTGTGGCATATTCTCTGATCCTGATGGAACCATCAGAAATCTGTAAATCATTTCATACACAAATTATTGTTAACACTCACACAAAGGACAGACAGACAGACATTAAAGAATATCAGCAGTGAGGAGGACTCTCTTTCAAAGCCATCACCAAAAGTTGTCAAGCTTTCAGCATTCCAGCAATGGGCCAGTTCAAACAGTCCCGAGGACATGCTGCTTTGATTTTTGGATTCAATTTGAACTAAAGTTCTTCGCTATTGACTTTCAAGTTTGACCTTTTAATTTCCAGTTATTACAAGTATAATAATAAAAAGTGCGACAGTTTCATTTGAAATTTAATGGATCTATATATCACGCATTGGCCCGCCATAGGTCAAGCTGTGAAATTTAAAGGAGAGTCTTATAAAAATCAACAGGACTGACTACTCTGACCTTGCTTAACTTGAACACTATTGGTCACAGCCTGTACTTCTTACTCTTGTGGGCAGCTGATGACATCCTTCAAGATCTTACCCTTTTCTGCCATTACAAAAAACAAAAACAGTGAGAGTAAATGTTTCAAATTATGCAAATCAGGGCCTGATCTTGTTAGCTTCTGAGGCCTACATTGAAGTCAAAGTCACGTGAAGAGGAAGCTTAATCCTCTTCATCCCAGCAGAAATATACAAAGTGATATGTAGAGAAAGTTTGGGGGGAGATGTAGATATAGAGCGAGACTGACAAGAATGGAGCGACACCATGTGCTCAGCGTGCATGTATAAACCACCAGGACAACGCTAAGGTTGAGAAGCAGGACTTCCTGTTCATCTGACCCAGATTCTGCTGACCAATGCCACCTCTCTGTGAATGAAAGAAAGAAGAACAATCAGTCATATGGCAGGTAGGACATCCCTGTGACTCAGGGATGTATTTTACCTGCAATGCCAGGTGCTTGATGAAATAATACCCTGAGTGCATATTTGTATTGTATTTCTGAAAGGTACTGGTTAAAAAACACTTACACACATTTCTCGCTGCACCTAGAAGAAAACATGTTGGGAGCAGATATGTGTATTCTGTTGTTTATCTTCGTTTTACGTTCACATTTTTAACAGGCACTTTATTGGCTGTGGTCGGGTCTGCATTCCCACAAGACATAAAATTATCTTTAACTACAGTTTAGTCAGTTTATAATTCAACATGTTTTGCATTTTAAAGCTAAATTGAGCAACAAAATGTAGTTTACTTGCAGAGTCATTTATCACACTTGCTGCTCTTAAAATGTTTTACAGCTCTGCTGCCATACTTTAACCTTAAATTAGGGTTTTATTGAACAAAGTCCCCAAATGTTTGAGAGTCTTTTCAGAAATCAGAACACACTTATATACAGGGTGAAATTCCTCCAGAAACAGCTGGACCACACAGATGATTTGACTATGTTTTATCCATCATCCCCCCTCCCTAAACACACAAATGCACACAGGTCTCTTCTGGCAAACTACGAAAAGATGAAAATCTCTTTTCCGCATGTCCAGTAGAAACAGAACTGACTCTAAATCAGCTGAATCAGCTGAATCACTGTTCATATTATCCTAAAATTACCAGCTAATCCCTTATATAAATAATTAGCTTAATCTTCCATTAAGGTTTTCTTTATATATAGAATTTAAAAAAAGATGGGGTTTTTTGGAGTTCTGCCAAAAACTATAAAGTTGGAGTGATGAAAGGAAATGACAGCAAGAGCTGAACAAGGGGAAAATGCACAGAGAACAAAATACTGCATTATGTGTTTATGTCTTGGAGAGATAAAAACATTTATGGATAAAGTTTTATGTCTGAACAGACAAACTTTCCACTGATGGAAACAAAAAAGGACTGGATACCGTGACTAAACTGTCGGCTTCTTCTAAAGCAAACTCACATTGCATTTTATCACAACAAACGTTCCTGTCATCATCATTTGTCCGTGCCAGTCTTTAGTAATCCTGTTTTTGATCTGCACTCTGGCAAAAGGCAAATAGGCAGGCCTGTAAACAATTTGTATGTCACTGAAGACATAGATGGAAACCAGCCCTGTTCTGTGTGTCTATTCCTATTTTCTGAACTCTCTGTGCTGATTGTGGAGCAATAGAACTGAACTGACATTGTGTGTATTTTTCCAAATGAAAGAGTAGGTGTGTGCGTCCTGTAGAAGAAAAGAAAAGAAAAAATACACACAAAAACCATTAAGATCACCAGGGGACCGTACATGTGTTTCCTGAGGTTGACAATAATTCAAACAGGAATCCCTGCCATGTATTAGACCTTGTTGATTTTTATCCAGGATCACAATGAGCAGTGACACAGTAAAGCTGCAGACAGCCATTTACCACAGAAAAAGTCAACTTTCTTATCTTACTGTTTTTTTCATTTGCATGAAACTCAAAGCTGCCAGATCCTTCTGGTGGACTATTTTTGCTTCCCTCCTCAGGTTTCTTTCTTGTAGACTTCAAAGAGCCTTGTTACTTGGAATTACAGCTGCTGAAAAAAGGGGGATGAGGCTGATAAACAAATTCTCCAAGGCTTATTACGAGAGCATGGCTGATGAAGGGGGACCT
The DNA here is from genome assembly GCA_907169785.1 of Menidia menidia. Lineage (NCBI taxonomy): Eukaryota > Metazoa > Chordata > Actinopteri > Atheriniformes > Atherinopsidae > Menidia > Menidia menidia. Next base: position 18,420,993 of record CAJRST010033334.1, on the reverse strand, counting down.
GGTTGAGGGCTGGTATGCGCAGTGCGGCTGCTGGTTTACATTAACTTGGTGCCTTTTGCGGCTCTGACCCCCACGCGCGCTCGACCTCTTAAGGGACTCGTCATGGATGAATGGCCGTCAGATTAGTAAAAAGAATGCAGCCTCACAATTTTAGAGTAGTATCGTCTATGTGGAACACATCGGGGGAGCTGAAGGGGGGCGGGTGGTGGGCGGACGGGTCTCAGGTATAAATAGCCTGCAGCTCCAACTCCTCTCCAGTGCGTAAATGCGGGATCACCGGAGGAAGCAAGCGCACGGAAAAAGCGGTGGAAAGGAATTTGTTTGCCAAAAATGACTTGTATTTCACTGCAAATGATTAAGTAGGCCTATTAATCAGGTGGAAATTAGTAACGCGTATTTATCATTTTTGTGCACGTTGTCAGATGTGGAGTGTCCTTAACCAAGCCGTCCATCTTTTCCTGCACCTGCGACGCGCACTCTGCAGCAACCCGGAGGAGGATCTGAACTGCATCAGTCCCTATCATTTTTTGTGAGGACGCTGGAGAAATTGTCCTAAATTTGCGCATGACGTAATTCGGAGAGAAATGTGGATTCTATAGGCACTGCGCACGATGTGGGGACTCGTCTTTTCGGAGAGGCGTTCGTCGCACCGGGAATGTTGTGAACTCAGCGGGAAGGAGGACGACAGTTGTTAACATGCTCGGGACAGGTCGACGGCGGATGCTGGTGGTGCTGGGTTGGCTGCTTTTACTTGTGAGGCGGAGTGGTGCAGGTGCGGCGCCTCATCTTTTGCATGCACTGCTACTGTTTATCTGAGTCATCTGCAGAGTTTCCAAGAGGCGTCCAATTCCATCCTGTTTTCTGTCATAAGGTCGTATGACGTGTCCCCTTCATAGTGATGCCACATCTTCCTTTTCTGATGATCTCACTGGAAAGTCTGGCCTCTTGCAGACATTTCCTGTATATCTTTCTGTCTGACTGCATGTAACCTGAGTGACTTTTGATGTTGGGGGCATGGCTGGATTCTGTGACCTGAGCAGCCGTGGAACAATGGTCAGGCAAATGAACTATTCATGGAAAACACAATGAGGAGGATTTTGGTTTGCTCCATGATGCCAGTGCTTGATTGCTTGTTTCCTTCATGAATGCCTGTCTGTCACCATGTCCGAAACTCCACGACACGTGTCTGCTTTATGAGGGGAACTTACCTTTGAACTCCCAATGGCTCACACCTGCTCTTTGTTTCAGGCTCAAGATGCGTGGACCAGGCCTGTAGTCCGGCCATAGGGAACCTGGCGAGCGGCAGGATGCTCCTCACCCTGTCTGACTGCTGTCAGAACGGCAGCCTGCACCAGCGATCATGCCCTGATCCTCATGGGAACCCCCACGCCTGCCGAGAGGACACTCACCCACCCGCTCTGATGACCGATGACCCCTTCTTGCATCCGGACACCTGGTGGGAATCGAGAGTGAGCGCCAGCACGACGGAGCCGCGGGACGAGATACGTCTGGACCTGGAGACGGAGTTCTACCTGTCCCACGTGGTTTTGGTGTTCCGGTCACCCCGGCCCGCCGCCATGGTTGTCCAACGTTCGGCCGATTTTGGAAAGACCTGGGAGAACCTCAAGGTCTTCGCGCTCAACTGCAGCACAGAGTTCGGTTTGCCCGACGACTACCAGGAGCCCGGGTCGGTGTGCACGTCCCGTTATTCTAGCGCTCATCCCTGCAGCGGCGGAGAGGTAAGACACCCGGCACAAATACGGAAGTGCTCGGAATCTGGAATCATTGGCGTTCAGCCCCTTTTTGCTTCTCCTACTGTAGGTAATACTACGCACTCTTGACCCCAGTGGTGCTGAGACAGTGGACCCCTACAGCCCAGAGGCTCTGGCCCACCTGACCCTCACAAATCTCCGCGTCAGACTGCTTAAAGCTCAGACGTGTCCCGCGTCTTTAAACCAGCCTGTTGAATGGACGAGCCCCACAGACTCACCTCTGACCCCAGTGTCCAGTGTAGGCAGCTCCCACTCAGCCCCATACGCTATCTATTCATTACTGGCCAGAGGGACCTGCCTGTGTCATGGACATGCGGAATATTGTGTGCCGTACAACAGCAGCCAGGACAAGGAACAGGACAGGGATGTGGTAAGTGAACTTTCCGTCTCAAAGAAAAAGGCCTAAATCTGTTAGAAAAGAGCACCTGTAAGTTACTATAATGACCTTTGGTCTACTAAAGGATTTTGAGTCCAGGTTAAAAAAAAACTTACTGCAAGAGAAAACCTGTTATATGGCTTTAAACTGTTTGATTTACTTTTTCCGGCACCTGTCTGCGTGTGTTTTATGGCTTTCTTCAGCCAGCAGGTGTCTGTAACATGGATTAGTGTCAGTGAAATGACTGAGCAGCCCCAGATGTGTGTTCCAGGTGTTTGGGAGGTGTCTTTGTACTCACCACACGGAGGGGGATCACTGTGAGCGGTGCGCGCCGCTCTACAACGACCGGCCCTGGAGGCCCGCCAACGGCAGCAGCGGGGAGCCCAACCCGTGTCAGAGTGAGTGATCCACGCCTGGACTCCACGAGCATTAATCATTTAACCGGCTCCAGACCCTGTAGTGTGGGGGAGAGCTGGTGCAAATGCTTAACAAAGTGGACTTTAAAGCGTCAGTGTAAGAGCAAAAAAACAAAGAAGCAGCTGATAGGACGTATAAAGGTTTATCTAATATTAGAAACATAAGCTTTACATTGCGCAGGAAGTCTGTTTGCAGTCATTTGATTTAACGGTCTGTCTTGATCTTCAGTGTTGATGGAACATGGTAGTCTTACTGTCAGTCTTTTTCTTCTTAACTTGAAAGGATGCTTAAAAAAAGGAAGACAGTTCACACGCACTGCGTCTAACTTTTGAAAGAGAAGTATTTTTAGGCACACACACACCGATAGCTCACCTGTTCTGACTGTTTGATGTTTTCCTCACATCCACTCTGCCTCCCTTTCGTCCCTCTGGCTGCTGTGGCGTCACACACACACACACGAACACACACACACACATCTGTGACCAAAGAGTGCGAGTGCCACGGCCACGCAGACAGCTGCCGCTTCTCCCAGCGGGCGTGGCTCTCCTCCAACGGCACCAGCGGGGGGGTCTGCGACCACTGCCAGCACAACACCGCCGGGCGCAGGTGCCAGCGCTGTCGCCGTGGCTACCACCGACTCCCGACCCTGCCTCTCAAGTCCCCCCATGCCTGCACACGTAAGACTAGGACTGTTCTGCCTACTGATCTTACTGTTACTGTTACTTTCATTTCAGTGTTGAAACATTCAACTAAAATTTATTATGAATGCAAACCTGTTTCTTTGTTTCTCAGGCTGCTGGTGTGACCCTCTGGGTTCTATAAATACGGCAGATGGAGAGGACGAGCCCTGGTGCCACCCGAAGACTGGCCAGTGCCGCTGCAAAGCCGGTGTCGGGGGCACGAGCTGCAGCCGCTGTCTGCCCGGCTACTGGGGGTTCGGAGGTGGGGGGTGCAAACCCTGTGCATGCCCACGCAGCTGTGATATGACCACCGGGCTCTGTCTGGACGGGTAGCTAAAACACTGTATCCGTTGTCACAGTTTTCACAAAAGGCTTAATGCTTATTAGCTAAAGCGGGCACTGATAATATGTGCTTCTTTCTGCCACCGCAGCTACCCAAATAATCAGGTGTTAAATGTGCCCATTGGCGGTAAAATCCCAGACGTGGACTACATGTTCCCTACTGAGGAAGACGTACAGTGGTCCAAGGAGCTCGCAGTCTCTGCTTTGCATTATACAGGTGAAGTTTACCTACACGGCGAAGATTAAAATGACGGTGTTTCATAAGGTGTGCCAGTTAGCGAGAGTCACAGCACATCAAACTGTTGGTACACAGGGAAATGCAGGTGTAAGGAGAAAAAGCTGAGGACTTTGTCTGACCTGTGCAAGACTAAGCATGACTATGGTAAGAAAATTATTTCATAATTTAGAGAAAAAAAAAACTCTCAGCTGTGGAGCCGTTGGTTCAGAGTTCTCCGTTTTTGTCCTTTCTGGCACTGGACAGTGATTAAGGCGAGCGTGCTCTCTGCCCACGACAAAGGCAGCCACGCAGAAGTGCAGGTCAAAATCCGCAAGGTGCTCCGATCGGGCCGGGTTCCGCTGCACCTGGGCACCATCAGCATCTACCCTCTGTCCTGGACCAGCCGTGGCTGCACCTGTCCCATTCTAAACCCCGGTACGGCAGGCTCTGAGAGTCTAGAAGTAAAAAGCATGCTCCCAACCAGAGAGTAACTCATCTTACTCATCCAGCAGACCAATGATGTGTATATATATGTTTGAATTACAGCAATATCAACAGACTAACACTATCGTCAGCAGTTTTTTCTTGTTTTAAATTTATTTTTCTGTTTTTTTTACTCAGGCGTGGACTACCTGCTTGCTGGCCCAGAGGAACCCACAACAGGACGTTTGTTGGTCACCATGCAGAGCGTTGTAGTTCCATGGACACCTCGACAAGCGCTAATTATATCGGAGGGACTACGAAATGGATGCTGACCACGATCTCCAAACAGACAGGGGGAAAAAAAGAGGGGTAAACCTTAAAGATTTCACCAGATCCATCAGGACTGAAAAGCACTGTCAGCAAGGTGGGAATATTTAGAGTCAAACTCATCATCAAGAAAGATCCAAAGGGTCAAAAAGAGAAGCAAGGCTTATTTAAACAAATCATAGCCAATTCTTGTACAAATCTGAATATAATGGTAGATAATCTGATCTCAAAGTCTAACAATTCTATGAGTGGTTCCTGTAGAATATTCCTTATTCTACAATGGTTCTAATGCAGCATCTTTAGGTCACCTCTGGATTCTCTTCTACTATATTTCTGTTGTTAACTAATACATTTAAACATAACTACCTGAGATGTTGTTTTTCCTCTACAAATAAATCTAAGATGACAGATGGAAATCGGTATAGAAATCATTTTAATCTGGACATGTATTGCGATAAACACTTCCACACCGTTAAAGATTGAGTGGTGGCGAAAGCATCCAACTGAAAACTGCACACAATGTTAAGACAACAAAAACACCGATCCAGTCACACGTTGATGTTGGGCAAAGCGGACCGTTTGTGAACATCGTTAATCCTGCAAAATTGTCTGAACAACAATGAGCCCAGTTAGGAACATTAGCGAACGTTAACTGGTCAAACCGACCAATCTTCTACTAAATATTTTGGTCTCTTACTGGGTGAAAACAACAACATGACTCAACTCAATAGATTCCATCTTAAAATTCTGCAAATATTTTTATAATTGCCCATCTTGACCAGGTGGCTTTAATGTTAAATGCTAATAAATTACTTTCAGTCTAAAGCAAGAAGCGGCAAAAGAACCTTTCGGTTGCTTATGCTGTAATGCGAGTCTTTTAACTCACGTCCCTGTAGCGGACTGCTGCACTCATTCTCAGTGATGATACTCTGCGATTACCAAGTGCTCCGAAAACAACGCAGCCTCTATTTGTTACTGTAGGTTGATTCTATTCACATGTCTTCCTCTGTTGGCCCACAAGTGTCAGAGCCGTGTCAACCAGGCCTCTCTGAAGCTCAAACAGGCCAATCAGAGCAGCTCACGGAGAGTCACTGATGACAGCCCCATTGGCCTTAGCTGACAGCTTTTTTTTCTGTAGTCACCGTGCTGTCGGATTGCACCACTGAAGTCGACGGAGTCGAGTCATCCTCCGACAGTAAGGCCGAGTCGTCAGCAGCAGCAGGACCAGAGTGGGGCTCTGCTTGACCGGAGCTTTCCTTGTCCTCCTCCTGCGGATAGAGCTCAGGATACTTCTGCATGCACTCTTGCATGCCGCGGAACTGGTTGATGCATTCCGAGCCCTTGACGTCTTCCTGACTGTAGTGGAAGCACGAGAAGGCCTCCTTGAATTGAGAGCCACACGGTCCACTGGCCATGCCACCGAGACACGGGCAGTTCCAGTTTATCTGTCCATTAGGCATGATCAGGCCTGGATAAAACACAGAAGAGCCTTTCTGAGACAAGTTTTCACAAACATCTTTGAAAAGGTTTTGGCACAAAGTCTTAAAAGGTTTGTGTCTCTGTCATCACGGTGCTTTTAAGCCAATTTAAATATTACAGAACTAAAGAAAGTCTCAAGCATGACAACATGGTGACAGAGCTGGATTTTTTCAGTGTATGAAGAACCACACTCAAACAGATGTAGAGCATCAGAGGCTTTTCTGATGCCACTGTCCTGCTCAAGATGATTCAAGGGGTAATCTTCCGATTCTCTTAAGAAAGACTCCACTAACCGCTCTATAAGAGCTTCACCCAACCCCGCAAAGAGAAATGACTGCAGTAAATAAAATGTTTTACATTGTCAAAACACATTTGAATAGGATAGCTTAGACTTAATAGATATTTGGGCGGCACAGTCCAGTTTCTCTTCCCACAGATGAGAGAGAAGGTGACGTGTCTCTTAAGATGTTAACAACTTAAACTAGTAGCCTTGCATGTTTAAACAGATATGTTGAAAAGTTATATTTTCAGGTCTTTACATCCACCGATGCTATATTAGTCTGACCGACATTAAAGGATAAGCAACCAGTATCTAATTCAACGTTAAGGCTGCTATAGCTTTAACAGATAATTGAAGCCCTAAATGTGTCATTTAAATATGTTTTAGATGCATAATCAAACACATAACTGCTATTAGAAGTTTAACAAAACAACTTATGATCACATGATAAAAAAAAAACTAAACTAAACAAGGGAAAAGGGAATTGAAATTCATCTTTAGGAACCGGCCTGTGCAGTGCTGCTGACTAACCGTGCTCCTCATAGGGATCATCGGGGTCATCTGCGATCAGCTCTGCGTTGCTGGGTGCCTCGTGGTCCTCTTTGGTCACAAAGATGATGCGATCCTTGCCTTAAATAAAAGCATCAACAATGGTCACATGAGCCCATAAAGATAGAAATGATAAATTTGGGATGTCAGTTTCTATGCTTGGCTTAGTAGTACCAGAGCGTTTGTTCCCATGTTAAACTGATGGTGACCCTGGTGGTCACATCGCTGTTGGAATACAGGTAACCGTTTGACGTGTGACAAAATGCAGTAATTTTACATTAACTCGTTAACATCTCAGAGTGGTGAGTCAGAAAACTGCGCCGTGACCGGTTAACTCATTCACTGACAGCCCTGGTGAAGTCATTTCTCTAAATGCTAGCTTAGCATGGTGTCTCTATCCCTGACATTGGCCAAACAGGGGGGTATTACACAAACAGATATGAAATTACCTTCTTGTTTGCAGTACGACATGTTTGCAGGGTTTGTTTTGAGTCCGGCCTTGTCCTCGGAAATTAAAGTAGACCTGCGTTAGAGAGACGACTGGGCTACAACGAGGATTTCATTTGACAAGTTACCCGGCGTCCCACAGCCGCCCACTGACCTGCCCTCCAACTGGCGCACGTATATGACGTCACGCAAGGAAATACTATTTATGTTTACCAAGATTTTGCGTGTTGTTTCTTACCCGTTGTGTAAAAGTGTTTCTTACACGATGAAAAATGATTGTGGAAGTAACCTAACTTTTATATTTATACGCAGTCATGCTTGTGTTTGGGAACCGTTTAAAGGGGTTTTTAAATAACCGCCTGCTATTATTGAAGTATTTCTCACATTGTATTTAATTATTCCCCCATTCATATTTTAGTTATTTTACATTTTCCCTTTTTATTTGCTGTGTGTGCGTATACTTTAAAAAGTGAAAGTTTACTTGCATTTGCCGTTTTTACAGTGTTGGTTCCTAAGAAATTTTCAGGCTCTTTTATAAATAATTTGTGACCCTCTCAAATGATTTTTCTAGGCGCGTTGTGTAGAAAAATTTTATAAAGGGTTCCTTAACAATAGTCCAAGATAAGTGTTGTAGGTTTTCTTCAACATCAGACATCGTGACCTTCAGATCCACTTTAGAAAACATTCCCCAAAGCCTCCCTTTTTTCCTTGCAAGAAACAACCTTTACAAAACATTTTCAAGATTATTTTTCAGTAAATGCAACTTTAAAAAAAAAAAAACCTTTGTTCTCCATACAGTGGTGAAATATTCTTTGGTTGTGCAAACACTCAGTAGAGGTTCCATGAGTGTTCTCCTAAGGTTCCACCATACCTCATATAAATGCTGCCATCTTTAGGGAATCATTCCTGATTGTTGATTCTTAATAATTAACATGCAAGCACAAAGCTGCCTCGATTTCATAAAATCAGACCATTTAAAAATATGCAGCTTGCGGATGCGGTTGTTTTCATAGTATGTTTCTGCTGGAGATTTGCTTGTTTGTGCCCTGTTCACTGACCCTGGTTTCAGTCCAGCTTTAACAGTCAGACAGATGTCCCCACACTCAATTTCTTTGGTCTACAGTGTGCTCTTTGTCGACTCAATGACTGCAAGGTTCCAAGTTCCCATTGCTCCAATTAGAATCAAACCATTGTATTTCCACATCCATGCCCGAGAGTTGACTGAGATTTGTACTTGTGCTTATGATGGGCACCAACAATTGATCAATTACCAACCTCTGGCAATATAAAAAGCGTCCTGGAGTTTTTCATACAATAGCCAGCAAAAATAACTTGTATAGGGTGTCTGTGATTCACTGATGACTGTAAAACCATTTAAGTTAATGTGATAGAAATGAAAACAATATCTCCAGATGTGTTGGAAAACAAATTCTGTTCTTTTTTTAATAACACAATTATGTTTGTTACATAAAGTAAAAACAAAAACTGAAACCCCTTTACAGCCCTATCAAACCCACCCTCATCCCGACCATCTCGGCAGTTTTGTGCAGCGATTCAGTCCGGGAATAAAAGAGCACGACGAAAGAAAGGGGGGGAAAAATAAGAAGAAAAAAAAGACTTTTCCTTGAGGACCAAGAGGCGACTGACAAACACGGTGCCCTATGTAAGACCAGCGTGAATACAAATATAGTCACTGACTAAAAAACAAAAACAAAATGAAAAGGTCAATGACAACCGCTAATAGTTTGTCTGAGATCACTAGCTGAGCTTAAGGAGTGCCAAGCACATCTTATTTAGGCTTTTCACATCCTACTCTAGTCCGGTAGAAACCTCACACATGATTGCTAGGCAAAGACCATGGTATGGCATTCTATCAGCTTTCATGAAATGTTTCAGGCACAGTGCTTTCAGCTCGAGATAAGCATCATCGTGCTGTTGCTGTCTTAGTGTTCCTCAAACGTGCTACAGTGAAAAATGCCTGAGGCGAGTCAAAGGCAGCTCTCACACCTGTGTGCTTTAAAGCATTCTTCAGCTCGTATGACGGTTGGTGGGGATTTAGGCAGCCGGCAGAGAGATGGGTAAGGAGCCTGAACACTATGCTCGACCCTGCGAATAACCAAAACCGCTTTCTTCCACAATGAGATGGAAAAGCAGGGGTGGTGGAGTAAAAAAACAAAACAAAAACATGAACAACTGCTGCTGCAAAATACAATGTGTAAAATGGGGGGAGAAAAAAAAAGGAAAAGGTAAAAAAAAAAAAAAAAAAGATGGGCTGGATTCTTTGTGCCTGATGTGCATCAGAAAATTGGCATATTTCTATTTTCATGTTAGAAGAGCAATGCTCCCATACTGCCAACTTCGCTTTGCTCTTTCACAAAGATCTCAAAGTACTGATAGATGATGGTCACAGCCAAGAGGATTCCGGTGCCCGATCCGATGGCACCCAGGAAGTCTGCCATGACAGACAGCCCTCCTATACAGAGCCCTCCGAAAGCAGCCGCTGTGGGGATGTACCTGCAGGGGGAAATTACAAACACACGTTGAAGGAAAAGGCTTTCCTTTAGGCTGCTCCTCAACTTGAGGCGGTACGTCCATGTCTGCTTTGTACCTGTTCAGCTCGTGCACCATAGAGGTCTCTCTGTGCCCCCTCATTACCATCTGCTGCTCCTTCAGCTGCTTGGCCACCTGAGAGCACACACAAGACATTGGTGAGCATTTTCAGCTTTAGATTTAAGCTGACCCGCATACGAACACACCAAGACACAAAGGCACACTCACGTCTTTGGCAGAGGATCCCGACACCTCGATCCAGGTCTTGGAAAAGAAGGCGCACGATCCCAGCATGAAGACGATGTAGATGACAGCGTGAACTGGGTCATCTAGGACCGAACCAAATGACTCCGGGGGAGAAAGGTAGTAGCAGAGACCGCCCACCGGATAGGCCCGAGCAGGACCCCCGCTCGATGTGTCCTGAACACAAAGGGATGGTGAGTGCCATCAGCTCTGGCACGAATGCATGTCCCCTCTGTGGCCGCAAGCTGCATTGGTACAGAGGTTGAAACGAAATCCCAAAAACACTCACCGACCAAGTCCCCAGAAGGTTGACGAGGAAGTTGCCGCTGAAACGTGTTGACAGCATCTGAGAGATGACGTACAGATTGGAGACCAAAGCAGACTGCAGGATGATAGGGATGTTGGAGGTGTAGAACAGTTTGATGGGGTAGGTGTTGTATTGACCGCGGTAGCGGGCTGATTTGATGGGCAGATCCACTCTGAAGCCCTGATGAGATAAAAAAAAAAAAAAAAAAAATCAGTACAAAGTCTACGTTCCATAACCGTTTGGTGGGATAAAGGCCAGAGAGACCCAGTGTACCTGGAAGTATATGACCACTGCAAACACAAAGACGGTGGCGATGAGGTTCATGAGGTTAGGCAGGTTTTGTCTGTAGAAGGCTTCTCTCAGGGCGCGCACCTTGTCCGTGCGAGTGGCCAGCAGATGGAAGAGAGCAATGATGGCTCCCTCAAACTCCGTACCTACAAAAACCACAGCACCCGCAGGGTTAGTGCCGTAACACAGCTGGTCTCTGGCTTTCATTTCTAAGCTCTACAGTGCAGTCAAATGCCAATACCTCTGCCTGTGTTGACAGTGGTGGGGCTGAAGGCCTTCCAGACGATGGTCTCACAGATATTTGTTGCAATGAAGAGAGAAATACCAGACCCTAGCCCATAGCCCTTCTGAAGGAGCTCATCCAGGAGCAAAACTATCAGACCTGCAACAAAGAGCTGAAAAACATACACGGGTGGTCCGCTTTAAGACAGGGTAGACAGAGTGGCAACAGAGTGCTTGTTTACATCTCAGAGGCATGCATCTAATGAAATACAACCGATAATAGCATACCGACGAGTGTTACTGACTAAAACAAGGACTAATTTTAACTCCATTTCTTTTAAGTTCAAGATGAAGTGCAGTGGTTATCGTAAATGTACCTGGATTATGATGAGCAAGCATATCCCAGCACCCATCTCTGAGGGGTCGCCATACATGCCAGTCATAACATATACAATGGCCTGTCCAATGGTGATGATCATTCCGAACACTGCGAACATCACAGGCAAAAATCATTTGAAAAATAAATACAATCTGCCAGCAGTGGGTATTTAAAGGGGGAAAAAAATTCAAAGTTTGAAAATCTATGTGACAAACTCCAAACTTACATTTCTGAGCGCCGTTGAAGAGAGCTCTATCCTTGGGAGTATCTCCCACCTCAATAATCTTGGCACCAGCCAGCAGCTGCATGATGAGGCCTGAGGTGACGATGGGTGAGATACCGAGCTCCATCAGAGTACCTGCAGAGCAAAGGGGAGGGAGGCAATCGCAGGGAAATCAACACAAGGCTACAGAACCTATAACCGCTGACCTTTGGAAAAAGGCAAGTGATAAGGAGAAAATGCAGCTCTTGGTGAAAAGAGTGGGCCTCCTGCCTCAACCACACAGAAAAAACAAGGGTGCAGCAACTTGAGTGTGTGACAACAAACCTCTGTTAGAAGCCAGGATTACTCTCATCCAGTAGAAGGGATCTGCTGAATCTGATGACATGATGCCGAAGAGAGGTATCTGAAAATGTTTAAAGAAAACATTGAAAAAAATTTAAAACAGAACACAGAAGCATAACAGGAGTTTTTTACTGTACTCAAGAACACTAACCTGGCAGCACACCAGAAAGATGAAGAGTGTAATGGCAGTCCATAGTACTTTTTCTCTAAACTGAATCTGCCGGTTTTGAGGGGGAAAAGCACAGAAGATAACATTAATGTCAAGTCACACGTGTTACTACAGCTTTGGGAAAAGCACAAAGGCTTGAGCTTACCTTTCTCTCTGGTTTCTGTATCTCTGGCAGAACAGCACAGAAAGGCTTGATGACTTCTAAAAATTTAACTGCACAACAAAGAGGGGGGACATGAAAACGTTACTTAAGCAAAAGTTAAGATCAACAGATCTCGTTCTTTGCATAAAGCAATACTTAAAACATTTTTTTCGATTTGTTGAGCCTCTCATACCAGGTAGGTGTAGATGCTACGTCATCACTAACCAGTGCCTAAAACAGCTGCCAGCAAAGCTAACCATGCCATGCTTAGCCTATTAATCCAACCGGCCTGGATAGACACACATCTGAGAGGCTGAGACCACTCGTAAATACCCAGGAGGCGTTTTTAAGTCGTCTGCGGTGCATCATAGTTGATCCGCTCTGGAAATCACTGTGGCCGACTTTGACAGCAATTGATTTCTCACACACAACACTCGCAGAATTTCGGATATTCGTCTGGTCAGCTTACAACCTTGTTAAAATGCCCTCAGAAAAATGATGGAAGAACCTAAATATAATTGCAACACTTCTGTATTCATTCAGATAACATTAGCGAGATGCTAACTAGCGTTCCATCGCAAATCAGTTCATCTAGGCCAATACATTTGATGCCTATATTAATAGGGGCACAATAGCTTAAACAATATTCTAACTCGCGATATAAATGACCATAATGTTCATAAATAGCGGGGGGGACACAACGTTGGCTTTAAGCTTGTTCCCGTTATGAGCTAGCTCAACTTGCCATCAAACCTGTCCAAGGTTAGCTAATTAGCTTTTCTTCAAACGCTGAGCGTATTGTTGCAGAAAAAAATCACAGCAACTATTTTATGTCAGCACGTATGGAGATTTAAAAAAAAGCACTTACTCCCCATGGTGTTCTTAGGCCGGCTGCTGTCGTGTAACTGGTACCAGTTTGAGTGCTCAGAGGAGTCAGTGTGGATCCATCAGCCGCTCCGTGAGGAAAGAGAGAGCCGGAGAGACACGTCACCAGACAAGCCGCTGACACACGTCACTGTTCTGAGACAAACTCACGAGACGTGTTGCACACGGCAGGTCGCGTGCCGCCGAGTCGGTGAAGGTATTTTCTCTAAGGTGGTGAACCAACAGTTTAAACTCGAAAGCGAATGAAATAAAAAAATGATATGCCTTCAATTTTATATATAAACAAAAAAAGTCCGCCCACCCTCTAGAGGGCGCCCTAGGCGCGAGTCACCAGTCGCAGTGAAAGTGTCTTCCTGTGTTTGACCTGCACCCCTGAGACACGATACATGAGACACATCAACATTTTGCTGAAAAAGGAAACTATGGATGTTCAAAGTACTGAGGCAATACGTTGATTGTCCACCATCCACATCTTTGATCCTCTTTATTGTGAAACCAAAATAATATTTGATTTGTAAGTCAGACGAATATGTTAATTTGTATTTTATCTGCAGCACAACCCATCAGGAAAATGTCTAACTCCTTGGCCTTAATAAACTATTTAAATACGAGTGGCACATTTCAACTAAATAGTCAATCAGCCCATGCTCCCAGGTGTATTTACCAGGTCTTTTTTATGATTATTGTCACAGCAAATTTGTAGAGAATCGCGTAATGTGTGTATGATGACCAAAACAAACAAACAAGCAAAAACAGACTAATTTCACAAACTGTACTGTGCTCAAATACTTTTACCCAAATATGCATTGTCAGCACCTACTTTACTTCATCCCACATACAACATTTTTTAAATTATCTGACTAATATTTTTTGCTTTTCCCGTGTTAAAATTAAAGGATATTAATAGCTATAAACTATAAACTATATGGCTATAAACCCGTATTCTGTTGTGTAATTCTACTTTTCACCACTAGAGGTCATTGTTGATTCAGTTAGGACACTTTGGCAAACTCCAGTTTGTATGTGCACACATTTGATTTTTGGTGGTGCTGGTGAGAAAATGATACTGTTTTTTGTCATGTAAGGCTCACTGCAAATGGGGAGAATTTATCACTGTTGTGCAGTTGCTTTTATGAACGCAGTGTTGGTGATTTCGGTCCAAACACCAAACGTGGACAGGCTGTCACCTCTCACTTGATTTTTTTTTTATCAGACAACGCACACACACACACACATCCTTGCAGTACAGAGTGGTTTCTAGCTCCACTCGTCCCCCTTTAAATAAAGCGATATTTGTTCATGTGGTTACATAATGACCACAGAGCTGTGAGCTGACACGGAGGTGAGGGTATGCAAATACCACACAGTCCCCCTCCGGTGTCTGCTTTTCACAACACTTTCAGTGGTTTGTTATATCGAAGATCCATTGAACAGTCTTTGCTGTCTGTCATTAGAATTGTGTTGGCCCATATTTTGATATGCTCAAAGTTAATTTTACATCTTCTCGAGAGACTAGTGCCAGGCTTATGATAGTGAGGTTAGACATTAAAGTGGAAATCAGAAATACTTTAAGAATTCACAAATGGAACATCCCAATGTGTAATGTGATCTAGCTTATATAAATAGTCAGTCTTCTATTCTGTGCATGACTATGAGTAAATACAGTGAAAATGCAGAAGTTGCCTTGTGTCTAAGCAATGCACATTTTGTCTGTCCACAACTTTGACTTTATGTAATGTGTGGACCCCGAGCCACGGGGAGGGGAAAAAGTATTTGCATTTAAAATTTTAGAAATAGGAGGACACGTCATAACTAAAGCTTTGGTACAAAAAAAAACTGTTGTATAATCTTTACCTGGGGGTATCATCTATAAAAGACTGTCCTTTATGGTCAACCCTCCTCATTAACCTCATTTAAAAAAAAGAAGGTGATGAGTGTTGATGTTTTACAGTGCATGCTTTGTTTTTAAAACATTACTACGAGCTACGGTAATGGTTAGATTCCGATTAGATTCCATAAAAAACAGTTATTTAACTAAACTGGGCTTAAGGAATCTAACCAAAATTATCGTTATCCCCTTTTCTGATGCAGGACTTTGTTTTACCAATGAAAAGCCCAAATCTGCCTGCTTTAATGTGATGCTCCACTCGTTTTAAAGTTTTAAAAAGCAGCGGCAAATCCATTTAGTGGTATTTAACCTTGCTTTTCCCTCACAGACTGCCGCTGTCATACAACGCATCACGTTATATTCCACCAAATGTGTTCTGGCCTCATTTTCACAACAGTGTACGCTCCACTCTGGTTTTCACCCACACATTAGTAGACACATATGCCTCCCAACTGTGACGCTGTGCACAGTGAGACTGATGCGCACAATGCCTGAGGACAGGCTGGCTAATATATAGAGAGGAAGACACAAACAGACAGTGATGATGCTGTTGCGTATCAGCACATTTGCGTCTGTTCTGAATGAGTCAGATGTTGACCCCTGTTTCATTTCAGACGAGTGAACCCAAAGTTTAGCCTGTGGGTCTGACGGAACATAGTGGCACGCACTTAGAGGCTGTTGTCTCACAGGATAATGGATGTATGTGAAACAAAACGCTCATGACAGTAGCTGGAAGTGGTTTGAAAACTAAACAGATTAAGTTCACAGCGCTCATAAAAAGAGAAAGAGAAAATATGTGTCATTGGTATTTTGTTTGCGATCCTATTGAGTGCTGATTGTGTGGACATGTCGGTGAAATATTTACACCGATAAAGATTCCCCAATGCTACAAGTGATTTGTGCAGTTTTATACGTTACACACATAAACACACATAAACATGCAGGGTTTATGCATGGGAAGGTTATGTAAACCAACCATCATGGAGAGTGTCAATGGAAAGAGTGAGAACCAGCATCAGTAGGTAAAAAGAATCCCAGGATCTTTGAAGGAGATGAGCTATGAGCCGTTTGTTTTTTAATAATGTAACCAGCATAACAGCACGTCTGGCTCTTCAGCTTTCACTGACACCTTGTCACACTGTGGTCGGGCTCTTTTTGGCAGCCACCTATGACGAAATAATGTTTCCCAATAGCTTTATGTATTTATTTTCCTCTAAGCACATTAGCCAAAACTGATGTAATGCATGGCTATTTCATCTGAGGATTGGCGCTGTAATATGGTGTCACAGTAGCACCCAAAGCCACGAACGGAGAGGGCCAGGCAGTTTTCTGTCGTTTGACATTCATGGGTGAGCTTGAATAAAGAGTGTTAATTCTCGCCTGCGATGGTTCGTGGCGGTAATTAGGAGGTCAGGGTAAATTCATTTGACAGGGTCGGCCAGCATGCGGGAGCCTCGGGCCAGCTGAAGGCCTGACGTCCAGCAGACAGCGTCACCACCGCCGTTATGCAACACTTCTAATTGCATCTTTGCTGGATTTTTTCCCGTCCTCTCCTGTGTTCATTGCCATTTCCTCTGGAACTTTCTGTGATTATAGACGATAGTGTTCCACGACTCCGCCCTGAGTTAATATTTTAGTGGATTCTTTCTAAACAGCGGAAATGACTATTGTTCATTATTAAAGCCCGGAGAACTTTCTGCTTGAATTAACAGGATTGGATCCACAGAATGATTGAAACTGATATGAAGTTATGATATAGTTTTTCCATATCACTGATAATTAGGTTGTTATTTATCATGATGCATTTTTATCAAACCATGTTTCAAAGCTTTATTACGTATGCTTAAGTCTGCACTCAATATTCATACGCATGCCTTCGTGACATGGGTTTGGTGCATATATGCAATTAACTGACTTTTGTTCCTGGTATGTACTGTATTCCATCCATCCATTTGCTTTATCCACTTAATCCAAGTTGAAGTGACAAGGGGGCTATAGCCTACTGGAGCTGTCATTGGGCTGGGTACACCCAGGACAGGTCGCCAGTCTATCAAAGGACCCTGCTGTATTTATAGATACAAATATTTCCAGCCAATATTTACCATGTCCACATACAGTAGGGGATAGTCCTTTCCAAAGCGACATATCTTAACTTTTGCCCCAGGTATTGACATCAAAGACCAAACGCCTATCTTGTTTCAAGATGGATGTTTTCCTATATATATCCTATATATCAATAAACTTCCATCTGTTTTTAATGACAAAATCATTGTCCGATACCTAATAAGATCGGGCTCAGCTGCACAATGTCTTTTGGCCACATCGCAGATATTATGTTTAAAAAACCCACAAAACCCACATCTGCATCATGAGCGGTAGGAACGGATTAAGCTGGCAATCCAGGGTTTTGGTGAAATGAATGCAGTGGATAAACTGAAATTACCAATGCAGCACTGTGCTTCAGGGGGGTAGGAGTTATGTAAGCAAGCATTTGCAAACACCTCACATCAGAAGAGGGTAAAAGTACAAAAAAAATCCCAACAAACCATCACTGTTGTAAAATACAAGATCAGACAAGTGAAACTCCATGATGATGAAACTAATAAGGAAAAATTGAAAAGGCCATGAGCAACCTAACTAAAGAACGGGTACAAATTTAACTTTTGTGACTACAAAAATTGATTTAGTCATGTATATAAATGACTACATTATATTTACTACATCTATATGGTGCTTGTCAAGTACAGTTGACCACACTAAGTACCCCTTACAAGTCAGCAAAATCCTATCAAATAATTTAGCTCACATTTTTCTCCGACCATAAAATGCCATGGGCACACACACACACACTGAGTGTGTGCTGAACGCTTCAGAAGTCCCTCAACATGTTCCGATGAAACTGAGGATCACTGATTCTGATTGGCTTTTCTTGTCAGCTACAGCTACCTGGTTTTCTAGTGGCACAACCTCAGGCAAAAACGATGGAATCTCCCCACTTCAAGTATCTTCACTGAGCTTATCTATCATTTAGATAAACACAACAGTTGAACAAAAGCCGGTTTGCAAAATATAGAAGTATTTGCCGTTGTTGTTTTTTTCTGGAGAATTTGAGAATGATATTACTTATTACTTATGTGATCCAAACATTGAACAAAAGGATTTGGTGTTACATTCTGGGGTGTTTGGGATAAGGCAACAGGAACAGAACCCTGGGGACCATAGTGCTCGCTGCTTTCAGAGCACTCCCCTCCGTCTCTTTTCACAGCCCGAGGCCACGGCCTGCATGCTGCTACAGCAAATCGTCCGTCGGACAATGGAGCAATTCTCGAGTGGTAGTGAGTGGACAAAGTGAGACATATTATGCTGAGGATCACATGCGAGGGTTATCAGTTGGCCTGCAGACTGCAACAAGACGTGGTCACACACACAACTAGCTACACCTCTGAATCTGAGACTCCTAAAAAGAGGGGAATAAATTGTGAAATTTTAAACCATTTCCCGATGGGGATGTAATTTAATGAAAGAGTGTGTGAGTTTATGGGTGGTTTATCAGAAATTCTATGAGCTTTCTTCTGCAGATGCACAGATTGAGAAAACGAATAGATTCCAGGTTTGGGATGAAGTGACATTTGCACGCACCCACTTTTAAATAATACATATATATATATATATATATATATATATGTATACGAACAGTGATTCATCTAACATTGTGCATTGTGTTATATATAGCGTTTCAATGGGAGCACTGAACACGTCTCCATGTCACGGCATGCATCTGCTCAGTTCAGATTAAATGAATGAAGTCAGGAGAGCTGGAATATTGATGTTGTGGTGAACGAGGATGCGACTAGTGCCCCAAAATACTGACACCGTTTCCTTCCCGGCTGCTGTTGCCATGGCGATTTTAACCACCGTTATGTAATTGCTCCACATGCAGTGGAAACACTCACAAAGAAAAATTGAACACGTGCGATATGGAGGAATTTGAGATGTGCACCTCAGACAATGATGAGAGATTTAAAAAAAAAAATGGAAGTGTAAGGTGGTTTGCGTATACAGGAAGAAAAAAGCATGACACATACACGCATAACCCAGAGACAGAATTGGATCATTTTGATGGCCGAGAGAAGCCCATTGACCCTGAGCTGTTATGCAACATTGGTTACACACCCCCCCTCCTCATGCCATTGGAGAGGGGATGGAGGAGCTTATCTGCTCCATCCGCTCACGTATTGATCTTTTATAACACCGCACTCAAACAGCCCGTAACAATACACGCATGTCTCCAAATTAGCAGCCAAATAATGTAAAAAAAAACCCTCGAGTCTGAAATGATGTTCTTTCTTTACTTCTACACGCTCCCTCTCAGGCTGTTGTTTTGTCCTCACGCATCCTTCATGTATAGGCTATATGCGCTGAGAATAAAAGACAACAACAACAATCCCCCATATGTGTCTGCAGCCTCCTTTCAGCGCCGTCCTGACCTGGAATCTTAAGGATTATACTGTCTGTCGGCTCAGTCAACAAGAGTTTGACCTGGCATTGTACTGGCCTACACTGCAATAGGATTAGTGAATCAACTTAGCAGGGACGGCCCACTGTGTTTGAAGAGCATGCACATGTCAGTCAATGGGATTTGGAGTTGCATTTTCTAGTACAGATTATCATTTCTGGCCAGTTTCTGGCCAATACAAATGATAAGAAAATCCAAATGATAATTTTTCTCAGGTCCTTTCAATAATCGACAGAAAGAGAAAAAAAGAATGTTGGTTGAAAAATCATACAAAAACTTCCGAAAAAACCTGTGACTAGGAAGTGCATGAATTTAAACAATATGATGCTAATTTTGAACAGTTTTGTGAAAATCAATTGATCACGCATCATATAATAGAACTAAACTTCTAACACTTCTTACTTACAAATAACCACTCTCTGTTCATCAAGATGTCAAATATGAGTGTATAAATGTGTATAAATGTGCCCTGGTGTATAAAGGTGTGTCTGACTTTAGGCAGATCCGATGTGGGGGGGGCGCAGGAGTGGCGAGGCTCCCAGCCCTCTGTTGACACAAGCCTCAGTCCGCCTAACAGCTTGTCTCAACACTAAGTCTGAGAGCAGATGACTCGCCTTTTCGCCATCTGTCTCAGACCAGTTTGGAGATGACCACAACTGGATGAGGCCACCTCCTGCCGGAGCCAACCACCGTGTCTCCACGCAACAGAAATTCTTAGAGAGTAATAAGGGGATCAAAGTCGTGGACGATCGTGTGACTTAGCAGCACTCCCTTATATGACTGGGTTTATCTATAAGTCTCAGTCCTCACTCTGGATAAGCTTTAGTCTTTTTTTTTCTCCACAGCAGGTGGGGGAGAGCGGGCCTCCGACCCTTTGCCGTATCGAATGTCGGGCCGTCTCATACTTTCCGAGGTATCAGTAGAGACCTTACTGAATATTTGATCACCGACTGAAAGGGGAGGTTTGGCTCATTCTCCCAGCCAGGAAACAGGCCCATGTTGTGAATATTTACATCAAATTTGACTGCTGTGACATTTAAATTTCATTTAGGCAGGAAACCCTAACGTGCTTCCTGATGACTTGCGATACATGCGTCAGCAAATGTGACAGGAGACAGAGGTTACAACAAACCAAACAAGGTTTTAATTTCCCTCTAACAAACCGCGGACAACACAGATTAACAAGGTAGAGGTATGCAAACATGTCAAATAACAATTTTAATATCATTATAGTCACATCAACGAGATGGAATGCACTACTTTCCATAAACATTCTGTCTTCATTGGAGTTCATTTTTCTGAAACATCTCTACACCATCTCTCTGACACAGATAAGGGCTGGGAAGGAATGATGGAAGAGCAGGCAAAAAAAAGGAAAATGGTGAGTTCATCGCCCCTCTTCCCATCGTCTCTCTCCTCACACAACTCCCTCAGGTAGCTCCGTCTCAGTCTGAACACACACTGTGCAAGTGCGTGTGTGCAAAATGACACTTTCTTTGGAAATCATACACAAGGAAAACATTCTACTGTCTCAGATTTCAAACGGGTTTATTCGCGGGCCAGGCTGCTTGGTAATGGTTAGGCGGGTTAGGTCAGCACGATGACACAGGGTGAATCATCATTCACACAGATGGCTCTTCTATGTGACTCGCAGGCATGTCTCTGATACCCCAAAATGAAGGACCGGCTCGACGGCAACGTCAGATAAGCACCACTGGCACAAGTGGGAAGAGGGTCCTGTGAAAAGGCAAGCTACAAGGTTTTGGATGACCTGAGATGAAAAGTCTCTCCGGTTTGTGTAGTCTGCTCCTCCAAAGTTGTGCTGTTGTGCCTCGGCGCTCAGGTCAGTCTTAGGTCACTGCTGTGGTTCTCCAGCTCAGAGATGATGGTGATCAGGTTCTGGAGGCCAAAGATGTAGCCGGTGTCCTGGCCCTCGTGGACCACGCTGTCCTCGCGGTAGTGTCTGCAGGTGGTGTGAGCAAAGTCTATCATTCTCACATCCACGGCCGGACTGCGGGGGTCTGTCTGGGTCAGGAGGGACTGGGCCATGCCTGAGCTCCCGCCGCTGCTGCTGCCGTTGCTGCTGGAGCACATGTTGCTGCCGTCGCTGGATGAGGAAGGGCTGTTGGGGAAGCCCAGCGCGCCGGCCTCTTCGCCCTCCTCCTCCTCTTCCTCTTCCTCCTCCATTTCCGGTTCGGCTTCCGCCTCCTCCTCGTCGTCGTCCTCCTCGTCCTCCGAGTGGCCGTCTTCGGCGCGTCGCCGCGTGTGTTTTCTGTGGGGCGCTCCGTCGTAGATGATGAGCAGGGAGCTGGAGTAGAAGCGGTAGGATTCGCAGGCCTCCAGGGCGGCCTGCATCTCCCGGAGCCTGCTCAGCACTGGGGACAGCAGCTCGTGGCGGAGGTGCCGCCCGCTGTGGAAGAACTCGAACAGCGCCTCTTTGAAGCCCGGGAGGGTCAGTTTGCGGCCGTGGTACTTGTTCATGAACATCAGCTGGTCTGTGTCAGAGTGGTACACCTGGAACGATCGAGAAACAGAGAGCATGGAAAAGCTGAAGGATATTTGAAAGAGAACAATGTATTTGCCTGAACAGATGAGCCGTTTTGCAATAAGAGGTTGAAAATTCTTATAAATACAACTACATTACAAATATTAGATTTCTTTGAGAATTTACCAAAGCGGTCATACTAAGTTTAAGTTTCTGGTGGTTGTCAGATACCAATATCAGACCTTTTAGATCCCCACAAGAACAAGTGCATTTAAATTGTCGTTAGCGTTGATATGATGCACAAAACGGGGACATTTTGGTACAGGCAGGTGGATTTCTGTTGCACTAGTTCATTTTCAATGCTATTGTAGATAGACTGGATGAACCAGTACATAAAATGAAAGAAAGGTCTAAGAGAAAGAGAGCCTTTTTCCAAGACTGTATATAAACTATTCCTCTTTTAAGACAGAGTTGGGCTCAAAGCGGTGGACTTGGCTTCATAACACACCTGCATGCCACAGAGGCGAACTCCTATCGAGGCTGACGTGCTCTGCTGGCACTTGCGGATCTGCATGGCTTTCTTTTCCTCTGAAGCATCGTCCCCATGCTGCCTCGTGCCCATCTTCAGGTCTAACACACATGGCACAGTGTGCCTCCAGGTCAGGTTCTCTAGCAGAATGAATTCTGGAACACTGAGTCAAGGACAAAAGTCATAACTATGTACGGCCTGCAGGCCTGCTTCAAAACCTCACTATGCCCAGATCCTGATTTTCATTTAAAGTCAGTGCAAAACAGAACTCCAGCTGACTGAGAAAACAGGTTTCTGGTGCACGCTGAAGCCCCTGACAGTTCTGAAGGTGGATCAGCAGCGTGTAAACATTCTGTGCCCTCGGGCTTGAAACCGAGGGAGAAATCTTAGAAAATGAGTCGGTAAAGGATACTGTATTGATTCCTATGTTTAGCGTTCTCCTTCATCCTCTGCAGGTGCTGCTGGTGACACTTGAGGCTCCAGGGATTGTGTTTGAGCTGCGGGACGGCGTTACTGTGAGTATGCTCCAGTCTGCAGTGAAACACCTCAGCCTGCTGCAGCCAATCCAGCTCCATGTCCTCCTGCAGCTTGTGGGTGCTGGGTGACACACAGAGATCCCTCTTAGATGCACAAAGACTATAACAATGCCATTTTACACACTGAATATTTTTAACTTAAAAAAAAAAAGTCACACAATGACTCTCCAGTATGAAAATGCAGCAAGAAGCTTAGAGGTGTGTACATATACTGAGCATGAGAATGCTGGATTGTTTTCTCCATTCTCACCTCTTGTCTTTGTCTTTGCGAGAGTGCCGGCTTCGGCCTTCTGTGCTGTAATTTTCGCTGTCCACAAGCAGAGAGGATGTCAACATCTTCCCCCACTGGAGCATCTTGGCTTCACAGTCTGATGGGTGGTCTTCTGACGCGGGGTCGCCGTGGAGCGGATAGGCGAAAAGGCAAAGATTCCCTTCTTCATCCTCCTCGAAGCTAACTGAAACCACACCTGAGAAAAACATAGAAGCATCTTTTAGTCAAAGTTTTCATGGAAAATTCGGTCAAGAAACGATCAGGAGCCAATTTTTAACAGTGAGATTGGAATAGGAGACTTGTTGCTGGATCAACCAATCAGTGTGTTCAAATGACAACCCAGGCAAAAAAGACACAACAGGCTCCAAAAATTACGACAGAATTCTGTTTATTAAGAAACAACATAATGATCAGCAGTAAACGTACATGGCAGGCAGCACTGCACACACGATTAGAAAAAAACATGCACTCTATGAGGATTCATCAGTGCAAATGAACCTACATGTGATCAAAACCTTCAGATGAGCAGTTTAATAACTCCCAAAGGATTTGTTTATTTTTACAATTTCCCCAACTGGATTGCATCAACAGTCACCTGCTTTCAGCATCATGGCCTTGTGTGAGGACAGCTGTTAAAAAGGCCAAGACACTGAAAATAAATCTTTAAAAAAACAAAACATATACAGTTCCATGAGCTCTTAATTACTTTTCAACATTTGCAAAAGGCAAACAACTGAAGTCTCCCATGAAGCATTTGAGTAATGGAGAAAATTTAAAGACAATACAATAAACAGTGGGCAAAAGCCAGATAAGCTCGGGGGACATGTCTGACATATGTATGGATACGATCTCAACAAGAGATAATATGTTAAACCAGTCCATCAAATCTCACTACAAAGGCTCCGGGCAAAGCTGAGGATAACTGGAGGCTTTTAATAGCACTTTCCAAGGGACCTCCACCAGCAGTTGCCCTGAATTGGAGGAATCTTGTCCGGCCTCCTTTTTTTACCTTGCTGTCTGCCTTCTCAGCTTACTTACCTGAGGTGGCACGATCTATCTCCTAAAACATTACAATTGGGGAGCGCTAACTGTTGCAATCACACAGCCCCAACAGCACCCTCTTCTGGAACAATCTAGTACTCCACTTTCAGGGTTATCAAAACAACACGTTTGCAGGCGAAGGGAGCTTTGAGTCCTAAAGATGTCAAAGCGTACAATCGACCAGCAAACTGCACCCACACTCAAAGGGTTAGAAATCCATCCTATCTGACATGCAGTCAGCATGTAGATCAGATGAATAAAGAAGGAGATATGCTTATAAGTACAACATGCACTACTGAGGTTAGATAAGATTGGTTTTTGGTACCTCTGTACTGGGGGGTAAACTTCCTCATTGCTGAAGGCAGGCTCTTGTAGAATTGATGTTCGCGGGGAATGAGGGGTTTGCAGATGGTCTGCTCCCCAAAGCGCAGGACGCAGGAATGTCCGCCGACCTGGTGCACGAAGGGCTCAAGCATCACCCCTTTCTCCATGTAGCACGGCTGGTGCTGCAGCTGGTTCTGCAGCTGGTTCTGCTGTTGCTTTTGCTTTTGCTCTGCATCCATGGCCTCCTGGGCCTGAGCCTCCACAGCCGGACTCATCCTCCTCTGGTGCTGGCCACACTACCGCGGGCATTAGCCTCCTAACACACGCGCACACGATGTGGCGGGGGCCCTCTCCAGTCTGGGACACTCGCTCACTGCAGATCCGCCGCTGACACGTCGCTTTGGGGGTTGCGTTAAGGTTGCAGGCTTTGCACGCGGAATTCCCACCGTGTAGTTACTGTTGGTGAGATCTGTTTTGCCTGTGCCGTCAGGGATTCTGCTGGTTGAAAACAAAGGACAGGAAGTAGGAAATAGAAGAGAGAGAGAGATACAGCTCGGTTTTAGCCGATATTCAGTCCCTATCAGCTCCTCTTTTGGCAGCTCCAACGCTGGGTAAAAAGAAGAGAGCCCTTTAAGGTCGTCGGA
This sequence comes from Menidia menidia, assembly GCA_907169785.1. Lineage (NCBI taxonomy): Eukaryota > Metazoa > Chordata > Actinopteri > Atheriniformes > Atherinopsidae > Menidia > Menidia menidia. The sequence goes on along the minus strand of CAJRST010033334.1, from coordinate 18,395,700 downwards.
AAATGAAGGTTGGAAGCTGTGCTGCTGCGGCACAAAACACAAACAGAGGCATATCCTGCTTGTGCCTCCGCTGCAGACTCAACGCTTTCTGACAGCTAAGAGCTGGCTCACCACTGGTAATGCTCTCAACAGCCTGAGAATGAGCCCGCCCCAACACCAGCCACCCACCAATCACGAGCAGTCAAGGCACACTGCTGGGTGGTAACCCTTCGAGCTTCAGAAGCAAGCAAACAAAGACGAGGGCGGAGGAAGGGGGGTCTGGGAGAACGGGGGGAGGAAAGGAGAAATGAAAACTTGGGAGGGAGGGCAAAACCGAAAGCATTTGTTTCGGTTTGTGTGAAAGCAAGATTTTAAACACCTGATAGAACAAGCAGTGTCATTTCCCCCATAATGACAGGAACGGGAACAGAGCTGATACACAGTTAGGCATCAAATCTAAGAAAGCATACTGACCATTAGAACAAAATGACCAGCAGCTTTGGTGGTATGAGGAGGTGGCCTTAGAACTGTTCTCTTACTTAGAACAAATCTTTACAAAGACAAAAACAAAGCCATTTTTACTTTCAAATCCCCCCAATGACTGTAAGCTTAATCACAGTGAATACATTCATTCATGCATTTATGCTGTACTAATGACTAGTGCATCTACCCTTAGATTGGCTCTCTTTTCTAAAGATTGTAAGATCACCACTTTACAGTAACAGTAACACAGGTTTAGGACTCCTTCAAATCCCAGGATGTGGGATTTGAGATGATGTAGGGAGTGTTGATGATTGAAACCACTGAGAGCGTGTGCACTGACCAGAGTGGAAACTATAATCCTTATCTTGCATCCTCCCAGACCTTCTTGACAGATTATGGCAGCAGACAAAATAACATCTGATTAAGCCATTCGCTCATTGCCATCTCCATGCTAGTAAGGCAGGTGGAGAACACATTCTGTTTTCACAGAAGCAAATAATGCTTTGTGAGCATATATGCTATATATAGTCGAATGTATATAGCAATAAACATGTCATGGGGATTTTGTGTATGTCCTAATGTCTGCTGCAAACTGTGGTTAGTCACTGGCTGGTGGACGGGGGCACACAGTAAGCACTAATCTCTCTAATCCTGCCTTTTGGCACATATGAGGAAAATTGGAGATGAAAAACTAGTGAAAAATAACCACAGTCGCACACATGTAAGTAGTGCAGATCCACTTGGGGCTGCAATTAAATTGTCCCCTCAATCCCGTTTTAGCCCACTATATAGTGAGTCATCCATTTTCTAGAGCCCTTCTAAACTGAAACGTTTTTATTCTGGCATGCGTGATTTCCGAGATTATTTGGAAAACCCGTGGCAGAATCGTCTTTAAGAAAACCGCTAACATGTTACAGAAAAGCATTAATGCTTGCTTTCAAATATTTGCAAAAGAGCTACAACAATGTGGAAACAGTTTACTCCTAAACAGATGTTACATTGATAAATCCTTCTCTTTTTTAAATAAAATAAAGATGTCTGTAATATTAAATGAGCCAGAATGGATTGTTTTGCATAAATGCTTGTTTCATAACAGTTGCTGGTATTGCTCTGCAAACATGACACAATATCCACATTATCACAGGGACAGCCAGCTAATTATAAATCAGAAAAAGCTTGAAATAATAGAACTGGCAAGGCTTCCAAATTCAGGATTACACCACAAAAACATCAAAGAGGCTGCTTTTAAATATCAATTTCAAATTAGGTAAAAAGGCTGTAGATATTATTTAGAGCAGAACAGACATTTTGAAGCAAATTCATACCCACCACACAAGAATTGTGACACGTGTTATTTGTAACACTGTAAAAGCTTTGAGAATGCATTTCAGTAGGAAAAATGAAACGACATCCGGAATTTTTCTTTTGCTGTAACAATTTTAAAGGTGTATGTAAGACAATTGAACAAATGCTAGATGGGAAGCTGCAGCCAAATCTGGATACTGATTAATAAGTGCACAGAGGGAAATTATACACCATGAGGGAAATTATTGGCATGACCTTGAAAGAAGTGGAGCACACACAGCTCACACACAGCTCACACACACAGCTCACACACACAGCTCACACACACAGCACAGCTCTGCTGAAGCACGTGTCCGTAACAATCACAGACTGAGAAACGAGTTGGTTACAGCAGGATGGAATCAAGTCCATACCTTCCCAAAGAGCACAGTATACGTGCTGTTAAAAGAAGGCCCCCTGAAATGACTGGGTGCTGGTGGACAATCTGCTGAACAAATTAGATCAAAGAAGCAGAACTGTTGTTAAAAACTCTGTCATTTCCCCCCCTTCTGCTCCGAACACGGACATTCAGACAGCTGTGTTAACACGCTCGCTGTGATAAACAAGAGAGATCAGCTCAGCAATGCTCATCTGTATCTTTATCCATCAACATAACCCAGCAGAGACTCCGAACACTCATGTGCTTTATTAGGCCAAAGGAAAGAATGGAAGTAGGAATTGGTGTTAAGTGACTAAAAATATTGTAGGTCATGTGTGTGTGTTTGTGTGCCTCACATGCCAAACATAGAAGAGCTTAATGGAACTGGCACACCGATAGTTATTGATAATCTGCAGCCCGAAGCATTGAAACAAGTACATGACATAGACGAGCGAGTCCTCTGTGTGGTCAGAAATGACACAACATCTCATAACTTGAAGCTGAATTAAGCTTATGCTCAATGAGACTGTTACACAAAACTCCTACCCTACCTGGGACTAATCGAAATTAAAAGACGCTTAAGAACAAATCCTCAAACAAAAAAAAAAAGAAGAAAGAATTAAAATGTCAAAGCGATAACTTTAATTTGTCCGCACGTCAGTACAATGCGTGTATAAGTGGGACTGGCTACTTAAGCATCTGGCACAATTTTCAGTCCTTCAGTTTAGAAAACGCCCTGCCAGCTCTGATGTTTAAACCAGTAGGACCAATGAAGGGAGAGATGGCTTTTACGGAGGGTGGGTGGCAGGAAGGAAGGGTGGGAGAGGAGAGGTAGGTCTGTCTTTTGTTTTTGTCCTTGTAAGGCCATAGATATTAGATTAGGAGGAAGCTAATATGAAGGTGCTGAGTGAATATAGATGTAAAACAGATGAAAGATATGGAGGCATTGGAAGGGAATGTTAAGTGCAATCTAACAACAAGCATAGCCCGTCCTACTGCCAGGCAACGCAGACACAGTCTAACAAACTAATCTTAACATTTCATACATCTAGTGGATAATACTATGCGCTGTTTAGTTTGGTGGTAACAGTTTCCTGTGTATATAGACTTGGATTTATGGGTGAGAACAGGCCACAGAAAGCGCACAAGCACATCCAACACAACCAAACACACATGGAAATACAACCCACAACCGCCTGTCCTGGCAACTGGCACGCGTGCAGTGGAAAAAGGCTGATCTTACCTGTGCGGAGATTTGCAGGGTCATTTTCCAGACTGATCATCTCAAATCACATCAAGGCAGATAAACCTGCGCACCAAATCCTCCTGGGTCACCAAACACCTAATACCCCACTAAAAATACCACATGCTGTTGACAATTCGGGCTGTTGAGAGGCTATTTATAAAGGCACCCTGCACCGGGCCAAATAAACACAGGGATTACACAGGAAGGAAACAATTCACCAGATACCTACAGTATACAGACAACGGGGTTACATGTAAGCTGGCTTTGGGAGTAATTCAGTCAAGTCTTAGCAACAGGCTCTACTAGCACCTCTAGTTACTTAGATTAGTGAAATATTTCGGAGAATTCTTTCTGGATTCTCCAAAATGACGTATGCACCTATGCAAATTAAGTTAAACATTTAGACACGTGCCACAAAGTGACAAAAAGCAGAAAAGTTCAACTATTCAATTGAAATGAAACCCTAAAAAAGATAGTGAGCAGAATAATAAAATATAGGAAATAACTGAGCTCCTTAGTTATAATGTGTCTAGCGGGGTTCTTCGTTTTGCTCACCAGTAGCAACAACATTACTGCAGCTTTGATGTTACAAGGAACTTTGTTCAGTCTTTTTCAATCCGGGAAGAGCTCCAGTATGTCTAATTTGTAGCTTACAACAGCACGCTGGGATACACTGATAACCAGGAAAAGGAGTATGGTTCTGATGAGAACTGCTGATAGGTATGGTGAACAAAGGACTTCTCACAGCACAGGTTTGGACTTGCCCAACAACACCACGGGATCATTCTATGGTCTTGCCTGGATTTAGTAAAAATATAAGTCAGGCACATAACTAATACTGTTAAATGTGGACTCTCCTCGCTATAAGGGCAGAATTATGGCCTAATAGATGGATCTCTTTTCTCTAAAACCAAAAGTGCTTTTTGTTTGCTGAACGACAAAAGAATGTGAGACTGGAATCAAAGATACTGGAGAGATTCTACGCCCTATTCAAAATGAAACTAGGGTAAGGAAATGGAATGTGATTGAAAAAGAAAACAGAGGTCTGATTAGAGCACACAGAAAGTTAGAGGAAGAGTGTTTTTTTTAAATAAAGGGGCAAAGCTAAACAGCTGGAGCAAGATCAGGCTTCAGATGCCAACATTATGTAAAAAGGATGATTGACCATTTCACTGTCTCTTTGTTACTAGACAGTGAGTCACTGAATTAAGAGATTACTTAGCCAAAGACTTCACAGCAATTTGGAGTGGATGTTAAATCTAACAGGTCCATGCTTTACTGCGTAGTTTCCCAGTCACGCACTTACTGTCTGACAAACACCCTCGTGCACACACAGTGACACACAATCGTGAGTCTGGACTGGCGTCGGTCCATTTACAAAGCAGTTTAGCAGCTCTGGCCTGGCACAGAACTGCTGGCGGACACTGCTCAATGCATCATTAAAATTGTGGTTTTATTGTGGGGAAAAGACTTCAACGTGACCTTGCGTTAGTGAATCCACTATAAATATTGTCTATATTGTCACAAACTAAAACAAACTAGACCTTTGAGAAGACATAAAGCCCATCTTCCCTGAGTTGTTTTGGGTCTGGCACTCACACAGGCCTTAACTGGACTTCTTCCCCCAATCATTTGGCTTTCTTCCTGCTCTGCTGCTGAAGAAGGTCAAAGCGTATTGGCTAACCCCTGCTTTTTACTTTAGTTTCTAGGAACTTAAGCACAGCAGATTTTAAAAAAGCAAAGCAGTGCCCTCTCCATCCAAACATGGTTAGCTTGACGAAACCCTCATGCCAAATGTCTCTCTTGTCGTCCACATAAAAAAAGGATTAAAAAAACAAACACATTTGGTAATTCTGAACAGAGGAAAACACATTTTTTAAGAAGACAAAAACAGAAGAGCTGTTAGGAAAGTGAAAAAAAAAAAGTTAAAGTTAAAACTTTTAACTTTTAAAGTTAAAAAGTCTCTTACTGAGCTAAGCCACTAGGAGGAAATCGTGTTATATCCATTTAAATATCTGCCAATGTGACAGTGAGGTGGGTTTAGTGATGCAGTTAAGTGATACCTGTCGCCATATCTCACAGGGACTCAGAGATGCTCCCAACTATGCTGCGGTTGAAGGCCACATGGTGGTACTCGTACATGAAGATCCCTTGACAGAGTTGTTTGTCAGCAGCATTCAGCACTCATTCCATTGGTGCACATGCAGGTATGTGACAGTGTTCCTTTCATATCAGACAAAACAGGCAGCAGATGCTAGCGAAGACCTGCAAGATTGCCAAAAGATTCCAAGGAATTTGAATGAATGTCTGCCTGGCTTTAAGACATGGGACCCAATTTAAAGCCATCTCTATAAAAATAGTGACACTGCTAATCTGATCAGTGTCCTTTATTGTTCCCTGTGTGACATTTATGGTTATAAACTGACTTCATTGTAATATAATCCAATTAACTGTGCTTTTTGTTGATGTATAGTTTATAATAAATAAATAATATAAATAATGAAATGATAACCAAAATAATGATTACCTTACCATTATGACCTTAAATACAAAGGTGGCCTCCTCTGAGTCCACCATGTGCCAGAAATGACAAACCCAGCCCCAGCTATATGGAGACTCACTTTTTTTTAAAACTTCTGCTACTATCTGGGGTACATTTACAAAAACAAGTCCCCCATCTGCAGTCCAGTGGATAAGGAGGGCGAAAGGATAGCAAAGCTTGGCCTTTCTTTTTTCCCACGCACTTGAAACTGCCCTCGACAACCGGCTTAAAGTCTGTGTGAGAAAGGCCTTTAAGTAAGTAATCTTTCGAGGCTTGTTTTGATACTAAAATTTTAATGTAAAAACTAAATATTGTGCTTCTAAATTTAAGTTAATGAGACTCCTTGAAATCTCCATTAAGCTGTGATTACTGGCAATGCTTCATTTGGAAAGCTTAGTAAAGATGTCATAGAGCACTTCAATCTTGAAGCTTTTCTCAAAGTAAATTAACTTTTTTTGCTAATTTCTCCTCATAGATGTGGTAAAACATCACAATCATTAAAATAAATCTAAGCCATGCAACTGCATGCTCTTGAATCAGGTTGTCACGCTGAAAGGGTTAAAAAAATCAATCTGTAATATCAGGACATTTATAATATACAAACACTAATTTACATTTGTTTATCTGCCATACAGTTTACTTCTTCTGATTTCCATTTTCAAAGGATCTGAATGTTGCATGTGTGTGAAAACAGCATGACAATAATGTACCTGCACATTACAATGCCTAGAGCATTCTGAAAGGCTGCAAACTTCCAGGAGTCTACAGTGAAAAAGGATCTGAGCATTTCCGCGTCAAAGTGAGTCTGAAACTGAATTGGGATGACAAACCTCATCTGTGAGGTAGAGATGATAATAAGGTTCATACTCATATTTAAATCCTCAAAAAAACAAAAAACCAACAGAGATGAGCAGCCCCATCAACTGTAAAAGTACACAGCAAATCAGAAACTCCAAAGCTAATTTCGCCAGCTCTCAGCAGTAGTGTACTTTTATCTCTTATTCCTCACTTTATCTGTTAGTGTTTTCCTCACTGCTTATGCCAACACCTCCCAAACATAATGTATCATGACAGCAGTGTCTTGCCACTGCTCAGTAGGCCAGTGTCCTTAAAAAAAGAGAACGATCCACGTGCACAAGGGTTTATCGTTCACACGCTTATCTTGAGTTGTTATGATTTTGTCTTTCTCAAAGACAAAATCCTCTCAAGGTCATCAGGCAGACTATCACAACAGAACGTCTAAATCTAGAGCACCTGACCCAAACTGCATTAAACAGAGCAGAAAAATTCTCCATTAAGATGCACTTAAGGAGAAATCCTTTAGAAGTTTAAAGGACAGCCATGTAATAATTACAAGTATCACTTGCCAGTCCACACAGAGACAAACAACCACATACTGTCAAGCATTGTCAAGGACAGAAAATATTAAAATGATATGCCTTTCTCGTGAGAGCTCGACAGCAGAGGCTCACATGTCAGACTCTATAAAAGTTCTGATGTTATTGAGCTATTTAGGATGTACGCATATCGGTTGGGTCGATGTAGTGAGTTAACCCAAGCATTTCAACAGCCCTTCAAAGTGTGTCAACTCATATCATCTACTATGGCACGTGAGGTGACTTAGCGCAGTGCTGCTCATGCTTTAGCACGTCGACACGTCACATACCGCAAATAAACACATACACACACGCACCTCTCCCACAATCACACACCTTGTCACATACTTTAAAAGAAAGAGGGCTGACATAAACACAATGGCATTCCTTCAGCGCAGCTCCACAAAAGCAAACACTCAAAAGCCTAGCATAAATTGGATGCTGATCGGAGCCATGCAGACCTCTGCTTATCTCTTAGGGATAGGAAAGACTCAGTCATATTACTGGGAATTCCAGATGAGAAAAAAAAAAGAGGACAAAAAAGGTAAAAGGGCAATGGGACTCAAGAGGGAGGAAAGCACAGGCAACCTAATACAGGCCAGACTGTGGAAAATGAAACCATGACTTCCAACTTGATATCACCACCTTAAAAGAAATGTGATCAATGCAATAAAATGACAACCAGGACACCTAATACTGAAAACCAACACAGCGTGCAGAAAGGACAGTCCAGCTGACCGCTGCCCAGATGAATATTAATCCTTGGGTAAGCTCCCGCACACGTGCAAAGAAATAATACAGTAAGGTAAGACTTGGACACGGAGTACAGTTACAGCAAGGTAGAAGCTTGGGTCTGACTGATCTAAAGTTCAGGGACACACTCTTTACACAGGAGCCAGCACACAAGTCTACCGAGAGATATTTTGGGATATAAACAACGCTACATTGACAGTCTGTTGAAGAGTTTGACTTTGCTAATCACACTGCTCTCGGCTGAGGCTGAGCTGACCTCAGTGCAGAAGCTTACAAGGGAAAAATGACATAGGTGTAAACAAAAATTGTTCACAAAGCAAACCAAAAATGAAAACAACAACAATAAAGCCAAAAGGATAGGAGAGAAATAAAATAATTAGTTTCCTGTTAAACTTTTGTGGGTATAAGATGCAAGTTTATCGTTCATGTCTGCTTTACTTCACTCCAAGTTCAATGTGATGATGACAATCTTTTTCCTTTTCGTCATGAATCAACTTCTTGCAAATATTCCCACTGCGACAGGACAAAGATTTCAAGATGTATTCACTATGCTCATGAGAGAGGACAATCAGAATGGATCAAATACGTCAAAACGTGAAAGTATGTAAAGAGGCAAACAAATGGAACCCGTTTTGGCACGGTTCCACAGATGGCTGTCTGATGGCTTCCAGATAGCAGAGCACGAACAAAAGAGTAACGTAAATACAATCCTCACCTGTGGGAGTAAAAACCTTATCTCTGTAGCTGCTCTGTAGTTCAGGACAAGTTCCAGATGGCAAATCTATGGACATGAATTCCCAAACATAATACCTACTATTTTCTTTTTAGTTTTTAAACAAAAAAAAAAAATCTCTTAATTAAACTTACTCTAATTTTTACACAGGATCAAATAGAACTGTGGGGCAAAAAAAAACAGATGTTTTAAACTAAAGTGTAATGCCAATGTGTGTCAGATGAGCTGGTGGGTCGCTGGTTAGGAGCTGAATAGTTTGCAGACCATCGAACTGAGACAACTGATCTTTTATAGTGGAATGGAAGAACTTCCGAAGAAAGCAGCACACGCTTGGAGGATCACATTGGAGTCCCAGCCTATTTGTGAAGCAATCAACAGAGCAGAGGCCAAACAAATCCCATGATTTGAATAGTAAAATGACCGTTTTTGTCAGAAGGATCTGTGGCTTGATGGTTTCAGTTCCTCATCAGAAAGAGACAGTGTGACATGGTAACAAGGGCTTATTTTTAGTAGGTGGAAGTACACTTTTCTCTGTTTGTATGCCAGCACTTTGGTTTGCTTCTCCATCCTGTAATCAACTGTAATTTTGATCATTTTTTAAAAATATATCTCTCTGTAACATTGTGGTTGGGTAAAATGTTTGAGGATGTTTGACAAGGGTAACCATAACATGGGTGAGAAAACAACATAAGGTGTTTAGTGGGGTCATACATACGAATCCCAGAGTGTTTGTGGGCAGCGTGGGTACTGATGCTGGCTGTAACAAAGCGCCCTGGGCTGCTTTGGCAGCATCTTTTTGTGTCATAGACTGCTCTTTACTGCAGCAGTTGCTCATGCACGTGAGGAAGAGTGCACATGTCAGGGGATTACAGAAATGCCCATCCATATTACCCTCTGAGGACCCCTCCTTCCCTAGGGGTAAAATCTACACCCCGGCCCCACGCTAATGCAGCCTTCCTTTCAATCCCTTGACAAATGAGCATTTAGTCCTCAATCTTCCTAAAACTGCAGCATTTTATCTGGCACGATAAGTACTTCATCTCCTCGAAGTGGCAGACAACCAACAACCTGACATAAAATGGACAGCATTTTAGTCCACTATCCACTAAAACTATGACTCCAGAAGATGACATCCTTTTTTGGACAAAACACCGTATAATCTGAAATAACCCACTAATCTCTCATCTAGCAGTCCAATTAAAACGGAGATAACCTTTTGACTCATCCTGTCCCAGTTTCTCCAAAGATAGAGCTGTGTACCTTTGTAATGACGGATAAGCTGGGTGGCACAGAGGGCGCTGGGTCTCCTGGGGTTTGGGTTGATGGGTCTGATGATGGTTTGGAAGCAGGTGCTGATGGCTAGACTTGGCTTTCTTCCAGTGGAGTGGCTGAAGAACACCTGAAGCTTGAAAGGAAAGAGAAATTCGGAAATCTAAGTGATGCAAAGCAGGGTAATGAAGCCTTGTCCAGCATTCAAACCCTGTTTATTATTTTTTTTAAAGACACATGAAATTTCCTTCTGCAGTATAAGAAATGAAAGGAACAATTCCAACGACTTCCTTAAATCCTTCTGAAAATAAAAATTTCTTACGTATCATGCAAACTTCAGTGCCTGCTTTTTCCAGAACAAGCTGGAAACTGGAAAACAGTTGGTTGGTTTCACATTAGATGGTTTGACTGACATGTGACACAATGTTGTCAACAAATTGTTAGGCAAGTGAGAAAAAAAATGGCTTTCACGATTGTTGATTAAAATAAATCCATAGCATCACATGTCTCACTGCAGTTGTTTATTCAAATAATATGTACTGAGGAGCAATCTGAACACCTGAAGTGAAAAGCACAATGTGCCTGAGCAGAGCAGAGACCTGAGGGGCCAATAGGCAGAGCATTGTGTGCCTAAAGTGATTTTTTTCAGGAAACTGTGTATGCTATAATAACATAGATGAGGCACTTCTGCTTCAGATTTATCATATGCCCCAGTTCAATTCCTTGTTGACATTAATATCACTCTTAAAATAGGGCATATTAACTTAAGAGCCCAGATCCATTTATGGAATAACAGAAGAGTTGCTTTCATAGGATGACTCCAAGGAAAGTCAAGGCCTATGCCTACAGTTTCTTTCTTAACAGACAATATTGATCAGTTTCTAAAAAAAATGACTCAAGTACATTGTAAAACAATACAAATTACTTATTTTCTTCTAATCTTAATTATTTTCTAATAATTAAGTATTTTTTGTGTCATCTTTACCTGAACTTGACATGAGCATACAAAAAAAAAACAGATGTCTTTTTTTAAAAGTCTGAAGATGAAGGGAAATACTCAGTTGGTCGAGATTTGCAGAAACAGTTTAAAACCAGTTTAAAAAAGTGTCTGTTGTCACAACGCCTCCACTGGACACCTGTAAAGGTCAGTAGGTGAGCCTGTGGGCCTTTTGAGATATGGACGCAAGCTAATGGTCAACAACCTTTCAGTTTAAAAGGGTCTTGCTGAATATATCACAGAAGGAGATGTCAGAAAGAGAGTATTCTTGTGAAAAGGAACACAGCACTGCAATAGTGATATGTTGTCCTATACGCCGTTTCCTTTGGGTTAACACTAAACCAAAAATAACCCAACCAACAATTGAATAATCACCGGAATAAATATATCGATGTTGCATCACTTTGCAGTTCGCCACATATCAACCACATGACAAATTATGTCTTTGATGATGTCACAACGACTTTCCGGCCAAACTCTACACATGTCCTTGCTTACCAAACCAAAACATCTTCAGAGCTGATTAGATGTATCCTCGCAAAGTAAACCATCATCCGGGTGTAGCACACATAGACAAGGACACACAAAGACACAAGCTAAGCGAAACAAAACACAATTGTTTCCATGTCACTGACTTCCTCTAGTATTAGTGGTTTTGCCACAAGGGAGTAGCTAAAGTGCATTTCTCCCGAGGCAAAACCCCGTAACTACCCTCTCGATGACTCATCAGCCAATTAGAAGTCTACTCTGCCCGACTCGCTCGTGCAGACCGAGCACAGTATGTTCTTTAAACCAAAGCGTGGACGCACACACACAGTGTCATACAAGGCATGATGGGTATGTGTGTACAAGTGCATGCAGGCATATGCAAAAAACACAAACTAACAAGTCAGGGAAACAGATTTCAATAAAAAGAGAGTCCTAACTTTTAGGACACTGACGAGATCCGAATGTTGAGGTATGGTGTGTGACCAGCACCGGGACTGGAATCAAGTGACTGGAAAGGCTCTGAGTTATATACAGCAGGACAGCACGCCTGAAAAAGTGTAGCGACTCAGACGCCTGACCAACACAGCTGGCACTGCCAAAAACTGCTTTGACAGTCCAGTGCTAGTGAGAACAGAGTTAAATATAAACTCAGTAATCCCCCAACACAAGGGCACTTAATAAGAGTCTGCCTGATGGGATGCAAGCACAGAAGCATGGACGAAACTGGCAAAGGACCAGAATTATGCCACAGCCACTCAGAGTGGGTCGACCCTAATAGAATGGAACAACTTCATACTTGGTGCCCTCTCAATGACAAATACCTTGCTCTGTTTAACTGGCTTCCCTGGCATAGGCCAGGAATCTGTACCAATACTGGACTTTGGAGAATCACAATGATGGTTTTTATTCGTCTAACACTGCTGCTTAGCAGAAAAAGTTAGCAGGTGAGGAAACTGCTGTGCAGTTTCAGGATTAAAACATGTCACAGCTTCCATGACTGAGACACGGTGACTAACTGGTAAGTCCCAGCCGTGAAGGGGAATGAAAGCTCTGTTGGATCATGGTAAGCACCTGAATCATTCAGGAAGGTCAAAGAAACCCCACTGGCTTTGGGCCTACGCCATCACATGATACACTGGCCTGAGACGGCGACATGGTGTTGGTTTCCCCCCACAGCACAAACCTGATACCGGTCTTGTCTGCACCCTAGCATCTATTTCTCCCTACCTTTTCATCTCAAAGGGAATCCCTGTGGTCCCGATTTATAGTGGGTCAAGCTTTAAAATAATAACCACCTTTCTCAAGGGGAAGACATAAACAGAAGCATTAGAGAATGCATTTCAGATTTTGTGACAGACAAGACCTATATTTATCTGCAGGCGAGCTTATAAAAGAATATCACTGTCATTAAGCCAGCGGTTCCTCTCAGGTCCTCTCGTTTTAGAATCACATGCCTAAATGGTAAGGTAAAGCTATTTGTCCTCAGCTTTGCAACATTCTCTCTGGGCCTGTACATATGCAAACACCTTAAAAAGGTAAATCAGCTAAGGTGCCGTACACGTAAGGAGACATGCATTTGGTCTGAAGCTCAAAGCTAAAGCCTAAATATCCCAGTTAGCTCCATCCCAGCAAATGTGGTAGTGGGTTTGAGCATGAGTAACAAGAGCTCACAGATCAGAGGTTTTTAGGATTAGCAGGAGATGAATGACTGTGAGATTGACTGCAAGAGGCTGCATGCTTTTACAGGATCAGTGAGAGAGACGCTAGTCTTGCTAAAGCTCAAGAGATTGTCTCGTGGAATGAGAACAGGCATAATAAAAGATTTTAAAAATGTCTAACGTTATATAAGGGGTGTACATAGGAAGGCAGTGATGAACAATGTATTCTGTATATGGATAAATGTATTTTCTCACGGAGGACCCCGTGTCTCTTTTGTGAGTTGCAAAAACAAAGGTCAAATGCAGTTCTTGCATCTCAGTTTTCATTATGTTATTTCAGTCATTAACTAGGGTTGGATGATGCAGCCAAATATATCATCAGGACATTTTTCTTCAACCCTTCCAGGCAATATAGGTTATGCAGTTACAAAATCCAATGCTTAGGCAAAAGCTAATTCAATCAACTCAGTGATGGATTGTGAAACTGAAAAGACTTATATCTTTGTACGTTTGTCCGTGCATTTTGATTGGAGGTGTTTTTGAAGCCACGGAGGTGTGCAGGCCTTTCACAAAAAATAGAACAAAAGTGGCTGAAGATAATTTAAAAATAAAAATCCAGGATTACTGGAGCGTGAAGCTACCGTTTTTAAATCACTGTATGTTCTGTACAATAGAAGCACGTGTAAAATGGTCAAAACAGATTTCGATCCTAATTTTGCCATCAAGATTAATCAAATACACCCATCCTAAACTAAATTAAATCCAGGCAGATTGTACTGTGCTAAAATGTGTCAGATGTCTGCTGAACTGCCAAAGGGACTTCAAACTTCTCTTTTATATACAGTTTCCGAGTAAAAGGTATGACACGACCACAGTCAGGAAAGTCAGGGGATAACCTGTCATCACTGATGCAACCACCAGACTTCGAATCCCTATGACACTGAAGCTATCACAGCATAGGGGATTCCATGCGTGCCAACCAGGGGCCTCACAGATATAGGGGAATCCTCACTATCTTTCATGTTATGACAGAGGTTAAAGATGAGCCCTCTACATTAAGGGACATCCCCAGGATTTACATCATATGCAATTTACAGGTTGAGTGACATCTTTTAAAGCAAGTGCTTTGCAGAAAAACAATAAAACAAATTAGAAATTGTGAACATATTAGGTGTTATTAGTCATTAGGTTGAAGAACATTACAAACTTTAGGAGCGTGAGGATTTTTTACTGTTCAATTTATTTCTGTAATTGTAACCTCATCATTCCAAATTCAGAGAGTTGTGTGCATGCTATTTGCATCTAATACACAAAATATAATTTAATAAATATCAAATATAAATATAAATGTGCGTGTGTTGACTAAATCCCCTGACTCACAAAAGCAATTATGTACAATCATTATACTTTTTTGCCTCAGGGATGCTTAATAACTTTTTTGTTATTTTTTTGGATCCTTTATTAATATCATGTCACAATTATTTAATCTCTTGTAACAATTACTCATGGTAGCTTTTATAAATAGCTAAATCTTTACACTCTCCATTCGAATGCTAACTATACACGATGCACGTTAGCTCAAATCCTGTATCGTTACAATAAGTTAACTCGGCTAGCTACCTGCTAGCTTCTGTTTTTCTAAGCAACATCGAATACGAATATTTAACCTAAAAAAGCATTTAAAAACTCAGAAAATTCGTAAGAATTATAACGAAATGCCAAAAAAATTAAGAAATATATATTACCTCTGCCCCCTTTGGTCGGCAGAGCCCCCTTCGCTTTCAAGACAGCATTTTCCGGTTTTTGACAAATGATTCTGATTGGTTCACCGCTCCGGATGTAGCCGTTTTGACCCTATGCTATAGCAACAAGTAGGCATCAAAACAGAAACGTTAAAATATACACTCTTTTAATAGTTTAGAAAGAGAACCAATCTGTCATCTGGTGTAACAGTGGTAAAACTAATTTATAAAGAATACAACACGGGGAAGTGTCTGGATGACTAATTTTTTTTATTTTATATGCAGAATTTAGTAATAGGGGACTGTGGGAGGAAGCTGGAGAACCTGGAGAGAACCCACCTAGACACAGGGAGAACATGTAAACTCCTAACGGTGAAGCTAACTATATATTATAATTCACCACAGCATGGCTAATTTGCTTTTCATGTGTAATCTTGCTTTTTACAATTGGTTAAAATTCTTATTTTAAATGGGGAAACAAAAACTCAAATCAATTTGTCACTTGCATCAAATACAATAGCGGAGTAGCAGACTTACATAACAGGTCATGAACCCAAGTCTGCAGGGAGTTGGGTTGCGAGGGAAACGGCAAGCCGCCAAGCTTCCAGACAGATAGCGACAGACAAGTGATACAGAGAAACATTGTGTGTTTGTGCGATGGTGGAAAGTAAGAGCAAGAGAGAGGGTGAGGTGATGCGCTCCCCTTGTTTGAATGTGTCTGCGTTGTGGTTCTGCTCCTAAACACTGCTGCCATTTGTGAGCTCACTTTTTCTCTCTGCCAAGATTTATTGCTCAGCTTCTATTTTAAATAGGCTGATTTGTTAACTGTTTGACAGATGGTGGGAAACACGTGAATGCACCCCCAACCCCCCTGAGAGAAATAAAAACATGAACGTGCACAAATTTGACCCCACATTGAAATATGCCTTTGCCCCAGAGACGAAGGACAGAATAAGTGGCCGACATGACAATTCTTTCCTTGGACGGCATGGTAACAACCACAGCCACAGTCGTTAACCCTGCAGACCTCTGTGAGTCAAGGGGAAAGGATTTAAAACATAGAAGCACAGGACTGACAAATGTGAAATGTTTGAGATATTTTGACTGTGGAAGTTTGCAAACAGAGCCCACCAACCTGACTGCTGCACCTGGTGGTGTCAGTCTCTCAAGGATGAAGTCAATTATCTTTACCTGGCTTCCACCCCGCAGAGTGGGTGCAAATTCCTATTTTGCACTACTGACCTCTTTTAGTAAATTATGTAGAACTCTTGCCAGACCAAAGGGTAATAAAGCAGACTGCTCAGTAAGTTTGGTCTTTAGGTTTGCCTTCTTTTTTTTGCTTGTATTAATGTTTTTTCTTCGAAATTCAGTTTCTGTTGGCAGAGGGAATTTACTGCAGCACAAGTCAGATGATATGGTGATATTCAAACAATTTGGTATTTTGACTACATAACTTTCCCAAAGTCCAGCCACCACTATCCACCACTATTGACAGCATTGTTAACGGGACAAAAGAGCAGAGACGGCAAACTTTTCTCAATTGTAGCTTTGATATGATGACGCATTTGGAAAGGTCAGCGCAGTGCAGTGAAAGAACAACACCAGCCTGGACAACGTCTCCACAGATTAGCTGAGAGAAACACGCCTCCCTCATGTCCTTGAAGCGCATTCAAGGAACATTGAGTGGGTTTCTTACTTTCTACTCAGCCAGTCTGAGAACACAATGCCTTCTTTTTGTCACAAAGGACAAAAGCGATGTCATACTCCGCTCCCTTTTCACGTTTGGACTGGTTGTTTATGTCACAAGAGCACTGCAGTGTGATCATGTTAGAAAATAGCTGGTACGGGTCTTTTCTGTTGATTTGATCCCTCCAGCTAACTGGACACTTTTTTTTGTACTCATGTTGCAACGTATTAATGTTTGCGTCAATGCTTTCTAGGATGACAAAAACACGTCAAGTCACATTAATCTCTGTGGTACATGAGGCACTTTACATGTATGTTCAACAGCTGAAGTCATTCATCAGCCTGTCTGACAGATCTGTCATGAGGAGTTTGATGTGTTTCTAACAGGAACATGAAATACGTACACAAATGTCCTGCTTTTGTTATCGGAGGAATGTGCATCATACCAAAGAATGTGTAGACTTCTTGGAATAATCGTTTTGTTGAAGTCCCAAGTATGAAGCAGCGCTTGAGTAGTTGCCAAAAAAGTGCACAGAGAGGATTTTTTCACAGTAAACAATTTCGGGTTGCTGTTTGCAACCTGCTTGTTCACAAATTGGAGTGTTCAGCCAATTTAACTCAAAGTCCTATGAAAGAGTTATGAAGACTGGATTCAATCCAAAAGTGTGATTCTAAATAAATGCTAATCTTGCTATATGTGTAAACAGGCAGTAATTCACTCACACCTTGACTGGCGTCATGAGGTCGAAACGTGCAGTGCTGCGTTTACGGTCTGTTCTGCTTGACTGTAAAAATAACCAGAGAATGAATAGAAGCGTTATTGCAGGTGGACGTCTGGGAAGAATTAGAACATTTAAGAGTTAGTACAATTGTCATTTACTTAGGAGATCTCTTAAAAGGCACACCCTATTTCCATGTGAAGTGGTTTTGTTATTGTGCACTGACTTTTTGCAATAAAAAAAGACTATAAATTTAAGGTTTATGATTAGAGGAAATGGGAATGCTCATAAAAACATAACGTAACTTCTTCAGTGTCTAAAGTGTCCATAGCTCATTGCTGCCTAAAGCTAGTGGCTACTCATCTGACCAGTTTCACTCTATTATTGCAACTGACCTCTTCACAAGAGTGTTTATCTTTCCACTATGTAAAAGAAATGTATACAAAGTCTGACGCAAGGCTTGTGGAATACGGTCCGGCAGTATGACATGAGATCCTAGAGCTCAACCTGTTTTGCAAATAGAACAGACGTGTTCTTCACGTCTGTTTGCTCCGCAGGAACCACTGCTGCTCCAGTTATGCAAGCCCCGAAGCCATGCCAAATTTGCAGGGACATCTGTGGGAGCTGCTCGGAGGTGGAACAATGCTGAATAGAGTTTGAATTAATTAGGGCAAAAACATCCTCTGGCCTGCGTCCGTCCATCCGTCCACCCGCCTGGATCACTCTCCACCTGCAGGTTCCATTCACTGGTTTACAGCTTGACTGACATCTTCAGGCATTCTTTGAGGCTCTCCAAGAGAAAGTTGAACAAAGCCTCCAGGAAACCAGACTACACAGTGCAAACCGCAATGAAAGGGAAATTGGGCGGTGGGGGGGGTTGTCTTGCATAACCAACAGCACAGAATGTCACACAGCAACAAATTAAATAGCAACAAATGAAAGACAGCATCTATAAAGAAAAAAGAAAATTTGTTATTGCTGTCACTGAATGGTTTCAACTGAATTGAAAAGGTGAATATTTTACAATCAGCATCTCAGCCCCTCTCAGACACAATAAAACACATTTAGAGTCAATTTAAAATTTAGACAAAAAACATCTGCAAAGAAAGAATCTTGACTTACAGGGCACGGCGGACCTGACCAGGTGTGCAAGGATTAGGCTTTTTTTAACCCTTCACTGTGAGGAAGGAGTATTGCATAATTTAGCTGTTTGTATTTAACTCCAGGTTCAAAAGAATATAGTCATTTTTCTCTGTTCATTACTTCCAAACGTTTTTTCTGATAATTTGGAAAGTCAGTTGGGCCAAAAAGAAAAGGCCATGAAATGAATGTTGCTACCGCCTCCCACTTTTTCCTTGAGGGGTGGCCATGTTGCATTGACCTTGACTCGCATGGTGGGATTTGGCAGGAACATCTTTTTTTTTTTTCTATGTCCTTCCTGACGCAACCCTCACATTTATCCGGGCCTGGGACTGGCCCAAACAGGACACAGGACACGGTGGCCGATTTTTGGGCTGCATTTCAGGCAACTGGGGGTTCAGTGTCTTAAAAGGCAATTGAATAAATCCTTTTAAAAAAGGAGCTAATCTTTACTGTTTTTTCCATTTGTATTTATTTCTAGACAGTATGAACCTGAAATTTTTTTGTTTTTTTCCCCCTCACTTTTAATTTATAAACATCATGACTCCACTCCAGGTCAGAGGCATTATCTTTCTTTGTGATACAAATAAAAGGTGTTCCCTCCATTGAGAATATAGAGTAATTAAGTTGTTTGGATGTTATTTTGACCTTAAGTTGTCCAACAATTTGTGGCCCTTGCCCCATACGGTTGTATCAGCCATTGATGAACAGTTCTTGATGCAGTGCCTATTGAAGGATTAAAGATCATAGAGCCACAGTTGAGGTTAGAAAACATGACCTGTATACACAGAAAATCCTGTAGATTGGTTCACTGATATTCATCAGTCCAGAGGCAAAATTCAAACATCTCCAATCTTTCTCTGAAGAACTCTCTTTTTAAAGGTTTCAGTTATTTTTCATATTCAATGAACAGGGGATTCTTTGCAAAGTGTTGATCATCGTAGATTCAGCGATTCATGGATGCTTTGGTACAGAACAATATTGTACTTTTAGTTGTCTTTTTCTTCTCTTCCAGCTATGTAGAGAATATATAAATTTGAAAACAGAACTGATCCAGGAACTACGGGTCATATGATGGGAAACGTTACATGCTTACAGGATGTTTCTCCAAGTTGCCCCCCCTGTTATTGTTGTTTCACATTTGGCCTCATTTGTAAGATTGCAGAAACTGCTTTCCCCACATATAAAACCTCAGAACACTTTGCACCTTTTCTGTCCCCTCATGTCGATCCCCTGTATTGTTAGTTCTCAGAAGCTCTTTCAGTCCATTCATTATCAATGCACTGCTGATTAACACATCACCACGGAGAGCCAGTTGGACATTCATTCATGTTTCAAAGGGAGTGACGCAAATCCATGACCTGCTCGGTGCACTGTGGCCCAGGCCTATTCCCTTGCACTGAGGCTCGCTTGCCTCAACACGACCTGGCCTGGCACTCGGACAGGCCATAACAGCTGAGACACAGTCGGAACCTCCAACGTACCACAGGAGGCCCGACAAATCTGCACTCGTTCTGAGGCTCTGCTGGCAGAGTCTTCTATCTGATGTTCCCTGGGAAATGAAAGCAACATTTTGAAAAATAGTTTTTTATTTAACAACCCAGTCTTTCAGCTAGACCTAACAGAAATCTTCTGAGCCGGGACAAGCATGAATATTGATTTTTGCCCTCTCTGGAATTGGGATTTAGATATTTACTTAATTTTGTAACAGTTTCATGAGGTATTTCTGCATGATAAAATTTAAAAGGTTAACAATCGTTTGGTCACGGTGTAATCTATTGTTAGAATATATATATGATTTTTTTGGCGAAAAATTTGATCACATCCCTGCTGCCGAAACCCGGGATCGAACCAGGGACCTTTAGATCTTCAGTCTAACGCTCTCCCAACTGAGCTATTTCGGCGCGGTGGTAGGCTCCGCCTATTTTTCAGGTACTATCAATAATATGCGGAAGTCTCTGTTATATTATTATTGTTTATATATCACATATCATTATACTTTTTTTTTCCCAGGTAAGCGACATGGCGACATTCCAATTCATAACGGCCACAGTTAATTTTTTCATTGAAAAAAACTTTTGCGTTATTTATCACACGTCTTCCCTTGAAATGATTGTACTTTCATGTTTTCTGTGTGATTTTAGGTCTACTCTTTCTTTTCACAGTGCGCAGACAAACCTCCCAGGTTTCAAATAAGGAACGATCAACAACTTCTGATATTCTCTCTGCAATTTGCGCTATTGTCCACCAGAGGTCAGTGTAATATTAGAGTCCAACCGCCAGGCTGATAAAATATTATCCAGAGATTTCTCACTATAAATAATGAATTATTTATTTTACTTGGGTCGAGATTCCTGAATAAAACATGACTAAATAGTCATTAATATGTGTGAATGCGTTCAAGTTTTCCCCACAGTGTTCTAAAAGTAATAAATTGCATTTACAGATTCACGTAGACACTTAAACAACTGCTTCCTTTTGGATTCTATGCCATGTGGAAACATGCAAATGAAATAATGTTCACTTGAATAAACACCCATGTCAAATCTCTGTACAGGAAGACAGGAAGAAAGTATGAAGAATTTCGACCTCAAGGATCTGGCATCTGGGAGACAGCCAGCATGCATGGGTGAGGATAGATGCAAAAGCTGTTGGCAACCTTTCATATTTTTGTTTTAACATAATGTCTGGGTTAAAAAAGGGAATAATCTAAAGGTGTTTGCACTATCAAAGTATCCATATCGGTCTTTTTTTCGTGAAAATGTTATTGTTTTTTTTCCATTACAAATAAGTTATAGCTAAAAATTGGCAGAAATGTTGTTCGGCAGCAACATGTGTTTGGTTCCCAGGTGTTATTTCAGATTTTAAGATATCCCCTCTCCCTACCAACGCTTCACCAGACGCCTTCACTGTCACACCGTGACATAGTGGCAACTGTGTAGCTTTGCGTTTCTTTTCAACAATTTGTTTCCAATAATTTTCCAAATTGATCTTCAAAACTGACCATTTTAACAATTGTGTGATTATATAGATGAAGGATGAGCAGTTGTCGTTCATTTTAAATCGTTTTTGTACACTTTTTTTTTTTACAATTAGGACACTAAATATTGAGGTCCAGAATCAATTTGGATATATGCAAACAAATAAAGCATATACTAGCACTCAAAATCCCCTCTAGTCTCCAATAATCCTCTTTGTCTGCTAAGATTTTTAGTTAAGGGAGAATATAACCTTTTTTCCCACCCAGTTTTAAGTTTTAAACTAGTAGACAGTCTTGATAAAGACTCAAGTTGTCACGTCTGGTGTCTCGTCATGTCATGATTACCTATTGTGTACACCTGGGGTTCCCTTCCCTCATGTGTTTAAATAGTCCTCGTTTCCCCTTGTCTTGTGCCAGTGCGTTTTCGTCTCTTGTCTGTTTCGTCACCCCCACGCCAGGTTTGTTTTCGTCATAGTTCTGCCATAGTCACAGTTTTGTCACAGTCTTGTTAATCTTTATTTTGTTACTTTGTCATAGTTTTCCCACAGTCTTGTTTGCTCTGCTTTGATACTTTGATCACAGTTTTCCACAGCTTTGCTTTGCACTTTGTCTGGACTCTGGTTTTGTTATAATAAACCTTGTTCCCCTCATTCCGCGACTGAGTCCTCCCTCCAAGAACCCACCTACATGACACAAGTGACATAAAATTTGATCCAGTATCACTGTAAAGTTCCCCTGTTACGTCCCCTGCTCCACCAATGGAATGGATGGGGAGAACTTGGCACCCTTAATAAAGTGGAGTCTTTATAAAGTGCAAAAAATAAGGTTTATTGGTCTCCAATAAAGACAAAGAAGGCTCCACAACTGTGGGGGAGAAGGGGGCTGTTAGGTTGTGCCAAATCAAAGAAATCAGCTAAACAAAATAGGGCCTAACTAACAGCACCTCTGAAAGAAAGCAAAAGAAAACCCTGCTACTCTGAGCTAACAAAGATTAATAATAATACAAGAGTGGCACCAACCTACTTACCTAGGGTATCTAACAGAAATTGATGAAGGTGTCCAGGGTACCCTAACTTACCTAGCCCACAATCTCCCACCACAAACTTTCAACCAAGCTGTCACAATGGTAATCCAGCCTCTCAAAGAAATGCCAGTCCTGCCAGCAATATGCCACCCTTTGGCCTCCAGGCGAGCTGCTTACATACTGCTTGGCCACCTCCTGCCCACTCAGGGTAAGTGTTCCCAGCTGCCAGCTACCTGGGAAGGAAAAAAAATGGAGGGGGAGGAAAACAAAAACAGTCTGCCTGGACATGTAACAAGGAATTACAGTATTTTTATAATAAATCAGCACTAACCCCATCACAGTGTTTCCTAATGATCTCTTCTCTTCTACTAAATCAGACACTATTAGTATGCTATGCTATATATAAATAGATTTATATAAAATAAAATAATATATGTGTATATATCCGTGACCCCATCAGGGAATAAGCGGTATTGATAATGGATGGATGATGTATATATATTGGTAAATTCTTTCTCAGAAGGAGTAATATTTTGGTCATCCCATTTTACTTCCTCTCAGGAGTTTAAACTGAAAACTCTTTCAGTTTACCTAAGGTGGAGTTAATCATTTGATCTCTAAAACAGGCTTTCATGCCATTTTGTTTTTCCAATACTAATACATGACTCTGCTTAACATTCAGAGATTTTGAGCTATGGTTGGAAACTTGGTCCAGTGAGATATACCTTGAATGAGTCCATCAGCAACAGAAGGATACTGAAGGACTGAGATGAACAGGTGGAGACAGCTGAAAATCCTGAATTGTCTTGTGTCTCCTACTTTGCCATTTGTAAATATTTTGTATTATGGAATGTATGGTTATCATGCGTATCCATGGGTCACATTTTTCAACTTTTCGTACTTTTGTGATATCGCATCTTCTAAATTGGTAGTTTCCACTTATGCTTTGCCTGTCTTTACAGGTTATCTTTTGCAGGAAACCTCTCTTAATTCTCTGCATTTTCTTGTCTCTTCCTGTAATTTAAATCATGTCTGAAGGCCTGTTCAGTAATATGTTCACACAAATAAGTTAGAGTAGTATTGTAGTAGTTTTCATCTTAATCTAAAGCTTTTAATTTAAGCTCAAGATAAAGTATGGATGATAGAGCTGGAGACTAAAGCGAGCAGCTGTTGCCATCTCAGCTATTTTATCTCAGCCTGCACTTCATGATGCAATGTTGCCCCAGAGGTCGCCAAGCTTGTCAGCCAAAATTGTCGACCCTTTTTTAGCTCAGAAGTTTTGTATGCCACTCATACATCGTTTGATTCTGACCAACACTATGTTGACATACAGTATTTATTAGAAGAGGCAGTGGCCTGGTTTTCCTCTTGAATTAGCCTACTTTGCCTTGCAGGCTCCATCCCACATAAATGACCCTCTTTTTTTTACTTTACTGCAGATGCCTGCAGTGCCTCCCACCCACACAGCACAAAGCCCACGCAAAGTTTTCAACCAGCATGTTGCCAGCCTCTGAGGTAGTATGTATCGGAGGGCTCACTGTGAAGAGCATGCGCTGAAAGCTTTCAGGTGTATGCGTCCAGTGGCTACAGAGTAATCTGAACATAGATGCACCCACTGTGACAACAAGTATGTCTGCCTGGGCAGACATACTTGTTGTCAAGGCAACTTTACAACAAAAAAAACACATACTGTAGGCTGCTTTTTCTGTAATCATTCAGCATGAATATATCACAGTGCACGAAGACATTGTCGATAATACTAGCTGTCTTTTTCGGTAAAAAAACAATAATCTTGTTTTTTCTTCATCCTAATCATTGAAGGACACTGACACAGTCCAAGAAAAACAGGAGATTCAATTTATTTAAGTTCGGGAGCAAATAGGAAACGCGGTTTGATCAGATCTGTGTATATCATCTTTATTGATGTAATTCACTGTTTGAGATATATCCACATAAAACAACACCACGGAGAACACCTATAGAGAGAGCGCAATCTTGGTGCTAGACAACATCATATATATTACATATTTCCCTTAATTTAACATTCAAAAATTCAGTTCGAGGATAAATCACAGGACCCCTGGGTGGGGGCACATCACCAGAGCAGCGAACACACGAGCAAGCAGAATAAAGTCAGTAGCAATCAAATGTTCAATTAATAATTATAGCATTGATCTCTCATTGCTCTGCTGGAGGGCAGTCAGTCACTCTCATATTATTTCCAGACAACCCATTTGGAACAGTCAACACATGGAACCTCATCTCAGAGCACTGGCAAAGATACGAGGCAGCTACAACTGAAACATTCTTCTAATCTAATCTAGTCTGTTTATGATCACTTATGTGCATTCATTGATTTGGACTCTGGATTTCATATTTATACATTTATATCAGATGTATCTGTATTTACATCATGTACATTCTTGTACTTACATGTTCTTATCTCATGCTTTTTGCATGCAAAAACCCTAAAAGATTTTCTGCTAACATTTGTTCTTCTTTTGTACTTTCCAGTGGTCTGAAGACAATGTTTCACATGTTTACAATAAATGTCAATCAATGGTCAGTGGTTTTAGGAAAACAAAGAAAGGGTTGTGACAGCTAGACATTTTTATTAGAATTTACATCCTTTTCTATAAACAGTGAGGTTTATTTCCATTCATATCAAGGAAAGTTGTAAAATCTTACGTAAACACTCCAATATTTAAGTAAACGAATGCAAAATTGCGTTCCATATTTACTACTGTACATCGACTTGCTCTTCTCTTGCAGGTCATGACACCTTTTCAAAATGCCAATGCATTAACTGCTCTACATTGTAATCCATGTACATTCAACAGTCACCGTGACCTGTATCTGATTACCACCGACGTTCTTCTTTCAAATGGTAAAACATAAAGATAAACTCTTTTAGAGTTAAATAAAAGCAAGAATAATATTTAATACATTCAGAGACTATTTCTTTGAAGAGTATTAACATTGTTACAAAGGCTGGTGTTAAGCATTTGACTGGGAAGCTGAAGTCATCATCTGCTGGATAAACACATTCTTCTGGGCTGTTATCTAAGAACAACTCCAAATATGAATACGCTGCATTACATTTTACATTACATTATATTTTCCCCATTTGTTTGTTAAATTATTTTCCTGTGACGACAGCCTCCTGCTTTAAATGTCACATGAAGTGAAAGTAGCTGAGTTTAACGGGGGCTTTCTGCTGGTGGTTACACTGAAACATCTCCCAGAGTTATAAAGGTGTTTTTCACATTCCTCACACCAAATTTTCGCATCATTGGGTTAAATAATGGAACACACCTGTGTCTATTCTGCTTTTTTAACTGTTCTAGCCTTCCCCTTGTGTTTAGGTTTCACAGGGCCTCTGCCAGGTGGCGGTCTGTACCTTCACTTGCTTCTAACCTCACCTGACGGCTGGTTTTTCTGTTCTCTACCCAGGAGTTGTGTATTATTGTACCCCCGGGTGAAGGGTCTACTTGGAGCAGAGACACCACCCTCTTCTTAACCTTGGCGCGGAGGGCACGGCGCAGTTTCTGTCGAGTGAAAGCATAGAGCAGAGGGTGAGACACGGTGGTGCCGTAGGCCAGAGCCAGGAACCAGAGCCGCAGGCTGACCAGGACGTCACTGGGCCCGATGCCCAGGATGAGAACATTGGTCACAGAGAGGGGAGCCCAACATCCCAGAAAGGTTGTGATGATGATGAGGGACATCCGGAACACCCGCCTCTGGCGCTCCCGTCGATCTCGATGCCGTCGAACTGCGCGGCGCAGGGCAATTATTGCTGACACCGAGGCATGGACGCCCATGGATGCAGGGAGGGGAGCGGCCGCTCCCAAATCAGAGGTGACCAGTGGAGCAGCAGAGGACAGGGCAGGGGGGGAGGTAGCTGTTGGGGTTGGGGAAGGGGAAGGGATGAGGGGGGGGTGACTGTGCTGTTTGGTTCCATCGACTGTGCACTGTTCCCCTGTATGGTCCCCGTCATCATTCACTCTAAGCCCTGCCTTCTTCTTATTCTGTCTCTTGTGGCGCCCCTTGAATCGCTGGGTCTTCCTCATGTGGGAGCCAATGCGAATGTTCAAAGCCCTCAGTATTTTGGAGTAGGTAAACAACATGACGGCAACAGTTGTGAAGAAGATAGGTACCTGTAGGATCAGATGGTAATACATACCCAGACTAGTATGGTAACCCTGACCACCAACACACAGGAGGGTCCTGTTACGCCAAGATGGGACCACTGTGGCACCAACACCATGTGGGGACAAAGACAAGGGTGTGACCTGCTTTGCCTCCTCTGTTACCTCTGTACTAGACCACTGCACCTCCAAAAATGGGATAAAAAAAACAGCGACTGAGGTGATCCAGACTCCGGCGAGGAGGAGCGCCGCTCTGCGGGTCGTCAGCAGCCTGTTGGCTGGTCGCACTGATATGTCATAGCGGTCCAGGCTGATAACCAGGATGTTGATGGCTGTGGCGATGCTGGCGAAGGTGACGCACGCCTCGTGAAAGCAGCAGAGCAGGGCTAGGTTTGGTCCCGGGGGCAGCAGCACAACCACCAGTGTGAGGGGCACACACAGAACACAGACCGCCACATCCAGCACGTGCAGGTTGACTGTCACCATGTTGCTCACCGAGTCCACCAAGTTGGACTGAGAGCAGTAGAGCACCAACACAGTCAGGTTGCTGCTAAAACCTAACACAAGCTCCAGCATGAGGAAGGCCGTGAGCGACACCTGGAAGCCCAGCGAGTATGGCATGTGCCATGGCAAGGGACCGCTGGATGACGCCCCTCCTTGCTCTAGATAGACCCCATTCTCCTCAAGGCCGGCTGGCGTCCCAGTCCAGTCCGTGGTGGATATACCTGAGGTGTAGCTGCCAGTCTCCATGACGACCCTTTAGCCCTGGTATATTGTATCTGTCAGACTGCTGATAAGCTCCCATGATGCACCAGGCTGAGCCTCCATGGTGCAGGGATGAAAAACAGCTCGGTGACAGTGCTGGAGAGATGGGAACACAATGCAGACAGTTGAGAAATGCTCTGCAGAAGACAGAATCCAAACACATTATTTTTCTTTATAGAGTGATCTAAGCATAATTTTCGGATAAAAAAAGTCATGACACTGAGACCATAACCTGGGCATGTTTGCGAAAAGATTTCTATCTCATACATATGTAAATGAAGAACACAAGCATCTGTAGACCGAACCAGTCCTGAAGTATGCATCAATCTTTGACTCAATCTGCTGTATCAATACTAATGATTACCAGCTTGTATTTACCGCATCTTGAGATGTGCACAGAAGCGCAAACCACCACAATACACAGTATTAGAGCTTAGGGGATAGGGCAAATCGAATGAAGTAAAGTAATCAGACTCATGGGCAATCAACTGCCCTCAGTGGATCAGCAGAAACAACATCTTCAGCAAGATAAATAAAATAGGCTATGATGTCATCTCTACAAGCTGCAGAAAACCAAACAGATTTTTTTTTTGTGCCCCAGAGGAGAGATTTCTGCTCATTTACTTGAGCATACATCTAGAGTTCTTTTGTGGGACAACTCCACAGAGCACATGCGTATAATAGATACAGTATGATAGAAAGAGTTTAATTATAGCAAACCTATCTTTATTTCAAAAGCTATGAGTACAGCTAACCTTCCTCAACCGACGTATCCATGCTGATGTATGAGCAATCCACACAGATGCTTTTACCTGGAGACAGTCAGAGCATGGAAAGAGAAACCAGGTGGGAAAAGGATCCTTGCTCTCACAACATTAAATGTGATGTTACCTGCTTTTCTTCCATTTTCAAACATTTGGTTTACATGAACAAAGGAAAAAATGTCAAAAGCACTATTTTTGGATGTATAGATAAACCATGCATGTTCCCACACACAATAGCTTTTTTGTGTTCATGTTTGTATATCAGTAATCTGTGGAGGTGTCTGAGTATTTTTAGAATTTTAGAAGAGGAAGGCTAAGCTATTTATGTAGCCATCAATCTACAAACCTTCTTGTTTCCTATGATACACAAACACAAACATCTTAGCCTTCAGCACACATGAACATATTTCCAACATTTAAAAAAAAAATCTGTTTTTTAAAGGTTGTTTTTAGTTGTTATATTGCATCATCACAATGTGATGTAACTACTCTTCCCTCATTTTGTAAGATAGTTCTCCCATTCGTGCTTTAAAAGAATGTCATAGTTTCCAGACAACAATCATTTACAGCATGCAGAAATTCATCTATCCCATACGCATACAGATGCACACACACACACAGTTCTGAGTGTAATGTAGGCCTTCCCTTAGGCCTGAGCTGTCAGCTCTATGGAAGTCAGTGTACAGGCTCCTCTGCCTGACACCGCCTTGCTTCTTTTTACTGGATACAGTCAGGATGTCATTTTGAAAAAGCAGGGAGAGTTTGATTCTATTAATTATATCAAAACTATCTCTGTCTCCAGGGCAGTGTGCTTCTCCTCTGTGGTTACTGGTAATGCATTGGATCCTACTGTGCTGTGACTGGTTGATTTGCTGAAAGATTGTGAAGGGCTGACAAGAGTAAATATAACTTATAAACAATATGAAGTTTTAAAAAACTTACATTATTTGCTCAGCTCAAATGCAAAACTGTCAAACCAAACAGCAACTAATTTACGCACAATTTTTGCCTCTCGAAAACGACTTCATGAGGTTAGAAAAAAAGCACACTTGATTGTCGCCCCCTACAACTTCAACGCATTGGTCAATCATTCCTCAAGATGTCATATTTATTTTCTACTATGGCCACTAGGGGCCGCATATTCTTTAAATGTAGAGGAAAACATTCACCCAAGTCTTCAGTTGAGAAGTAATAACTTACTAAAAAAGAAACAGTTCAAATAAATAGCTCAATGTTCCAGAATGTTGTAGAGCATTAGGTATTAATACGTTTTCAACCTGAAAAACTAATGTGTATCCATTTTACTTGTCTTTTTCTAGTGTAATATTTCCTAGATTCAATCCTTTGTCAGCGGGCTACCTCATGAGAATTTAACTGTATTTGGGTCAACAACCAATCACAGCCGAGCATTTCTGGGACTGAATTAATATACCTGCCCAGCATTGATTGCTAATAGCCATCCGCTCCCACCACCGGTTAGGCACAATATACACCCGTGCGTATAATACATCAGACAGTGATGCTTCCTGGCAGCCCACTCACCTGTAATATAGACAATGATCAGGGCCAATAACATTTCTGCCTCACTGCCCTGCTCATCCTCATAACACTAACCTTATGAGCACTGTTTATATTCACTTAGCAGCTCCATAATTACAATGCTGAATGCTGGCAAATTTCATTTTATTCAACGTCAGTCTTGTTTTTATCATGCATCACTTCGTGTTTCATCTTCCTTGCAGACTAATTACATGCTTATCTATTTTCTCTTATTTCAACGTGGAAGCAAGTAGAAAGAATGGTTTCTTACAAACTTGGTTATGTACAAGGTACAGTCTTGATAAGAAGGAGTTTATTTTGCCATCGCTACATTATCTACTATGGTGGTCAGGTCCTGGGCTTTCTTGATTTTTTTTTTAGCAGTAGTTCATTTTCATTCTGCCTTGCTTTTCAAATATAAAAAAAAGTTGGGTCAGAATTGGAAATTAAAAAATGAACATTGAAATGACAATAAATGCAGCAAGGATTAATTTGTACTTGTAACCGAAACAGATTTAATGTTTTGCCTTAATAACTTACCTTGATTTTTTTTATATTCAACCTTCTTTAAACACAAGCAACACAGAGCTGAGGGTGGATTACCACTAAAACATTAAATGGATTTTAGTGAAAACCTGTATTTGTCTTGACATTTTTAACCTGCTCAGCTATACTGTTTCAATGGAGGTATTCAGAACAGATCTTTCTGTAGTTAGTGTGACTAACAGTTATTTTGTTTATAATCAGCCTATTGAACATATAGAGTATCTCCATTATATAAATATTAAACATAGAGCTGTTACTGGATGACTGGGGCTAAGCAGACAGGTGTGGCAGTGTCTTAGGATCATTTTGGGGGATTTAGGGATGGAATAAAGGGCTCGTAGACTCATAGATTTAAAAGCCTTTATGTAAGAAAAATCTGCATTTTGGGTGAAGTGTTAACTTTGTCTACCCAAAACCAGAACAAATTACACTGACTTGGACCTGTTTACAGGTACTGACTGCACTTCTGTATTCAAATTGTTAGGAGCTGCTGCTCTTCATGTCTGGATGTATTCTTTGACTTTTGTTTAAACTTTAAAGCACTGCCACATCTATAATTAACACAGACTATGGTTTTATTTGAAAAAAGCAAGATAAAAGTCTGTGTGTAAAAGGACTCGCTCAACACGGATTATAGGGCAGAGACCACTCAAATGATTCAAATCAGTTTCTTTTCCTCTGAAGCTGCAAGTGAAGATTTCTCCATCAAACACTTGAGGCATTTGATGACAAACTTACAAGACAGGAGTGCAGGAACACCCATATATCAGACTAGTCACATTTTCAGTGTAGCAGCAAGATATTAGGTTGAGTGATGGACTCATTTTCTCTCCTTTTCTGTTGCCACAGCAACCACGCTACCAGGGACTAGATTAATGAGGGCAAAGGTAGTCTAACATTGACAGTGAGGTCCGTTGTGACAGCGTTCTAGTGACAATGAGAAAGTTGTGTAGTAGACCTTAAACATCCCTCAAATATAAAATCAGATTGAAAAAGAATATTTTCCATGTGGAAAAGACAAGACAGACTTTACAACAAATTGCACAGTGGTGCACCATGATGGATCTGTGGAACTGTGAGTGAAACTGGAAACAAAAGAATATAATGATGAAAGCTTCTGCTATAGATTAAATTAGTAGCATCCACAGCTATTTTCTCTTGGCTGTGGTCTCCATGGGCGTGGTAAAACAGCAGAGCATGGGGGGAAACGCAGGACCCCTGATGGTAATGTCATTAGTGGGAACGTTTTTGTAAAGCTTGATTAGGATAACATTGTTATCAGGATTTTCTTTGTAGTTAAGTTTCTCTTGATGGGAACATAATCAGTGTAGAAGAAGAAGAAGATAAAGAATTAGAAAACTAAGGTGAGGAAAGAAAAAAAAACATGGTGATAGTTTGCATGAGTGCAAGCCACTTTGCGTAACTCATGTTTTGAACTGGTCCGATGGTGACAGTGACATGGGCTTGGAATGACACCTCAGAGAAACAGACATTTTTGGAGAGGCAGCAAATTTTTTATTTAAAAAAGGGCATGCATCACCTGAAAGTAGGCCATCCAAAATGCCTGCTGGTAAGAGATTTTTCAAAAAACTGTCCGAGTGTGGGAAGGAAGTGGAGAGGAACTATGAGCCAGCGGTGCTGGTAAACAACATGTCCCAGGGAGCTCAGGTGGCAGTTTTTTTCCACTCTAAAATCTTACATCAGCCTTCCTTTTAAATGCTGTTGGTTTCCTGGTTGCCGCCAGCCCCCAAAGACTGTCTCGAGTCTCAAAAGACTCGGCTCATGATTGCCTGTGTGAAAGGCTGCATGATTACAGCCCGGGTAGGGCATAGCACACAGGAACGACAGAGAGATATTACCAATCTGAAAACCTCAGCAGCAAAGCAATCTGATGGTAGAGTGATTACACCAGAGCTCTTTATGATACATAGGCCTTCCTGTAGAGATTAATAGCTTGGCTGTGGTTTATGAGTTTATGTAGTTGCCATATTTACAGGAGGGTTGGGGATTTTGTGTGATTCTGTTTTTTGTTGTTCTTGTCGTAAAATTACAGCGCAGTTACACTTTTTCGGTCATGCCACACTTTAATTAAAAGCTCCCTTTCTTCAAGGTTTTTATGTGATAGACACAAGGGTAGCTGGTTAAACAAAATGTCTAACTACCCTGCAGCTGAATCTTAATGTTGTCTAGGTTTTTGAAAAACTCAGTAAAAATTCATTTAAAAACTTTGCAGGTTTTGGTCTCTTAATAAACAGAAGAAACAGCCTCTGCAGAAACCTGCACACCCACTTATGGTGACTGTCCAAGAGTTAAACCAGGTGTATCTCTTGAGATGGTTTGTTAATTAAGTTAGCCGAAGAGGAGGAAGCTTATTATTTCTCTGGGTGACTTCGAGCTTTGTGAAAGCCAATCATCACCTTTAGAGCACACACACACTGAAACCAAGAAACTACTCATACTCTCCTGGCACAAAACTTCTCAAATTAAACTTTAGTCAGTAACAATGTTCAGCTTGAGTGTGGTGTCTCATCTGAACTCTGGAGACCGTGTGCTAATTAACCATGCTGTGATGTTTCTAAAGGTTTAATATCAGCATTTACAGCTAGGTCTGGAAATAGGCATTTATTCAACAAACATCAACTTAGAGTCTGACCTTTAATTTGAGGGAATTCGCACCCAAACCACTTAGAGAGTTTTAAAAAAATAACATATCCTTATATTTCTATTTGTAAAAACCTTTCCTTGAGGTGTAAGATTCTTTCAGCATAGGAATAAAAAATAATGTATCAATAAGTCTAAACCATGCTAAGATATATTTCAGTTACTTTGAAATTTCCACTATGAGTCGATCCATCAGCGGCCCTGGGGTCCTGCAGCTTCACAGCTGTGGGGACCATCCCAGAGAGCCCACTGCTATCATGCACAGTCACATGGTCTCAATCAATTTTTGGGGAAAAACAGATGGACCTAGAATACCCATGTGAGCACAATGACAACATCGAAGAGCCATCCATAATGGTTCAAGACCAGCTTTGGTTTTGGTTGTGGAATAACTTTGTTAGCTCTCACATCAACATGCAACAGTAACAAATGCATGTTAGCTATGCATAGATTATCATGAAAATTAAAAACACGTAAAATTAGCTGTTGACTTAAAACAATCAGAAATCATAAAGACTTGCAATGAGTAAACAGCTGAATTTTTTTCTCCACAGTACTTGACATCACATCTGACTCTTTAGTCGTAATCTTTTGTTTTAGAATCAGTTGGGAGGGCTGCCTCTGTCTCAGTCTTGTTCCATTGATATGGAAATCGTTAGATTGTTTTTTGCGTGCTTTACTTTTGTATGCGACCAATTCACGAGCTTTGTTTCTTTGTGAATATAAAAATTAGTGCACTTTCAAATAAAAATTGGCCCCCGCACCACACAGACTTACTGGCTTTAGCATTAACGGAAAAGGCAACAGTTCAGTTTCATTTTCTCCCCCAAAAAAGGATGTGTGGAAAACAAACGTTCTGTACACCCCAAACAGTTCGATGAATGCATCAGATGCGTTATATTTGGAAATATAATTCAGTCCAGATCGAGAACATTTGAGCAGTAGAGGTTAATCTATCCGAAGGGTTTAGACATTTTCACTTAAACAGTGCATCAAAGTCACAGCAGGCAGATGAATTCACAAAGTGAATTCATCCGATGTGTGATGCTCTGCGATCTCTCCCGCTCTGGTGCAGGAAACCAGAGTGTGAGACAAGAGACCATATAGCATGTATAATTGAACAGCTTCAGACACAGCATCTTTTCCCAGAGGCAGCAGCACAAAGATTAAAAAGATGAATGGCAGTGAAGATAATCTCACAATTCCTGTGTGACAAGCTGATGTAACAGGTTGTCAGAATTATATTGGAAGAAATAAAAGAATACGAATGGGGAATTATTTGTTATGCAGAATTTTTATCGGAATTACGTAGAAGATGTTATCTTCAAGAATCACGGTACAAAAATATCATGGTTTAAAAAGGAAAAAAAGTCTATTAGCAACATTTGGAATCCAACTTATGCCTGAGAAGATGCTTTATAAAGGAAGCAGCCAGTCTACTTATCCAATTTGTATGGTTCAAAGACTGGAGTAAGGTGTTTTTCCTGAACTATTCCTTCCATCCATCCATCCATCCATGCATGCAAATAATGACTAAACTAATGATCAACTGACAGGGCTTTGCAACCCCACCCTCACCTTACTCACATCCAAGTACATTAAATATGTAACAAAGATGTACAGAGGTAAGGTACATTTGTGCTTCTGAAAATAAGATCTTCTTTATAATAATTCAGCATCATAAAAAATCAGATATTCCCCCAAAACAAATAGCTTTTTTCATCCATTTTTTTTTAAGTAGATAAATTTGAATCTTTCCTTATACACTCAGTGTGTATTTTCTTTTTCATGTAGTCACATGCTGTGGGTTTCAGAAGTCTCTGCATTAATCATGATTCTTTTTAACATGATTGCAAAGAAGTGTCTTTTTATTCTAGTGTCCAGATATGTTTATTATTTAGTAATAAGGAAACTAAACTGATCATAGAAATAGTATCCTAGAGACAGAATTCAGTATCTCAGTGTACAATATATTCCCTCTTTGCAAGCAGCAAAACAATTTAGCATCTCAACAAACACCAGTCATTGTCTATGCCTTCTCTAAAGGTTGATGTTTTCTACTGTCTTTTCACTGCACAGTTAATGGTGCAGAACCTTGAGTGGTATGTCCTGCAATAAAACCCCCAAAAAAGGTGCAGTATGTGATATGCTGGGGATAAAAATTTCTTTGGTCCCAATTCATCTTACACCATCTGCTGGGTGTGAGTTCCTATCTGCAGAAAGAGTGCAACCAGAGGCAAGGGCACACAGAGTGTGTTTGTCAGGAAGAGCCCCAGTCTCCCAAACTCCTGGAGAATCCTTGGAACAAGGACATAATATGTTCACCGAAATTTAAAAAAAGTTGAGTCACAGTGACCTGAAATATTAATACCAACATGCTCTTTTTATTTATTCCTCTTCCTTACTTTTTTCAGGTAAAAGAATTGACTGTTTTTAATTCATTTTCTGAATCTGTGTGTTTATGCTTAAAGAATATCGTCATTTGGTCTAAATAGATGTGTAATTTCTTAAATATCCTTAAAAATACCAAGGGAAGATGCATGATAGAAAGGGTAATATTACGTCATTCTTAATGTATAAAGGTTAACATATAATCAATAAATGCTAGATAAGGACAATGCATTCATAACGGCTTTTGTTAAATTCTACATCACATTTGTGAAAACCTGAAATCTGACACTGGTTTACCAGTGGCACATTATTAATGCTATTCTCTTGTCAAATATTGTTCTGTGACATTTACGAGTTATAAAGCATCACCAATTAATTATTATTCCATTAATTTACATTTTCCTTCAAAACATATCCATGTTTCTCCTCTTCTGACAAAGGGTTGACATTAATTCTTTATCTACAAGAATGACAGCCTGGATGGAATTGTGCTTTCTTCATTAAGATGCAAAGTTATGCAGAAAGATTTCTGAAAATCTAATCAGACTGTCGTGTCGGTTGAAGTAAGCCAAGGGGAAAATGAAGTTTCCATCATATGCTGTTGTTGTGAGAGTCAGAAGTCACTGTGGCCGTAGGACAGGAAAAACAAAAAGGGGGAGGGGCTACACTGATCCTACTTTACTCTCATTAAATTGCAGTGACACTAACAAACAGAGATGCATTCAGGTGATTTCATCTTTATAAGCACATTTAAAAATACAGAAAAAGGCCATCTTTTTTTTCTTTCTACATCAAATCTGATCCATCCCATTTTGTGCTAAAAATCTACTTTAGTTGCATGTCAACACAAATAGACACAATTAGCAGAGCTCTGATTCTCACATGGTATAACTTAGACAAAAGAAGTGCAGAAGTGCAGAGGAAGAAGAAGAATATAAATTATGGCATTCAAACCAGAGATTCTGCAGTATGAGTGAGCAACAACAAAACAGAAAGGCTGAGGACAATATGGCTCAATCAATACGTGTAGAGATTGTACAATAAACACCCACTAGCTGTGTGTGGGCGTGTGTGTTTGTGTGCGCCAGAGTATGTGACTCCCTACTGAGATCTGGAGCTATTATTTGGACGTCCTCACCAATTGCTGAGCCATGATAGGGACAAATGTATGAGCAAAGCATTTGCAGACAACGGCTCATCTTCGGGACCTTTAGACGGCAACACACACACACACACACACACACAAACAAACACGTACCATGATGTTACTTGTTTTACGCACCTGAGCAATCACACATCCAGAGAAAATGATTCTGCAGGACCCCTGCTGGCTTCACAGTAAGTGACTCCGACGATGTGATAAAAAGCAAAAACCATGAAAGTTCATTGAGAAAATGAATGCGGCCCCCAGTTGTTTCACAGCTCTTTTCTAGCCTGAGTTGAGAGAGTGAACGTGTGCTGACGGAGTTATTTTGACCTTAAAAACTGACTTCAATTTATTATGTTCGTCAGTGTTCAGAATTAGTTTCATTATTGTGGATCAGAGTCAATCTGAAAAACAACTGACATTACTCTCAGATAAGCTTCAAAGCCCATCTCATACTGACTCCCGACAGAATCCTCTGTGTTACTGGTTAGCCTTTAAGCATAAGCTTTGGCTGTTGTTCACAATATCCTACGTGCTGTCTGCATCAACTGCTTCAAGGAGAGCTGCAAACCAGTATGTAAATACTGAACAGATGAAAAAAAAATAATACTCATAATTTCCCCCTGTCCACCTAAACCTATATAACACATATGTATGTATCCCATAAATAAGAATCAATAATCAGACAAAGAATAAAAAATCTTTTAAAAATCCTCAAACTGAGATTTTTGACCACGGTGACAGAAATGGCATCCTAAACAGCAGAGAGTGCTATATATTTATCTGACAGAACACTCCCAGCTCATGATCCACTTAATTTGCAACGTTCAACTGCTTTATGCGGTCATTCTGTCAAACAGTGGTATTTCTGCAACAATTTAGGAGATGAAGGAGAATAAAAGAACAAATTACAGCCACTAAGTGGACGGAGGAGATACCCTGTAAGCACTGTCACGAAGGTGAAGAATTTAGGTGTCTGGTTAAAGTTTGTGGTTTTGAGTTGTCTGTTAGTGTAAAATGGGAGCCTACAGCACAATGTAATACATTCAGAAAATATTTGCAAAACACTTATAGCCTAACCCTAAACTGTGTTGTTGCAGGGCTATACTTTAAAATGTAGTCATTGATTGGAATCTTTTTACATTGATATACTTTTCATTTTCCAGGAGATGTTGGAAAATGGAAATTGGAATTCAAAGAAGAGAAAAAAATCTCTAAGGAGACCTGATGCAACCAAAATTCCATTTGCAGACAAAATGAAAAATATCCGGTGTTTTCTCACAAATGTCCAAAAATTGATTTAGACGGTTTATATTTCCTTTTTGCTTTCCCTGACATGTTCTCCACAACCACGAGAAGAACAAGAGGTCCCTATCAGAACGTGTGTGTTACTAACTGATGCACTGTGCAAAAACAACATTAACACAGCAAGGGCAACAGCAAGGTCACGGGTTTGCTCTGCTCTGATTGGCTGCATTCACCCACTGTGCTCTATATTTAAATCCATAGATGGTAACTGTACCAGTGGGGCTGCATTCAAATTGATCTATTCTAAAATCCCGTTTTCATTTCTGTCTGTGGCATAAATATTTTCTGCTGCAGCAGACCAGAGGCTGAAAAACAGCCATCAAGGGGCCAAGAAATATGAAGAAATCTGGAGAGTACTTTGAGAGAGATGATGAGGGAAAGTAATGTTTTTCTTATAAAGTTTTTATCTTATTCAATCACAGTGGGAAAATAACTGGGGAAATAGCCTGCACTCATATACCAAGTCCACCTAATGTCATTTAAGAAATCTATTATTCAGTCACACTTTCCAAAAGTAGTGAGGTAACTCAGTTCTAAGGGAAGCATCTAAGCTCTTACTGAGCCCTATACGTTGTCCTGCTTCCTGAATTATTCATGGCGCAGATAAAATATGGGCCTAAACACTCAGCAGTTGAAAAGCTAGTGGAAGAGGCAAAAAGAGACTCAGATGGTGACAAAAACTAAATAAAAAAAAGGTTGTCAATTGACAGGAAAAAGTCATTTGATGAGAACTGATGAGGTAACTTTATGAGATAAATAGAGAACAATTAAAGCATTTAGACACACATCCACACCAGCACTGCCTGTCCTCTGCTGGATTTAGTTTCTCTCCTTCATGTCACAATCAAAGCCGTCCAAAGCAGAACATATGGGACGAACACAAGCTCACAAGAAATGCTTTCATCAAGACTTCACCCTTTTTCTCCACCTCCACATAGCTGCCAGCAGCCCTTCCCTCCTCAGTCACTCCCCACGCCTGCTGTGCCTTACATGGTTAGTGTCACTGTCATAGTCCTTCTTTGCCTTCCATAGGTATCTATTTAGCTTTTTAAAGAAATCACTTTTTTGATCAATTGTTGCTGAGACAGAAGTGCATGATCCAGAATATGGATTATATACTGTAACAGAGACTGATCAGATTTATTTGTTTCTGTCAGGTTAGATTGGCAACTCTGATGACGCATTACGTCCCATCTCCTTAACCTCTGATTTACTTGATTTTACTAGCTCATTGGTTTATGAGCTATTAAAATCTTTCAATCACTTTGTTCTTAACAAATAAAGAAAAGTAGAGCAACATAGTTATGCCACCATATGTCAGAATGAAGAAATGTCAAAGATGTTAGAAAAAGAAAGCCAGCATATTCACATTTCAGAGGCTGGAGCCTGCCATTTATAGTCATTGTACAATGTCATTGTAGTTGCTCACGATCAGTTAAAGGCAACAAAAAAAGAGTATACCTTAAAAAGCTTTATTAATTATGCTAAATCCGCCTGTTTATTAACTCTTAGGATTAAAAAAATTAAGATTTATCATTAAAATAAACTGAACATGCAAAGTTGATGTCTCGACAACAGGTGGACTCTGGCATTCGGTGAGTTTACGAATTTAAGAATGTGAAATCTATTTGGAGTAATAATCGCGCGCCCTCGTAGGCTTGCTGGCACGCAGAACCAAACAGGGTGCGAACGCACACCATCCAAAACCAGCAGCCGCGCTGTGATGTGCGCGCTGAGATGTTTCCATCGGGCTGCAGAGGACTCCCTCGGGAGCGTGGGAGAAGTACACAGCCTCCGAGCCCGTTACTGTGTCAAGCACCTGCTCCCACACGCAGCCCAAGCTTCCCAATAAAAACCTAGATTCCTAAACAAAATCGATATTTCGTGCAGCAGTTTGTCCCAAACAGCACGCAGAGTGTTCTGTATGTGATATGGCACAGAAAGGCTGCAAAGAACCACACGTGGATCGAATGGGCATATATATTTTCTATATATTAGCTATTCATTTAAAATTGTGAATCAAGTTAATTTATGTTTAATAACCACATAACCAACAGCTCCTTATCTGAATTTGTTGCGTAAAAGTTCATCCACACCATTGAAAAAAGTTTAGATGACGGTTTATCTTATCAAATGAATATGAATTGTGTTTTCCTACTAAAAGGACTATATGTTTTATAGATTAAATCTAAAACAATTAAACTTACTGAATGAAAAAAAACTTACAAGATTCTGTGAGTGCCAAATGCTCACCAACTGGCTGCGTATCTTAGACCAAAAAGGCGCCTGCATAATAAACACCTGATTACACACAATAATCACGTTCTATCATTGCTCAAAACGGGACTCTTACCGTTTGTCTCTGCCTGGTCCGCTCATCCATCCATATCCGCAACCTGTAGACTGTGAGTTGATCAGATGCTGAATTTCCCCTCGTCCTGTAGTAGGGAGCAGCCGAGCACATGCTCAGCAGCAGCAGCTCCAGCAGGGACCACTGACAGGATGCTGCTCAGAGGGACGGACAAACGGCTCAGATTCAAACCGATCCACAGAGGACTCTGCTGTCAGGATGATTTTAATTAACTGGTTGAAGGAGGAGGGGCGCAAATCAACTACCGCTGCCACCCAAAATAAATAATGTTACAAACAACAGACTCATTCATAATGTATTGGATCAAAGCAAAGACCGACTTTTTATGTGCTTGAATTTAATTTCAATGCTACAACAGGTAGCTATGGATAAGTGCCCTTCAGTGGTTCCACACATGAGCCACAACCAATGAGAATTGGAGAGCCAGAGGCTGAGTGTTGGCGTGCATATGGAAACAGAATGTGACTTGTGATTGTCAACTACAGTTAAAAGTTTCACGATTAAATTTAACTCATGCAGTACATGACGGAAAGAAATCCGAGTCCTTTACATTAACAGAGCAACTGATGTGTGTAGTTTCTGTAAACGGGTTTTAAAAAATAGAAAGATATTTACCCCATCTACAACTTGCAGATAAAGGTAAAAATCCCCCTGTGGTTAGGAAAATGGAGCACATTCACAACAGACCAACAGCATCTTTACCTCTGACATTTACTCTCAAAATGCATCAGATGGCTAATTTGCTTCAAACTCTGTCCCACCTTCAACTACATTCCTTGAATCAGTGGCAAAAGTGGTACTTCTGACACCAGCTGTAACCACCACCTCTCTCTCAGTATAATTTGCTTCCGTCCCCTTACTCCCAGCAGCTGCTAGCTCTTCCCCATTCCCTCGTTTTCCCCTTTGCTTTTCAAAGTCAGAGGCAGGCTGCAGCTGACAGGACAGTGCAAACCAGGGGACAATTAGGGAAGCGTGGGAGAGACAGCTGGACCTGTTGCCAATTACATGGAGTATGATCCGCACATGAAGCCAGTTTAATGGGCTCACTCTGTTCAGCTGAACCCCCTTGAAATTTTACAGTTCTGACCTTTGAGCATCAGGAACAGAGGAAATAAAATGTGTTTCTTTTATTTATTATGTTTCCATAGGAAAATATTGGACAGTAGTAAGTAAAAGTGCATCCCGAACAATAACTTGTGCTGGCTTCTGCATCCATATGGCAAACAAATGTAACATGGTAACAAAACAAAAAAAATGACAGTGAGAAGATACGGCTGCTGGCAATATGACATTAAACTATGCTCAAAACTGACAAGCACAAACTATCTGACGGTTTCATCTGTGACATTTACACTGTGACCTAAATCTAGGAGAAGAAAGCATGTCCACTCCACTGTTATTACACCATCATCAATATGTTATCTTTCCAAGCAGCATGCTCTGCAGCTGCCTGATCCGGCTCTCCTGTGGCAGTGCCAGGTTTTTCTCTGCTTGCTCCTCTTCCTCCAGCAGCTGTTCAATGTAGCAGGATGATCCCAGCAGGATGTGGCCTGTGGCCTGCATGGAGAAGATGGTCCATCGTAGAGCTTCCCTGTGGGTGCAATGGAAAGAGTGGATGTCAAAAGGTAGTGACTATGCGTGTTACATTAGTGAACCATGTAACATTTAGTGGACCGGTTATATAGAAAATTCCATAAAAAAATACTCTATCCATGGGAAAAGGTAAACTATAGCAGTTTTTATCACCATCATATGATGCCATGTGAAGTTATTCCTGTTGGCAAAAATGACCCCTTAACTCCTGGTGAAGACACTTCTCTTTGAACATTATAATGTAGAGTATGGGAAGTTTATTCATCTGTTCACATCTAATTTAATCATTAAGACTAATGACAAATGTGACAGGCCAAACCAGGTGCTGAATTGTTATTTTCAAAAACTCATGAAGACCTCAAACCTTTTGCACAGCAGTGTGATTCATATTTAATAAGTCTGTGAACCATAATCCCTTTTCTGAGGCTTTATATCAAAGCTGATCTCAGCAATGATGACATAACACCTCATGAAATTAATCTCAGTGAAATTTAACCTTTGTTCTACTCGGAGTAGACTATTTACGAGTAAAGCAAAATGAATGGGTGTTCCCATTTTT
Organism: Menidia menidia; assembly: GCA_907169785.1. Classification (NCBI taxonomy): domain Eukaryota; kingdom Metazoa; phylum Chordata; class Actinopteri; order Atheriniformes; family Atherinopsidae; genus Menidia; species Menidia menidia. The sequence goes on along the minus strand of CAJRST010033334.1, from coordinate 18,353,369 downwards.
GGGGTGGTATACAGCCTCAACGTATCAATAAAAAGCAGATGACATGCAACTGGTCAAATATGGACTAGGTAAATTGTGAATTAAAATGCAATTAGTACAGTATATATTTTTCATAAGACAAACTGAGAAAAAAAGTATTAGGGACATAATGGCTTTTTACAAAACCCTTCACTCACTTCAACATCTTTTTGGCAGCGTAACATCGCAGGTCATAGGACACGGAATAAGCACCATAGAGGGTCGCTTTCACATTCAGGCACCCGATGAAATCTTTGGGGTTGTTTTTGTAAAGGTCCAAAGTCAGCTTGGCCACATCTGTGCGGTGCTGCTGCCGATCTATGGACTGATATCTGGAAGGACTATTCTGTAAGATGACAGGAGGAGAGACAGAAGGGAGGTCATGCCGGCACAGATGCATTTTGTTGGCGTGATTGCAGTCAAATGACAAAAATGGCGGTACACGCTTCTACCGGCACACCCTCAGACTACACAATGAGGTGAGGGAAGAGAGGGAAATGACAATGAGAGAAAGTGTACAAAAGGCCACCATAGTCAACATCTGAGGATGGGGGTAATGCAAATTGCTGCATGCGCCACTTTCTGGGGAAATTGATTGCTTTTGTGTGAATACCATTCAAATCTGTTGGCATTCCTGATTCTGATTAATATTCAACACCTACTTTTCATTTTTCTGGAAAAAAATTGAAGAAAGAAATAAACCTCTGATGTTGACACAGCATTACCCCTTTGGTACAATACCTGCTATTTTGTATTGCTGCCTAATTCAGATCAAAGAATACAATCTGTCACTGAATGGACAATTTTCCATTTTAAAGGCCACATATTTATTTATAGTCCCGCACTACAGAAACAGGCATTTGTCCATGTATAAGAATCCCAGCCATAACTAATAGAAACAATGAGCTTAGCTCTGTGCAATGCGGTTTAGAGGCAGATCAAAAGTGCCATCTGGTGGTCATCATTAAGAGGCTTACTGGATGTGGGGTCCACTTCTCTCCCTTCTCCAGCGCCATTAGAACAGCATTCTCTGGTAGTGTTTGGAAGAACTCCTCTGTGTCCACCCCTGTGCCATCCTCATCCAGAACTAAAGCACTGACACACTGTAAACTCAGTGAGTCGCTGACCTGAGAAAAGGGACAACAACAGATGAATAAAATAAATACCAGTCTGAGCACTACTCTAAAGAAAATGTGCCAAAGATCACAAGGCAAGAGGCAAATTACTCAACAGTTAGCACTGTCACAGAGTGAGACGTGACATTTGTGTCAGCTTTCACAAGCACGAGCCTGGGACATGAGCCAGGCATCTCAGTGGGTTCTGAGCCATTTACACACCAGTTTGTCTGTAGCACCCACAGGCTTCAGCTTGCATTTAGCTCATTTAGTTCTACTGTTATCTCCCTTCCTTCTCACCTTGTTCATCAGGTCTACTAGTGCTTCTGCCATAATGCCTTTCTTCACACTGCGATCTGCAATGGTGACTCTAAAGGGCTTTGGCCGAGGAACTCGTCCTGTCAGGATTTGCTGGGTCATGGAAGCACTGGCTGAGACACTGGATGTTACAACCCTGGAAATAATCATTTTTAGGAGAATTAAGGGACAACAAACAAGGTTAGAGTGTATGTGGTAAGTGGCAACATTATCCACCTCATGAAGCATTGCTCTTACTTTGAGAGGGTGGATGGATTCAGAAGGCTGAGGGACTTCATAGCATAATCCATCTGGGAACACATCAACCTGTAAATGAAAAACCATTATGTGACCAAACTTTAAATTCAGGAAACATCTTCCCTAAAGCAAAAGGGTAACATGACATTTTGAGTGAACAGTGACTCATTATTTTAACCTGCAATGTCATCCCCATGAAAAGAAAAAAAACTGTGACCTTTACATACAATGCAATAATAAAACTTCCCAATAAAAGGTTCTCTCTCAATAATGTCCCAACAAAGAGAAAAAAAAATCTTACAGTTTTGGATGTGACAGTCCTGTAGCTGTCTTGCCTATTTCCAACTAATCTTTTTCACGGTCGCTTTTCTTCCTTAAATGCTGGTCCTCTCACTGTTAAGACTAAACATAAAACCCTCAACAGCAATACATGCAAGCTCTTTCTTTTCACCAGTTGGTCATTGAACTTTGAGCCAATGACTGGTGAGCTAGTTGCAAGTTGTCACATTTATTGAGAAACTCCATGAACACTCCCACTGACCCTGGATCACAGTGTGACCTAATCACAACTATCTTAATCCTAAAAAAACACAAACATTTGCATTACAGAGCATTGAGAACATGAGGTCTATCTAAGAATTTGGCATACAAAAAATAACTAATGTCTGTTTTTTAAATGGACAAAAATAAATGTATATAAATAAAATGGAATTTGTCTTAAATGAGGTGCTGTTTTGATAAGAGCATTTGTTTAACAGATATGATCTAATATATCTAGTATAATTTAAAGGGAATCTGATGTGATCCAGATACTGAACCTTCGATTGAAACAAAAATGATCAACAATCTTTATTAATTCCTTTAGCCCCTTATGAATTTGCATCATGAACTTGACATTATATTAAACCCACCATGGTGATACAGGAACCAATTACATCAGGGGTAAAATGAAATGCTGCAACAGGATTACCGGGGTGAGACAGATCTTAACAGTTCCTGTCATCAGGTCATGGTTCAATGTACGGTACACGATATCTTACAGTAAATGTGCTTACGCAGGCAAGGAGTGCCAAGACGCCCCAGTTTGATCACTTCGTGTTGTCACAGATCACCTGTTTGACACGACAAATCATAAGAACTAAAGAGCCGAGATTAAAATGTATTTTTTATTTATTAATTTAAGGCTAGGTTCGGTTGCTTATTTCGGTTGTTTAAGCGTTAGCGACACATTTGACTGAAAATGGGCAGCACAATTAGACCAAAATTTGCCCGGAAAATAATTTCATTTAAAAAGTTTCAATATTCAAAGAGTTCGGTTCTATTCTAAAACAGAAATGAGCAGAAGTGATTAATTAGACAATAAAATAACTAATTCAGACTTACCCTCCCTGCGTGCTCTACCTGTGATTGTTTGAGCACTGGCAGCGATACTGATTGACATCACCTGGATCTGACTAATTAAGACGCCATTTTGACGGTTTAGGGTGTGTTACTTGTTTTTATTTCGTTCGCAATTTTTAATAATAATTCCATGCAACCCAGTCAGGTGTAAAAGTTAACTATGTTTGTTAAATTAAGGTTGAAGGGTGAAAATCAGTTGTATACCCAGATGAAATGTTACCTTAAATATATTAGAGGTACTTCCACAATAGTTCTCAGTTTCTTTCTGCTCATAGAAAAGTGTTCATTTCCTGCTGTCCGATCTGTGAAACAGCTGTGAAATTGAAGAGGCTAATTAAAGGCCGGTAACGTGTAAGGTATTATATAATACTGGAACAGCCTCCAGTTAAGTATTTAGTGTGATAACCTCCTGAAGAAAATTGGTGTAATTAGATTTATTCATATGAATTTGCATTTGTTGCAGTTAAATTAGAGGACATTTCACTGGAAATTGACCTTAAACTGCAAAGTTTTGTAGCTTTGGGGTCTCACTATAGTTTAAACACAAAACAACAACATAGAAAAAGCAGATTATTTGCTTTATTGTTTCTTCATGACTCTTACACTCCAACAGAATCCTCAGGGAATGCTTTCAAGCATACTGGGGGAAAAAAGGACTGATACTTTGCCTGTTAAGACAGCTCAATGACCATTGGTCTTTTGGCTAACAGTGTACATGAAATATTTGACCTTAAATTAATCCACTATTATCTCTTTGTTTGTGAGTTGTAATGTCGGCTATAAATGCTGTCTCAGCTCAGTTGCATTTGCACTCACGTATCACCGCTATAGCCTGAAACGACAGATGAAATAATTCAATTTCACAACCAGGGAAAAACAGAATGAACTCAAATGTAAATCAGATGAACAGTTTATTTCTCTCTGTTGCTTCACATTTGCTGCACATTTGCTGAAGAGCACGGATGAGTCATCCAACAGATCTTAGTCTAATCTAGAACAAGCTGTGTTTGCCAAATGTATCAAGTAGCACTCAACAAAGGTTTATAGAAAGGCTCTGTCTTCTCCCAGATGTCAATATCCTGCCTGTGTCTTTGTCCTGTTATCATACATCAGATGCTGCTGTGGATGATGCAGGCTCATTTGGCCAAGACCCATTCAAATGTGCTTTATTGGCTGCTGATGCCTGTAATTATTACTAAGAACGGTTGATATCAGGGCAGAAATCAATAAGACTTGAGGAAGAAATGTGATTATCATATTGGATTTAATTGAACAACTTTTTTTCCTTTTAAATTGAAGATCACACATACAAACACACGAGACATATTTTCAAACCCGTTTTTGATCCAGTGGTGAGTAATCTTTCAAATGAAAATCCAGCTTCATCTAGTTTTGTTTACAGTGCCCTGTGTATGTGGCAGATCTTTGCATCAGTAGGTCTAACTATTTTTCCCTCAAGAGTTATTCTATTGAGTGTTTTGCGTATAGAATTCAGTTGTCTTGCAGATGTTTCTCTTTTAACACGTAAAAGTAAAGCGGATCTAAGCTCTAATGGACAGACACTAATTGCAAAGAATGGTTTCACCTGAACTAAAGTAGTTTTTGACAGATTTTTGCCAGTGTATTAACTTTGCTGCGAGGTGAGATTTTCCCCGTAATTCTTTCATTTCCTCCTGCCTATACGTGCCATCAGCTCTGCATTGGCTGCCGCCTTGGTCCTCATGTCCTGGTTCTTGGCGAGGTCTATGAGGACACTAAGGATGCTGGTGGGGACGTCGAGGGACAGGGCGAAGCGGGACCCCTGCTGGGCTCTCTTTGGCATCTGGGAAGCAGCGCGCAGGGCTCCTGCTTGCCGAAGCACCAGGTGATGCTCTGACCGGAGCAATGAGTTCAACACACCGCTGCGATTTAAGATGTTGACGGCCAGCACATCCTTCTGTGTGTCTTCATCGAGTTGGTTAAAGGATGGGGGGCTTCTCTGGCTCTGAACGCACCATGGAAACAGCAGAGCCAGGCAGAAACACATACGCACACTTCTCATGGTCAGGTCTGTCTGCAAGGGGGACAATCCCCACAAGGCATCTGTCAGTCATGAATTACACCAGGAATAAAATTGTTTTCATATAATTGCTCCAAAAAACATATCACACCATTTCTCAATGCCATCCAGATTTAAAATTAGTATTTCAATATTCATGAGTTTTGCACTTACACACTTTTGAAAGCATGAAATGATTAGTCTAATTTAGTATTTCATCATGCAGTATTTACTGATTAATACTCACTCAGTGTCACCACTGCAAAAACTTGACAAAAAGGCACTTCTGTCCTCCAGTGGCAGTAGATCACCTCTGACTGGGGTGCGACTCTATATCTTCCGTCTATCCGCTTCTGCCTGGGTTGCTGGAGAGATGACTTGTGTGGTACACGGTCCGAGGTTCCAATGAACTTAGCTGTTGCTGCTCATCCACTGTTCTGTTGTGAGCCACTTGGATCTTCACTGAGACAGAGAAGCTGCCCCTGCCCCTTTCTTTTCATCTCTTACATCTTAGCCCCCCCCCCCCCAACCCCCTCCTTTAATTTGACTTCCTCTGAAGTCATCACTGTTTTTCCCTTTCTAATAATAGCTAATCATAATACTTTGCCTATTAAATTGAATATTTGCTTCCGTTTAGAATTAAAACGCAACCAGGAACCAGTTTTGCATCAACAAACTGTGCAATTTTAAAAACACATGGCATGTTAATTCCAAAGGGGCTATTTGGATCTTTTTATTTAATTTATTAACGTTAATCTTTCGTCTGATGTAATTCGAATATGCACAGATATTTTCAAGACCACTGAAGTAGTGGTTAAGGCTTCAGTTGACACTTTAAGTTGTCAACAATAGGCATAGGGTTGCTGTCTGGCAATGGCTCAAATAACCAGAATTATTTCATAACCCCAAAAAAACAATAACTATGAAAAATGTAGGGAAACAAAGAAAACAGCATGTTCAAGTAAAAAAGCAAAAATGTAGTTGTCATCTACCCATTAATACAATATTTTTATTCTCCATGTGGATGTGAACGTGACTTCAACTACACGGTCAGCAGCTATCAGTGGTAATGGCATCACCATCAAAACACATTGATGTATCTTAATAAATAAGCAGAATGAAGGAAAAGAAACCTCAGTTAGGAGGACCTAAAATTTAAAAATGAATATTAGATATATTTTGTCAAAAGCACTCTATTCTTTAAATGTGAATTGTGACATAGGACAGTATGTGGAAGACTTGTTTTAATAACATTATAACGTTCAAGATGCTAAGCAATGTTATTTTGGCAAGTTGTTTGAGTAAATAAGTCTACCCATTATTTGGAGAGGTGCAGACGGCTCTTAGGAGAAATGACAGGAAGCCCAGGAGGATTGGGGGAAAAAAACTGCCTGGCTTCCTGTACCATATCCAGTCCAACCCATCAAGTGACTTATACTGATCTAACTAATGATAAGAATATTACAAGTAAAGCATGACAGTAGTGGGTCTACCCTTGAGGGCCCTCATTTTACGTCTCAGCGAACCAACAATTACCAATTGAGGATCACGTAAATGCCACGTTACAGCAAACAAATGTTCACCGGTTTCATTAACGATATGGACACAATGACGCAGAACAACTTGATAATCCAGGACTCCATGATTTAAGATGAAACATGTCATAGCAGGTCCTATTTATGCATGGAAAAAGATTTTGACACAGGCTCTATATATAAAGAATTGAAGTCAGTGTGCTTGATGTCATCTAGGGGGAAATGCAGAAGTCTCTTGCCTGATTAATCACACTGTTTGGGTTAAAGAGAAGAAGCAATAGCAGTAGTACACAGATCACTAGCTAACAGTGACAAAGCCTGACTTACTCCCTTTTCCAATACATTCTTCTCATTTTTATAGTTCAGTGCTCGTCATGCCAGTAAAAATATTTCTGCTGGGCCACCTTAAAGACCAAAGTGAAAAAACAACAACATAGAAAAGCAGCTATTGCTATAGGCTGCAACAACCTAAACATCAAGTATTCTCTATAGAGTTTTTAGAACCCAATCATATCAGTTTTCCAGCTGTCCTGAAAATTTGCAAATGACAATTTCAGTGTGACTATAAAACAGACAGGTCACTCATTTTTTTATCATTTTGTTTTTATTGGAATGACAGCTTCTTTTATGTACAATAGTGGACTGAAACAAATGTTACGGAAATTATAAATATACTTTTGCTCCATATTGGTTTTATTTAATATTTGCTCATTTTTGACATGTGGATCGTCATTTTGTATTTAAATCCCCCCTCATCTCAATTCTTTTTACAAGACAGTATCAGATAATGACTACCCGTGGAGAACAATCAATAAGTAACGAGTGTTATTTCAACAAGCCGAGTGGCTGACCGCCCCCTCATGGCCAATTTGGAGTAATGACAGAGAGCGATAAAACCATGAATTGGGCAGAAAAAGAGGATGAACAGCCACCTGAGTCGTCACATATTGATTTGCGTAGTCCTTAGACATTTGCTGTTGCAGTGATGACGAACGGCAGCACAGTGAGGTCAAGAGGGAGGATGATGAGGAGCAAAACCACAACTTATCTTAAAATCGGAGCCAGTACATAGCACTGCGCATTCTGTTGTAGTCAGGTAACTGCTCAACGGGGCCTGATGGAAACAAGTACAAAAGGACAGATTAGAAATATTACAACAGTATTGGCTCAGAGACTGCTGCAAAGACTTAAAATCCCACAGGACTCACCAACAGCTGCCACAGCAGGACACTTATCATAGATATATTTGGAGCAGATGTCACGCACCATCCTAGGGGTCACAGCCTGGAAAGAGAGTATTCAAACATTTTTAATATCAAGACTTAGCAAAAGGATTGCATCATGATTTAAAAGCAGTAGGCAACACTAGGTTTTTCAGTATCAACTTACATCAATCCGAGCATTCCATTCTGCAAGAGGAATACGCCGCCCGTAGTTCAAGACGTGTCTCCCAATGTCATCACAAATTGGTGTTGTTCCTGTGACACACATGTTGTGGACTTCATTGGTGTTATGGATGTGTATATCTATATATACATGTCTATATATTTTTTACATTTTCTTATTTTTTCCCCCATACCTAAACACACACAAATATATGTGCATGTGTGTGTTTGGTTAGACACATGGACACCTAACATACCGTTGAGCTGACCAACCAGGCTGGCCTTCAGAGCATTTCGGCCTCTGACCACATCGCTCTCTGTGACTGTAGTGCACAGATTCATCCTGCAAAGAGAGAGGGGGACAGAGGAAAAAAGCCTTAACATGTGCATTCATCATATAATTCACTGTATAATAATTCAATGAGGCGAGTCTCTATCATGCAGCCATCACTGACCAGGCATTCTGAGACCAGTGCATCATGTCATCGATGTGATGCTTGTCGCTCACAAAGTATATGCCCAGTAGGCCAGTGTCGCTGTAGGATGAGTGGAAGGCCTGGAAACTGTGACAGAGGTTGTCCTCCACTGCCAGACGGGCCAGACGACTGCTCAGGTGCTGCATGAGAGGACAGAACAGACTTCTTGTTCTACTGCTCCATAATTAGCTGCAACTACCACACACCAACCTAGACTCTGGTTGTAGGTCAAAACAGCGTATCATGTTTGCCATTATCAGGATTTTGAAAAATCTACCAAATTGGATTAAAAAAAAAATCCAGAATTTACAGCTAATTACTCTTGAGAACACTAGTAGACTATACAGCTTTTCAGGTTATGTTCCTCTCTACAGGTCCAGAGGCAGAGAGAGGATCCTCTGACTCTTTCTCTGTTTGTAGAGAGAAATATGCTCTACCCCTCCATAATGGCCACTTAAGACATAAACAATCCCAAGTGGGCAAAGCTTTAAGGGGAACTAACATATAGATTGCAACTGAGCTATCCCTCTTCAAGTTAATCAAATCGTCATCAGCAGAACCCGTTCCTCTACCTTTCCACCGCCATAGGTAAGATCATAGCTGCCGATGATGGCGTTCCCAACCATCAGAGGCACAATGTCAGGGCTCGCTGCACTAGCACCCTCCACAGCGATGGCAATGTGTGCCAGAGGCAAACCATCGTCACGCATGCGGATCTGTGGAAGGGCAGAAAAGCAGAAGATCCTCTGTTAACCACAACTGTAACCATAAAGTCAAATTTAATACTAAATTAAAGTGAGTAACAGGCCAGAAAGCCACAAAATGCATAAATAGTCGGCCTTTAAAGAGACATTTCATCATCATACTGCAAGTCATTTTAGACTTGATTTAATAAAAATCCACACACTCCAATATATTCAATTAAAGCACTTTTGTATAAGATTATGAATTAAAAAGAATAAAAAACTTTTAGATGATACTTAAGTAGTTTAAAAAAAGGACAATGACAACATCTCACCTCACTACCAGTAAACCGGCAGGGTGACAACACAGGGACGGCATCTCCCTCATACTCAAAAGACACTCCGCTAAAGTGAGTCTTGGCCAAACCAACAAGCTCCTCATGATTCACGCCTGTCAATGAAGCACATCAGACAAACGCTTAAATCCACAGGCAGCCAGAGCTGCTTATATAAATACAAGTGAATAAAAAGAAGACCAACCTCCAGCAGCAGCCAGCACCATGCGAGGGGCCTTGTAGTGGCTGTTGATGTAATCGACTAAGTCCTGGCGAGTCAGACTCCTGTGAACATTGAAAACAAAAGTCAGCATTAATTCTCTTTAAACCAAAGTTGGGAAGGTATTGTGTGACCAGTACTGCTCCCATTGCAGTCACATTTCAGATGACACAAATGTTGACTGTGTGAGGATGACTTGTGTGTGGTAGGGCTTGAAGTTCCACTCACTTGGCACTGCTGGAGGGCCCCAGAACACTTTGCCCCAGGGGGGTGCCCTGGTAGGCTGTGGCATGGAGCAGGTCCAGGCACACGTCCTGCAGGTTGCCTTCAACTTCGTCCAGTTCACGCAGCACCACACTCCTCTGCTGCTCAATCTCTGCCTCGCTCAGGGAGCAGCTCTGCACAACCTCTGACAGGATCTCCACCGCTGGAAATAGGACAAACAAACAGTGGTCGTACTAAGAAATGAGGTGGGCTCACTACGAATGCAGAGTATGGCTCGTTTTTTAAAGCCTTATGTTTGTAGACACAAATGACTCACTAACAAGAGGGATACATTTTTTTTTTTTTATCTTCTAATTATCAATTTTTAAAAACAAAAAAACTCTGAATAGTGTCCCACCTTTAGGTAGATCCTTTGCAAGGGTCTTCATGTAGTATGCAGTATGCTCCCGTGAAGTGTAAGCACTCAGATGGGCTCCCATAGACTCCACCTGCTGCTCCAGAGCCGTTTGAGGATGCTTCTTGGTTCCCTGCATGTAAAAGAAAAGGGGTGCACTGAAGCAGTTGTGAAACAATAATGTTTGAACAATCAGAAATAACCCCAATTTAAACAGATGTGGGACAGGGAAAAAAAAAAAACTACCTTGAAAGCCATGTGCTCCAAGAAAAAGCCTGCTCCATTGTTTTTCTCACTCTCATAACGACTACCAGCACTGATCCAGAGTCCAACCTGTGAAGGCAATATTGTACAACTTTAATAACCCTTGTTGAATGCATATAAAAACAGACCAAAAAAAGCTGTTCTGACCGTGCAAGTAGCATGTCCGGTATCTTCTGATGCCACCCTTAAACCATTGTCCAGGGGAGTGAGATGAGTCTCTGGAGCTCCCAACAGACTCTGAGCATAGCTGACTGAGGCTTGTCCACGCCTCAAAGACAGCAGGATGGGCTAAAGGGATGCAGAATATAAACCTTTAATTCATTATTCATCTTATTAAAAAGAAACCACTGACATGAGCATGTCACCAAACACAATAAATACACCATGAATATGAATAGCAAGCTCTAAATAAAGGATGATTCTAAACTAGAGGCTTAGGTTTCAAGCTTCCTCACTGAAAATGGATCCTCTGAATAAAAAGAGGCAGAACTTACACAATATTCTAGGCAAAGCGGGGGCCATGTCCTTAATTTTCTATTAACTTATCATAAATCTGTTGATCCAATCAAATATGAGACAGAAAGTTCAATATTTGGCAGTAGTTCAAATTCATGGTCCACCACAATTTACAATACCACTAACAAATGTTCCTAAAAGTTACAGACAGCCAAAAAGTACAAACAGGAATTATGTAAATGGCGTGGTATATTATTCTACATTGTTACTTTGAGCCATTTTATCAATTAAATGTCTGACAAGATGACAAGGGTCAATTACTAATTGATATCAATGACACAAAACATACCAGACCATTTAGGGTCATGAATTGAACTGTACTTGTGTTCACAACAACGTACAGTGTAAAACAGTGTAGCTTTGCCTGCCATTTCTCAAAGATGATGTAGATCTACGATGGCCTTCTTAATGTCTTCAACTCACAACACCAGATCACATCATTACAGAAGTGACACTAACACGGAATCTGTCTTTCAAATGTCACTGTGCTAACGCTACTAGCCAGAAAGCTTTATGGGCGAGTGAGGACAAACAGGAAATATTAGAGGAAGGGAGTTAATGATTAATCGCAGATAACCTAAAAATACGGCCATCTGCTTTATATGAAATGGACGTCGCATTTTTAAAAAACGGTAAGAAGAGTTACGGCCTAATTTCACAGTTGACCTTGCGTTCACTGCTAGCTAGGTAATGCTAACCGGTTTGCTAACTCCTCTCAGTCCCGGTATAGAGGAGAACTCTGCTAGCAAGTTTGCCAGTTCACTTTTCCACTTTTCTCCCTTTAGACTATTTCGTTGACAATACCCCTGTCTTCGATAACATTATATCTTAATCGTATGTCTCTCCTTAATCATACTTACACTGCGGGCTTTGGCGAGGGCACGACCCACGGTGCTCCCAACTCGGCACACGGACGCCGCCATTTCTTAGCTTGGTTAAAGAAGGCCGGCCAGACTCGACGGTTCCTCTGTCTGGTCACTTCTTCGTGGGAACTGTTGTTGTTTTTCAGATGGGTGTTACCGCCACCAGCCGTTCATTGTGTGTTATTGAATCTTTTAATAATTCTTCAGATTTGTTAATACTTTTCTACTCAGCTCTTACTAGTTTGAAAAACAAAACCAGTACAGACCAGTTGATAAGGCATTTCTTTGACTATGTTTTTTTTTCTTTACAGCAAGAAAAATTCAAAACGATGATTGTTCCCATGTATAAACTGAATGGAATTGTCCCCGCCATCTAATAGAATCATGACTATTTCTATAAAAGAAAATGAACCTTTAACAATTCAATGTTTTTATAAATTTCTGTGTGTAAGCTTATTGTGATAATGTCATTAAAAGTAGTAATATTTAGTAAGGTACCCTGAGCTCTGTTTTGGTTCTTAATGTTCTTAATGTTGGTAACTTCTATGATTTTGTAAGCTCTTGTAGCTCTCATAGGTATGGGATAGATATTTGATAGAATATAAAAATGTGATAGAATATAAAAATGGAATAAATATGGGAAAAAAATGGAATAAATATAGAAAAATACTTTATTCATCCCTCAGTAGAGGGAATATAAACAGTGATGGAGATATACCCTGAAAATACAAATAATCTGATTCAATATCAGTTGTGACAGGACTTTATAATCTATACAGAGTTTGATCAGACATTCTAGGAATGTGACAGGACTTCATACATTATTGCTGTTTCAGTCAGGCTGTCATATCCTTTGTATTGTAAGAATGAGCCCAAACAGCTATTGAACATTCTTTGGTCTTTTGGCAGTTCCACAGATAAATATCCCTCCAAAAGGATTCTACATGGGGAACAGATTTGTTGTGGATTTGGAAAGAAACTATAAAAGACAGGGTTATAATTTCAGTGCCGACTTTATTGTGAGGTAGGTCAAACATCCCTGCAAAAAGCGGAAACCAAGATTAAATTCTTGGTTAAAAAAGCCATTTTTTAATCAAATTGGATTCAGGCATTTGTGTGGCCAGAGACTTCTTGTTTGGGCTGTGTGGGAGCTGTAATCTCCTGCAACAAAGACCCTTTTTGGTCGTCTGTTGTGCACAGTTGGAGCTTCTCTGAGTACACATTTGATACCTCTGCCGCCCTCCTCCAAAAAAGCCCAGAAGATGACTTGCCATCAAGTGGATCAGACTTAACAGACTTGTTATCTGTCATTGGCAAGTACAGTGTGAGCGTTTCAACTGGGCTCGGCTCAAGTGGCTCTGGAGGAGGAGGGGGCAGCACCACACTGTTAATGTTCTTGAACTCTAAACTCTTCAGCAGCATCTTTGGCAAAGGTGTGACTTTTCCCCCATCCTTCTCTTTGATGCGGCCCCGGCGTTTTGGTGCTGAATGGTGGGAGTGCTTCAGCGGAGGAAGTGGGCTGGGGCTCTTAATGGCGAATCCTTCAACAAGAAGGTTGATGCCTATGTATTGAGGCACCTCTACTGCTGCCTACAGATAAAAGGTCACATCTACAGTGCTATTCCACCCATACAATACTGGCTGTTTACATACAACCTACATACTCAAAACCGTACCTGCCTGTATATGAGTTGGAAGTCTCCTGTGTCTGCATTGCGATCATCTCTCCGGTCCAGAACAATTCGCAGTGTGTCCTCCTGCACTGCAGCGCAGAGACTGGCCGTTACAGGGGTTGAAGGCGCCATAGTGGGACTGGAATTGATTTCTAATAACCATGGATGCAGGTCTTGACCTGAGAAAAAAAAACATGGAAAACATCAAACTATTTTCTGTGATATTCATTCTAAAGTTATCCAAGAAATGTTTTTTTTTTCCCCCAAATGAAGGTGACTTCATTGCTCTGTTCATCCATCAATTAATTTTATTCAGCTTGGCTAAGCCCAGACATGCCTCTCCCCTGTGACACTCCCAAGCTCCTCCTGTGGGATCCCAAGGAATTCCCCGACCAGACAGGTCTGCCCTGGGGACTGCTCCCAGTAGGTTGTACCTGGTGACCAGGCGGCATTCTTACCAGGTGCTCAAACCACCTCAGCTGATGAGGAAGAGGAGTGGTTCTGTTCGTTTACAACAGATAGTAACATACAAACCAAGCTCGTCCTACCTAGCATGAAATCAGCGCCGTAGAGCTCAAATGTGTTTTTGCGTGACTCCATCAGATCCTGTGCCGTCTGTAATGCGTGGATAATTGCTTTCTTCATTCCTGGAACCACCACAGCCTCCCACTGAGCTGCTTTGCCTTGACTGGCCAAAAAGGCCCTGAACTGCTGATCCAGCCACATGTTGTCTGCTGGAATGCCCCGATGACGCTGCTGAGAAGGCCTCAGGTGCTTCTGGATGGAGTTATTGCACAAGTGCACCGAGCTGAAGAATGCAGAAAAAGGACACATGAACAACATGCTGTTCAAAGATTCACTGACAAGAATTAGACTTATTCAACACATATTTGGAGATTAAGGACACTTACAATTATTTCATCCTATTTTTTTTTACCTAACAAATGGACATATTGTAAAAATATGTCCATTTCAGAAAATTAAGTAAAGACAAAAAGACAAAAGTTGCATATCATTTTGAAAAAGGATTTGACTGTCTCAGCTTCAATATCCCAGTTTATCTTTCTGCTACTTTCAGTCTTTTTACTATTTTTTGTCTATTTGTTGGTAGACTGGAGTTTCAGTTACTGCTTTTAGCCACTGACTCAGTTTGAAATTTGCAGTTGCAGATGTGGTGAGACCTTGCAGTTATTCAGATTAAGCACAGATGTGAGATCAAGTCTCCCTCCAAAATGACATGCAAAACCATCTTGCCATATTCTGTCTCAGTTCCCGTTCCTCTGTTTTAAAATCAACCTGCTTTCAAATCTGCTTCTCTCATCCTAAGTACTATCTTACCTTTCCAGTGTATCAAGTGAATATGGCTGTGTGGAAAAGCGCAGATAGCACTTTTTATAGAACCACACAGTCAGTGGGTTCCAGTTGGTAACCAGAAACCATTGGCGCACATCAAACTTGGTGCCATGGACCAACAAGGGGCGCTCGATATACTTCTGCACCACCCACTTACTATCCTTGACAAGTATTGGATCACTGTCCACCAGACGCAGGATCTGATCAAGGCGCTTGAAGCACTTTATGCCTTTGTGGAGGGAGAAACAGGTAAAACAAGGCTTTGGGAGGGAAGCAGGGTCCGATTGTGTTTTACTTCTCACCCCTGCCTCTCGACTTTGCCCCAGGTTTGATGATCCAGATGTTGTGTGTGCCATCTATGGCCAGCTGTGGGCTTTTTTCCTCCAGCCTCTGCAGCATGGCCTTGCAGCAGCTCACTAAACAATCACTGGTTTCAAACGTTGCTCCACGGCTGAGCGAGGAAGCAGAAAGTGGATCAGCATGGAGATCCTGAGGAGCAACTCCCTCCCTAAAATAATCGATTATTTGTCAAGCTCACACTGATACACACTCACTGAACAACACGGTAGTAAGCGTCAATAAACTCTGCCCACTCCTCCTGTGTTAGTGTGTGTGGCGTTGCCGAGCTGGTCTCTATGTCCCTGTGGTCCAAACTCTCCAGGTAGCCCTGGCATACTTTGAGTGCACTGTTGATTATTTGGGAATTTACCAACTGTTTGGAGAGCCGTTTGCTTTGTTTCCTTTGACCTGAATGTGGAGGAAATAAGTGACAACACCTTTTATAGTAGAACCAGTGACTCTATGGTCACGTGGTTCCGTACCACAAACAGTCAGAGTGCTGAGGCCCGTTCCCTCTCTTTGAATATCTTGTTCCCCTTCAACAATATGCTTCAGAAGACTGGTGCAAGCTGTCTGCCGGTAGTCCTCTGCCCAGAGACAAAGACGGTCTATTAGTAAATGCAGGTAGCAGCTGGACAACTATGACAGCAATTATTATTCAGTCGGTCTGTGAGTGTAGTACGATGACATCTAACCAATGAAAGCATGCCTCTCATCTAGGGCAGCTAATCTGTAACAGCGTGGGAAGAAGGTGTCTGGGTCAGCTGAATCAAACCAGTGAAGGTTCCTCAGGTTTACACACAGCCCTGCCTGTCGAAGGCAAAAAAAACAAACAAAACCCAGGAAACCATTGTTTGTCACTCGTGCGGCACGGACACTTCTGAAATTCTTAGAAATAGCAGCATCATACAAAGGAAACATACCTTGGTGGTAAAGGTGCCAGCCTTTGCAAAATGATTAATAATCTGTTCTTTCTGTAAGAAGTTAGCTCTGATGGCATCTCTCCTGTTTGTCCAGTAAAAATTAACCATTTCATTTCGCACCAGACGAGACTGTAGAATTAGAAGATGAAGGAATGTAGTCTGAATCCATGAAAGTTGCACGACAATTTTTTTTCTTTGTATTTTGCTTTGTACCATTAAATCATGGAATCCATTGGTATCCTGTTCTTTTTCAGCCTCATCTGAGTTCTCTGAGGAGAACATGAATGGGCCATAAACAAACGTAGAATATGGGAACACAGAGTATGACGTCATGTGACCTACCTTCATCGCTGTCCCCAGCATTGTGCCAGGCGGCTCTGCTCCCACTGCACTGGCGCTTCTGCGCCTGCGTCCGGGAGCAGTGCATGCGCTGCTCCACCCAGCCTCGAGCCCTCAACGCCGCCCGAATGACAGGGTAAGGGCCCTGGACAGAGAATATCTTATGCATCTGACGAGAAACAGCATAAGGGAAGAGGTTAGGGGCTCTTTCTGGGAGGGACTGAAATTCAAAGCCATTCTTCCCAAGATGGTAGCTCACCTTGACAGCTTTATCTGCATAGGCCTTGGCTGTCTTCAGCCTGTCTAGGTTATGAATGGGTCGATCAACTTTGGTCCCAGGACGTGTTGCTGACACACACACAGTTGTGCTTCCATCATTACAAACACACAAACTTGCATAAGTTCACATTTACTGATTTGTCCTTTTTGTCCCAACAAACGTGTGAAATGTTGAAAACAATTATACATCAATCTCTGTGTGTCCGTCAGCAGCACCTGTTCCAACCTGCACACGTAAAAATGTCTGCTACAAACAGTAGCTGTCCATTGTGTATAAGGAGCCAATACCATGTGATGAATTCTCTATCTGTCACTTGCAGGGTGAACCTACATGTCTGCAGGCTGTTTGCCTCATCTTGGTTCCAGTTCTGGGTGTCGGGTTCAAGTATTTCGGGGGACGGACCTGCATTTTCTCCTGCAACGTCAGCAACATAAAAATCCCTGTCACACCAACACCAGCAGAAATGCTCACAAAAGCTGTTTTTGCCAGCTAGGCCAGAGGACTGATGGTGTAATGGCGGTACATTTAGACTTAGTAAGTATTCCCTAATGGCATAATATGAAAAATATTCACAAATATGTAAAAAAAATATTTCCAATGTAACATATCCATTCGTGGAAAAGTAGAAAGATTTCCTGACAGTAGGGTTTGAAAAAAGTATTCCAGAAAGCTACATACATGACATTGACACAATAAGGCTTTGAAAAATAACAAGCAATGTCATTAAACTTCTATTTGTGGATTCCACGTTCCAACATTTGGCCACCCGCCCTGCTTTGTCCTCATTAATAATTCAGCATGTGTTATCATTAACCCATCCCTTTGAATGCAACAGCCGAGACGTCTGAAGGTGAAACGTGGTGCTGTCACGCGTCCATGGACAGCAGGTACGATGGAAACATTTGCATGCAGTTGGAGCTCCTTAGAAGAGAACAACTCTACGTAGCCATTGTTTGATATCCACTCACTGTCTGGCCATGGTGTCTGGCATACATCTGAATCCTGCAGACTGTCCTGGTCAAGCTGGACCAACTGACCCGATCTGTTGACCTCCATTCTCACAATGACTCATTCTTCAGAGCCATCATTTGTTGGTTTCATCATCCCTTTGCATTCGTGCTGTGTAAGTGTAACAAACACACAACTGAAAGACAAGTCATTGCAATGGAAAGAATTACTACAGCTCTGTAGGCTGCATGCATTCCCCGGCTCGATCAGTCTGCAGATGAGTCAAGATGCTCTGAGTGTGTGTGTGTGGGAGAGAAACACTAACACAGACTGTTGTTACACTAAAACTTTTCAACTTCTTTGCCTGCTATTAAGCCACCGCAGATTTTTTTTAAGGTCCCATCTAGACGTACAGCAATACCTCTGTTCGATACAAATCTCATGCATCCTACTCTCATTCCATTTTTTTTTTTTTAAAGATGTCAGTAATATTTTACCCCTTAAAGCACAACCCTGTTAAATTACTCCTCTCACCTGCTGGAAGCGGCAGGTGTTGTTGCTGCTTTAATGCCAGTTGAGTTTTACCTGAACTAACGGTGACTGTTAACCTGTTTGTTGTTGCTACGGCAACGGCAGGAGCACCCCCTCATTTCCCCCAGTGGTTATATCTCTTAATTACAATGGCAGTAAATCAATAGATGAATAATAAAACAAACAAAAAAAAATATTCCATGGTGTTTATTTTCACTCGGTTATAGTTTACAAACATAAACTGTTTGACGTTGATTAGCCTTCCCTGCACGTTAGGGGATTATTTTTTGGATTTTGAAGTCAAATTTGAAAATGCCAAAAGATATTAGATTTTTTTGGCTTCAACGAAGCTTAACTATAAAACATTTGGAACATTTGTTTTATTCTTGAGATTTGACGTCGGTTTTACACTTTAAGATAACATTTCCTTTATTCGCCCTTGAAATGTAATAAACTGCTTTTAAACAATTTCCCTGTATTATAGTACATTTAAACGACTGGTTGTGAACTGTGATGAAAATCCACTCTATTTTCAAATCCATCTTATCTACAAACTATGAAACACCAATGTGACGTCAGAGCCGCCGCCATGTTTATTTTTTCTCAGAAGGGGCTGGGCCGCGGTACGTCGTGATGCAAACTCAGCCTCTCGCTTCAGAGTCCTGTCCAGGCAAATCCCCGCTCTATATTAAAATACACACCAAGCTGCACAGCAAGCCACACGTCCACGCAACTCCATTTTCTCCAGCGAGAAAAAGAAACGGTTTCGTTTCCAGCTTGTGAAGCTAGCCCGCTACGTCTGTAGTCCTGCTCGGCTGAACGTGTTTCTGGACCTCTCCGGGTCCCGGTAGAGTTTGAAATGTGTGGAAGAACTGCGTGCACTCTGGCTCCTGACGAGTTGAGACGAGCCTGCACTTACAGAAACCGACGTGGTCAGCGGCGGCAGCCCCGCTGGAGGGAGGGAGACGCGGAAAAATACAAACCCTCCTACAACAAGAGTCCCCAGTCCATGAGCCCCGTGCTGCTGTCCCAGAGACATTTTGACAAGGTAACGAACCCCAGTGGAACCACCGCTCTAGTTTTTCTAGGCTGTATCCTTCCGCGCGTGTCGGGGTTTCCGATCCTTTCTGTTGAAGGGTGAAAAGTAAAAAAAAAAAAAACACAGGTGGTCTCATGTAATGACGTTTACTCCACTTACCGTTTACAGTGCTTTTTTTTTTCATTTTTATTTTATCCTTGTGTAGGACATGACAGGCTTTTTTGCATATTCTCTAGTCCAAGTGCTATTAAAAAATAACGGAGCTACTACCTGTTTTCTCCTTGGCGTGCTATCAGAATGCACCTGTGGATGAAAACGTTCTGGCGTCCATGCGGTGGGGTTTGATACCTTCCTGGTTCAAGGCCAACGACCCAAGCAAGATGCAGTACAGCACCAGCAACTGTCGCAGTGAGAACATTCTCGAGAAGAAGTCCTACAAGGTGCAGCAAGTTGTGGGGAAAGCTCTGATCTTTCCTGCTTTGTGAGTATTTGTGCAAAGGATTGTCTCAGAACTGTGCTGTCTTCTCTTCAAAGGATCCCCTGCTCAAGGGACAGCGCTGTGTGATCTTGGCAGATGGTTTCTATGAGTGGCAGAAGGCGGAGAAGGGGAAGCAACCTTTCTTCATCTTCTTCCCTCAGACCAAGAGTTCCTGCCAGGAGAAAGGGGAGGATCAGGATGAAACGGTGTCTCCAGCTGGCATCAATGAGACTTCAGAGGTAGTGTGTCTTTCTGGGGAAACATCCCCCACTTAATCTGAGGTTTGCTTTTCATATTTTTATAGAATTTTGAACGTTTCTTTCATCTGGCAAAGTTAAAAGGAATAGGCTGGAGTACAGAGAATGCGGCATAATTTCCTGTTGGAGAGTCCTGTCAGAATGTGCATGTGTCCACCAGGTGTTGTTTTTTTCATATGAGACACACAAACTTACACTTAAGATATTGATGCTGGTATTGAAGAATTGTGAAGAAGAAAAAAGGAAATAAAAATTAAATGTTTTTTTTAAATGAAAATATTTTGAACATGTTTCTTTTTTGTTTTTACCGGTCTGTAAGGAAGGAGAAGCACCGGCTGAGTGGGATGGCTGGAGGCTGCTGACTATGGCCGGAGTGTTTGACTGCTGGACACCACCTGATGGAGGAGAGCCCCTTTACTCGTACAGTGTTATTACTGTGGATGCTTCACCAAACCTGCAAAGCATCCATAACAGGTTGGACAGTGAAATGAAAACACGCTTCTCTCTCTCTCTCTCTGTCCTTTTTCCTTTTTTTTTTTTTTTCTAACCTTCAATTGGATGTGTGACTGTCTTTTAGGATGCCAGCAATCCTGGATGGAGAGGAAGAAGTGAAAAAATGGCTAGATTTTGGGGAGGTGAAGTCTCTTGATGCACTGAAACTGCTTCAATCTAAAAACATTTTGAGCTTTCACCCCGTGTCCTCTATAGTAAATAACTCGCGCAACAACAGCCCCGAGTGCCTCCAGGCAGTGGATCTTGGCAGTAAAAAGGTTAGAATTAAAGACGCAGAACGTGCAGATTTGTGCTGCAAGACAGGAGGGTTTTAGCTTTTGTTATTGTTTTTTTCAAAGGTGCCCAAACCCACAGCAAGCAGCAAAGCGATGATGAGCTGGCTGTCCAGCAGCTCCCCTTCAAAGAGGAAGGAGCCGGACACACGTGACGAAGAGCGAGACAAAAAGCCCGGGACTCAGCGCAAGTCTGAGGAAGCACTTCAGCGGTGGCTCCAGGGAGCCAGCAAGAAACCAAAGACAGGAAGTCTCTGAAAGTACATTTTGGCCTCATTTTAAAAGCCTGTTTTCTACTGTTTTTAAATGTAACCAAAACATTTAAGATTGAATAAATAAATACTTAAAATACAGGATGCTTTATTCAAGACTTTTATTGTTCTTATTACTTGAAACGCAAAGACATTTTGAAACAATGTAGATGCTGTGCATTTATCATATTAATAATATAATGATGAATGCCAAAAACTCCCCCCCCCCACCACGCGTTGTCAGCTTTCAGTTACAGTATGTATGTATGTATGCATGTATGCCGTCTTGGACTATGATGAATTTCTAAATTTTTAACATAATACAAATGGACAGTTAAAGATCTGATCAGTTAAAAGAAACATCAAGCACTTAAGATTGTTTGCAAACATGAGCAACTGGCAGTCAGATATGGTTTGAAAATATACAGTCCTGCAATAATTGACAGTGAAAAGAAATAATAGCAAATAGTACTAATTAATGATTTCTTGGAGAGGCCTCTTTCCTCTAGGCTTAACAGGTAGATTGACATGCTGTATTAGTTAGACCCATGTCAAATGTATGAACAGTTGTAGATGACATTTTCCCCAACAGAGGGACAGCACTTACACCAAGGAGCTGAGTCGGCATTCACATGATCTCCTCTACCTGAGCTACAATCACAATTATTGTGGCTCAAAATGAGTTGTCTTCAGAAGTCTTCAGCTACTGAGTATTCCAGCAAAGTGCGAAAAAAGGAAACAAAAAAAACAACATCCTGTACACAATTGTTATTGTTCTAGATTCCCAATTCTGTGCCAATTAACAAGAATCAGCAGGCAGCATATTAATGTTCTCTCCACAAGCCCCTTTTCAGAATATTCAGATTTAGTATTTATTTTCTTCAAATGATGTTTGGTGAAACCATGGTAACGCCTATTTGGACAAATTGAAGTTATCACACAAATGAGAAAACACGGGGCAGCAGTTGTGGGCTGCGAGAGAGAGAACACCCACCACTGCTACTGATATTATCATTTATTTTAAAAAACAAGGACGAAGGAATTTGCCTCAGTTAAATGTCCAGATCAACACAGAAGCAGTGCTCAGATTTCCCACAAAGTTTTCAATTAAAAGCAGTTGGGAGCCATACCTTGAACTGAAAGTGAGATTAGCCCAAACCACCAGAGCTGTGAATGGGAAACACTTGGAAGTAATAAGCATCTTACAAGTTAATGCCAGAATGTTTCCTTAAGGTGTTCTTTGGGCTTGGACACTGATACTTGATAGAAAATGTGTATCTGTATACATAGAGAGGTGAGTGCAGCATGTTGGTGTGTAATAATATACTCTGGGTGGGATGCTGCTTGTATGTTGGGCATTAGGGCATAACACAGTGGACTATGGGAAAGGGGGTATATAGACAAGGCAAGACAGGGTAGTGTGGGCAATGGCAACCCCCAAGATCCTCAGAGTCCTCAACAACTGCAGGCCTCTGCTGACGGCTTGGCCGGCTCGTTCCTGCCCAGCTTGATTGGCTCGGGAAACTCGTTGTACAGCTCCACTTCAGTCTCCTGAGATCAGACAGCACAGACAAAATGACTCCCTCCTGACCCCCCGCGGAGACGTTCAAAGTGGCGTTTCTAGGATGTTAAAGTGGAGTTGCTGGACTTTCTGGTCCCGTTACCTGTTTAAGGGCGTTGCGTGCAATCGTCTGAAAGGCCTGCTCCACATTTATCGCCTCTTTGGCGCTGGTTTCGAAATACGGGATGTTGTTCTTGCTCTGGCACCAAGCCTGTGCTCGTTTGGTTGTTACCTGAAACACAAGAGGCACATGACACGCCAGGTGTGTGAGCATTTTTTGAGACATGGGAAGAGAACGATGCTCGTGTCAGTTTGCCGTAAATCACACAGCACCGACCCACCTGTCTGTTCTCCAGGTCGATCTTGTTGCCTAGCACCACGAAGGGGAAATTCTCTGGGTCACGTGGGCTGGCCTGGATCAAAAACTCGTCCCTCCAGCTGTCCAAGGTCTTGAAGGTGTTGGGGGCCGTCACATCAAACACCAGGACGCAGCAGTCTGCCCCGCGGTAGAAGGCCACGCCTAAAGACTGGAACCGCTCTTGCCCCGCGGTGTCCCAAATCTGGAAGGCAGAGGGGGCAGGATGTGAGCTTAAAGGGACACTCAGTGTGTTTACCTACAAAACAAAAACAGAAAAAACTCTACCGAGCTTTGCTCCGGTTTAATACCTGCATTGTGACGAGTCTGTCGTCCACCATGACCTCTTTTGTCAGGAAATCTGCGCCTATTGTGGCTTTGTACTGGTTGCTGAACTTCTTATTCACGTACTGGTTCATCAGTGAGGTCTTGCCAACTCTATGAAGGCAGACCAGAACAGGATCTTTTCAGTGAAGACGCGGCTCATCATTCAGACCTCTT
This sequence comes from Menidia menidia, assembly GCA_907169785.1. Lineage (NCBI taxonomy): Eukaryota > Metazoa > Chordata > Actinopteri > Atheriniformes > Atherinopsidae > Menidia > Menidia menidia. Next base: position 18,329,733 of record CAJRST010033334.1, on the reverse strand, counting down.
TCCATGAGGTGACTATTCCACATCACTTACCCTGAGTCTCCCAGGATGATGACTTTGAGAAGTACTTTCTTCCTGGACGTCATTTTGCCACAGCTGTCTGAGGAGAAAAAGCAGAATCAGAATGAGTGAAAACCAGACTAAACCAGCTTTGTCATTATGATAACCCTTATTAAACGGGCCAACAGATCTCTTCTGAGAGTGTTTAAAAAGTCCAGCCAGAAGACGTTCACCCTCTAAATGACTGGGTGCAAAGTCTCCTTTAAGTCGCTTTATTTTTTATTTCCCATTCAATTAAACGCACGGCAATAAGCAACAAACTGCTCTGTATTGTTCACCAAGTCTGCATCCAACAATGGCCGGACAACAGACTGGACGTGCAACAATATGTGACAGAAATACCTCCGGCTAGTTGTTGGGAAAGCTTTAGGTCCTTCTGTGTTTGCATCTTTTATTAGCCTGCAGAGCAGAGTGCAGTTCTCTGAGAAGCCCACAGAGTTAGAGAAAAACTCTGCCGCGCAATCGGCGGAACTGAACAAGTTAATTTCCTCAGGCAGAGGCTTCTTCAGCTCTTTTGCAAGAGGAAGCAGTTGAGAAAGTATTCTTTCTATGCCAATCGATTTATCACAGACGATGAGTCTGGGTCAGAGTGCCCCTACAGCTGTTTACTTTCAGTTTTTTCCCTGGTTGATGTTATTTAGACAACAACGCATCAATGTATTTACCCTTTGAGATTAATACAACCTATTCTAATGAACTAGACTATGTTGAGGTAGGGAATTGATCTTTATTCCTACGATGCACGTTTTTGTCCCTGCATTGTTTGGTTTCAGGTTCTTTTTCTACTGTAAAGCAGTACCAACCTGTAAGAAGCCGCAGTATCCTGTGCTGCATTATTTACAGAAATTAATATTGACTACTTTCACTCAGATTTTCGTATACCTGCCCAAACAAACAAGTCAGTGGTGCACAAACATAATCTAAAGAATTTTGTTGGGTGAAACTAAAGATTAAGCTCCTGCAGTTATGTTGACTTTGAGAGAAAGATCCACCCATTCTACATCCATATCTGATCTGTCAGCTTCAAATAGATCCTGAAGTAATAAAACACACACACATACATATACATATATATATATATATGTGTAGATATATGTCAAAGCACACACAATGTAAATATCCCCGTGTCTAGGCTAGCTCAGGGAAATGTTTCTGACTGGCCATGGGTGCTACGCAATAATAACCTCCTTATACAGCTGTAATGGCCAAAGTCCAAACCCTATTACCGAATTATCATGCAGGTCAGGTGAAGCTTTGGAGCCAGCGATACTGGAGTTAAACATGCTAAATGCGCGTCCTTTTACTTCTGAAATATCGGACAATCACCAAGAAAAAAGCCAAGGGCTAAGGCAAAACCAACACGGAGCGATCTGAGCGGCTCTCATAATCGGTACCCCATGACACAGTGTCAGGGACTGATCACATGGCTTTAAACACACGACCGAAGGAACCATGACTTGGCAGGCATGATTAGCAAACCAAGTGCTGCCCCTGGAAAAAACCACACCGCTACCGGTGTAAATCAAAAGCGAAATGACAACTTGTTTGCGGGTGTTTCTTCTTACAAAACTGAATCGGCGTCATGAGATGAGAGATTTTATCATAACTTGTAAATACTTACACAAGGATACGAAGGTTTTTTTTGGGTAACCAAAATGTTACATGGAAAGAAGAACAAATGGATATGAAATGGCTTGCAACCAGATATACCATGAAACATAAAATCGGACCAAGTTGAAAGCTACCGTTTAGAATCATATTCGCTCATGGTTTGACAAAAATACACCGTTTCAGTTGGACTTATTAATTTAAGCTAGCAATCGCTAGCTAAATCAGGTTTATTAACCTTAGTAAAACTTAAAAAAACGACAGTTATACTGTTGACACATGTCATAAGCAACACCGACAGCTTAAGTTACTAAAAACAAACCTGAGCGATGAACCTTTAGGAAAAAATAGGGACGCTGGACTTTTCCTCTGCTTCGGATGGAAGTGTTAGCTAACGCGCAGGACAGCAGACAGGCAGGCTAACAGCTCCAACAAATGTCTGCCGCAACTAAACAACACGTTCAGAGTGTCGACAGCTGCGCAGCTGTCGAAGGACTGACGTTTCCACTAACCCTTCTAATCAAGATCAATACAGTCAATGTAAGCGTAAAACGATGTGGTAACGGGGTCTGTTTCGTTCAGGTCCAGTTAACGCTCGGTTTTCCTCTCAAGCTAACCTGCTAGCTGCTAGCCGAATCGAGCTCTGTTCACTTCCTCCAAAACAAGCTGTCTTCGCGAGGCTGACGTCACGCCCTGGTCACGCCTTGCTGCACGGGACCCGAAGGCCAACAAAAAACACATGTCTGATAATAAATCATCAAATGCCATGCTACCGGTGTCACCGCTTCAGAACACAATAATAGAAGGGTTTAAACGCATCATTTTCGCCACTGCCCCACTGACTTGTTTATACCTAGAAATTATATCTGATTACAACATTGTGTTTCCATAGAGAAATGAGACAAGAAAGATGATTTGCACGAGTCAAAGTTTGTGTAGACGAGCAATTGGCCTTTAAAGTCTCCACAAAACTTTATCAGGTTGTTAATAATTACACTGGCTCAACAAAATGTTTGAATCCACTCAACATTCTTTCATTAAAGTAACATCTACATGGAGGTTTTTACTTGTAACATGCCAGAATGAGACAAAAATGATTTAGCAAATTGCAATGCTTCAAAATAATAGCTTATATACCACATCAGAATACTGACTTATCGCTTATCCACCAACTAATTGGTCAGTGCTGTTTAAACTTTAAATAGAGGCTGATGGCGTAATGTTAAGGCTGAAACGTCTGTGTTGCTTAATCACTTTATGAGATTTAAATCTATTCATTTCGACAACGCAGTTTTAACCATCTTTTAAAAATAAGCTACTTCAATTTCAATTGACTTCAGTCATGAATTTGCCTTCTGTCAACTGGGTGAATCCAGTTGGACTTGGAACGAGTATTTTAAAGTTGACACATGTTTATGCAGATCTGGTTAGAACATTTTCTTTTGCAATGAAAGATTTATTTGTTTCCATCATTATAAAAGGTAACCACCCTGACCTGCCGAAACCCGGGATCGAACCAGGGACCTTTAGATCTTCAGTCTAACGCTCTCCCAACTGAGCTATTTCGGCTAGACGACATCAAACGGACACGTTTGAGCTCTAGTACCACACCCTGTCACCGGACCTCCTGTTCACTATTCATTATACTTACTTTAGATGCCGGACCAACGAAAGGCCGAAAATTGATATTTTATTTCTAAGTAAACTCCGAGTTGTCAAAGTTTGCATTATATGACACACTTTTATAGGGTAGAGGATCTCCATAAATCTTTGTAACGTGCAAGCACGTTGTAGTGTACGCGCTGACATCATCACGTCTGACTGAATGAAGCGTCATCTTTCTGATGTAGAGCGGAGCGGCGGTCTTTCATATCTGCTCTACATTTCTTTCAATCTCACCGTTACAACCTCAGTATTTCAGGTCACAACTCAATTCGCCATGAAACGAAAGTTGCTGTTTCCTGCCGCTTGCCTGCTGCTTTTGGTCTTTTCAAGCTCGGGGGTTTCAGCGGACGGTTTGGTGAACGAGGATGTAAAGAGGACAGTGGACCTGAGCACTCATCTGGCCAAGATCACTGCGGAGATTGTGTTGTCCAACCAGGGCAACTCCGCCGTCCAAAGCTTTATCTTAGCAGTAGAGGCTGACCTGGTACCGCACCTGGCGTATATCGGAGCTTCGGTGAGCTAAACATTGATATGGGGAAACGGCACTTGTAGGCTCACAATGTAGCCGGCTAGCTTTAGCCTGTTAGCCGTTATGCAGTAAGCTCATAAGCCCTCCATATTTTGGCTTTGCTAAACATCTCTGGTAGCACGCCTTTGTTTATTCTTTGGCGGGTCAGATGCAAAACTGTGGACTATGTGTACTATTAGCATGCTGCATCAAAATGCGCCTATGCTTTTCATTGTAGACAAGAATGCTGCGCTACTAGCTTGAGCGCGATTTTGTTACAATGAGCTGTGCACGCACGGAAGTCATATAGTCAGATACAGCCAATGGCAGCCGCTGCTATAACCTCTACAATGAACAAATAACTCAATTCACACCAAATGCCTGGAAATGCCATTTACGTTCAAAGGTAGATGGAGTGGTAGTATTTTTAATAATTAAGGCTAAGGGTGCATAAAGCAAGACGTTAACTTCCGCAGAGCTCCACGCTCTGTCAGTGGCTGAATGACACGTATGCGCTGGGCAGTTCACTTCCGCGTATGACTGCGCACGGGCCGGCCCCCTTCCACTGAGACAACCTGGAACAATGCGCCGTTTTTGGATGCAAAACCAAGCTGCTAACACTTGATTTTTTTTTGTTATTGATTTTGTTATAATGTCGAGTTTCCTCAAATATTCCTCTAAGTGCACTCTAAAGAGAATTAATCCAAACCACCTTGTCTTCACAGGTGAAGGGTGATGAAGAGGATGATGGCACACTAGAACTCCAGCAAACAACAATTCAGGGCAAAAGGTATGACATCAGAATCTTCCAGTAGTTCTTAATATTTACATGATCAGGGTTCTCTAGTGCAACCTTAATGCATGCTACACACTGCAGTTACAGGAGTCGTGTCAAACTGACGTCCTCCACCACGAAAAAAAACTGTTTATTAAAGGTTCTTTTAAAGGAAAATAATAATGTTACAGGATGCTCTGCAGTGGGTTTGCACTTGTTAACATTTTCAATCTTTTGAATGCTTTAGTGGTGTCTTGTTTTTTTTGTTAAGAGGCCAGAAACTGAATGTTGAAAATGGTCTTAACAGCTACTGTTTCTTGTCTCGTCTGTCTCTTAACAGTGGAGAGTTTTACAAAGTGCAGCTGCCGTCCAGTTTGGCTGCTGGTGGTCAACTGAAAGCCAAGGTGGAGATGACATTCAGCCATGTCCTGAGGCCTTTCCCCTCACAAATCACGCAGGCCGAGCGCCAGCTGGTGATCTTCCAGGGGAACCACTACTTCTACTCTCCCTATCCGACCCGGAGCCAGACCACACGTGTCCGCTTGGCCTCCAAAACTGTAGAGAGCTACAGCAAGCTGGGCAATCCCAGCAAGACCGATGAGATTATCGAGTATGGACCCTTCCGAGATGTCGCTCCATTTAGCGAGGTACAGCTCTGAGCAGACCTGTTTGGCTTCCCCTTAAGCCGCAAAGACGTCTGCTAACAAGTTTGATGTCGCTTGTTCTCAACTATTCAGGATGCAATGAAAATCCATTATGAAAACAACACGCCCTTCCTCACCATCACCAGCATCACCCGCATCATCGAGGTGTCTCACTGGGGAAACATTGCTGTGGAGGAGACCATCGACCTGAGGCATACAGGAGCCATGCTGAAGGGCCCCTTTTCACGTTACGATTACCAGCGTCAGTCTGACAGTGGCATCTCATCCGTCAAGTCTTTCAAGGTTTGACTTTGTAGACAATTCTTCGGATTCCACTATCTTTATGGTATTTATAATGACTCCATCTGTTTGTTTGTTTTTTGTCCACAGACAATTCTTCCCGCCTCAGCTCAAGATGTCTATTACAGGGATGAGATTGGGAACATCTCCACCTCCCATCTCCAGGTTCTGGATGACTCCGTGGAGGTGGAGGTGAGGCCTCGGTTCCCTTTGTTCGGAGGCTGGAAGACCCACTACATCATCGGCTACAATCTGCCAAGCTACGAGTACCTCTACACCCTGGGTATGTCCTGCTATAACATGCCTGAGCATGGAATAAGGTGTAAAATCATTGTATAACTTTCTTCAGAAAACTGGCAAAGGGAAATGAGTCCACCTTTAAACACACTGTCTGCAGAGGGCTGACGATTTGGACCCATACTTTGAATGTAATATTTTCCCATGCTCTAAAAACAAGGATGTGTTTGCTGACGCGCTGCATCATCTGACCTCCTAGGTGACCAGTATGCACTGAAAATGAGGCTAGTGGATCACGTGTATGATGACCAGGTCATTGACTATATGACTGTGAAAATGATTCTGCCAGAGGGCGCCAGGTAAGTCCCCTGTGTGTCGGAACAGAACTAGGCAGCTGTGTTTTATTTAGGAAGTTGACCAGTTTTTGTTTTGTTTCTGAGCAGAAACATCCACGTGGACACACCTTACAAAATTGACCGCATGCCAAACCAACTCCACTACACATATCTGGACACCTTTGGCCGACCAGTGTTGGTGGCCACAAAGGGCAACCTGGTGGAGCAGCACATTCAGGATTTTGTGGTAAAGACGTGTGCACGTTTCAGCGCATATGTGTGACTGCTTGATTTACCAGCAGTAGAGTGAAAAAGTTATTTTTAAGGAGGAATTATTTTAGTTTGTTTTGGCATTTTAAAAAGTTACAAAATGTGCACAAATTCTAAAAGTATATTTATCGTATTAAGAATGTTCTGATGACTGTCTTAATCAACCTTTTTTCTGATTTCCAGGTTCATTACAACTTTAATAAGATTCTGATGCTACAGGAGCCACTCCTGGTAGTCGGAGCTTTCTACATACTTTTCTTCACTGTAATAATCTACGTCCGTCTAGACTTTGCCATCACAAAGGTATATTAAAACAAAAAAACTGAGATACTCACACCTTCATTGATATCTGTTGTGCCGTTTTAACTTCGTTCCCCTTTGTTCAGGATCCAGCTGCCGAGGTGCGCATGAAGGTGGCCTCCATCACCGAGCAGGTGCTGACTCTGGTCAACAAGCGCCTGGGCCTGTACCGGCACATGGACGAGGTGGTCAACCGCTACAAGCAGTCCCGGGACACGGGGGCGCTCAACAGCGGGCGGAAAACTCTGGAGGCCGACCACCGAGCTCTGACCAACGAGATCAGCTCGCTCCAGGCCCGCCTCAAGGCAGAGGGCTCTGATTTGGCAGAAAAGGCAAGTGAACGTCGGGGTTGAAATGTGGCGAGCCCTGTTGGCTCTGGGCACAGCAGTGTTTACACCCCTGTGCGTGTCCTCAGGTGGGAGAGGTGCAGAAGGTGGACGGCCAGGTGAAGGAGCTGGTGTGCCGCTCCAGCCAGGAGGCGGAGCGGCTGGTGGCGGGGAAGGTCAAGAAGGAGGCTTACATTGAGAGCGAGAAGAACCTGACCAGCAAGAGGCAGGAGCTGGTCGGCCGCATTGACAGCCTGCTGGATGCCCTCTAAACTATGCCAGCACTCTCTCACACACACACGCACACACATTAACACCTCTGCTGACAACAAGAACCAACCGTTTGTATAAAGAAAAAAGAAAAAAGCATTGAAATGTCATCATTTTTGACCATCTTCATATCCACAAATGGACAATTAACATCTCATCTTATGCTAGTGATGGGTTTATCTGAATATGTGCCTTTGTGCCTGGTGATAAACTTGTGATCACTGCGTGCTCAGCTCCAGAGCAGCTTCATCCCAATCTTTGGCATTTCTTTTGTTTCTGGTCCTCGGCAGAGTTTCCCCCAAAGGTTCACGCTAGGCTCAGACTTGATGTGTTCATGATCAAACCCGTACTTTTTTTTTTTCTTTTTCTGTCACCAAAAAGTTTGGGTAAGGGACTGTTTTTGAAAAGAACAGTGAAGGGCCACAAGGATTTTCAGTTTCACGTCTTTGCTCACGTTTATACTGTATTAAAAGCTGATTCATTTCCTGGATGTAAGTGAAGATGATCATTTCTTCCAACCTTCTCTCTTCTGTAGATTTTTTTTCTATTTGCCCTGGACTGACATTCATATTTGAATCTCTTATTCTGTGTGATCGCCAGCCCTTGTTTTTTGACGTTCCTGTCATATTTTATACATTTTGTATGATTGTTTTTTTTTTTTTTTTTTTTTTTTTTTTGGTCAGTGGCGTTTGTTTTTGACTGTGAGATTAAAAACTGAAAGAGATTAGACGGTATGTGCGAAAAAGGACATGGGAGATGTAAAACAAAATTTGTGAAATGGGCAATGATGTGGATCACTGTCAACTTTGAAATAAAGTTTTGAAAAACCCATCTTTAGTTTCAACCCTGGTCTGCTTTTGATCGAACCTTTTCTTATTTGGGGATGCAATGTGTGTAGTTCATACCTAGGGGGCGCCTTTGTTCAAGGAATTGTTGGGACAATCAGCCTTTTTTTTCCCCCTTTGGTTGTGGCTTTGTTCAAAGTTAATTTGGACAGTGTCATTCCAATTTTAATATCTCCCCTCGATCCAACAAAAAAAAAAAAAAGTCATCCCGAAATAAGACCGAGCCTCATCTGAACCATTTCTACCACCTTTAAAAACGGGCACCTCATAGGGAATTTCCTTCACATTGTTACTTTATAAATGCAACCCCACCTATCAACCCATCTACTCCCCAGCCACCAGAGCAGCAGACTTGCCTCCATCACAGTCCAGGACAAACACCAGGGTCAGTCTGAGGTCATCACTTTCCCTCTGAGGTCACCAGGGGTCCCAGCAGGTCATTTCCTGCTGCATAATAACAGCCTCGCTCCTCTCACAATGATGGCGTTCACATATTGTATGTGCCTTACAATAATCATTCTGAAAATACACGGCAACGAGAAAGCTGAGACAATGTCCGTCAGCGCCGATGCCTGGTGGTGGTGAAAGGCCACACAATGGCATTTTTGTTTGTGTGTTTGTGTTTCAGCAGAGATTTTTTTTTCAGAGAGCCGCGGAGTCTCAGTCCCACAACAGAGAACGCCGCGGTGACGTCCATCTTAACACCAGCAACCGCGGCGAACACATGGCTGAGCTCACGTCTGCTCTCTCCTCTGGAATGACGCAATCTGCTCATTAAGGGAATCGTAAAGTTGTTGCGTTGACTAACTTGAGTCGGATCATTAAAGTTTTTGACAGTAAATGCATGGTAGCCCTCCATCAGCAGACCTAGACGTTACATTTTAGAGACATGGACAGGTTACCGGATAGGTTGGACGGGAAAAGGCCCAGGAGGCCCTGAATCTAATCCAAAGAAATGTTTACAGTTTAAATCTGAGGAGAAGATACACAAAATCAGTAACGTACAATGTAATGTAAAGCCCAGGCTGAGGGAATACAGCCAAAAGGATATGAAATTCAAATATTATTTGCTAACTTCTTGCTAACTGAAACAGAAAAGCAGAAACAATGTAACACAATGCCATTTAGGTCTGAATATGACTGGTGAAAAAAAGAAAAAGAGTAGATTTCTAACCTCAAACTATAGTCTAAGTCTAATTGGATCTCTTATTGACAATACATTATTTTTACTGCTGTTCAGAGCAAACTTGATCAGTTCTGATGATGGGCTGTAGTCTGGTGACATTCCCTAATTCCTCCCTTTCAAAGAATGACTTCCCCCATATTGGATCTGGGATCGCTCTCCCAGCAGCCATTTTGGAACGTGGCAGAACCTTTAGGCTGGCTGCATGTCTCACATCCTTTTGCTGATGCGTTTGCGCTTAGAGTTTCTGCATGACCGACAAACCCCCTTGTCTTGTTGTGGCTGACTGGAGGCCTTTCAGTCTTCGCATTTCTAGCCCAGGATATGATTACTGGTCGCACAGGACCTGCGGTTTATCTGTTGGTGCAAAATGAGCAGAATACTGTTTAAACCGGAATTCATATGCTGCACTGTATCCTGATGTGGCAAAGCGTACGTGTGTGAGAGGCTGAGGTGGATGCTGGGGTTTCGTGCTGGGTGCTGGGACTGGTTGGGCCATGTGGTTGAGCTGTCACGACCCCCCCCCAACCCCACCCCCCCCAGGCATGGGGCTGATTATTATCTTCTTTTCCCGAAGTATAGTAATGATGCAGTGTGTTCTCTCTTTATCTGCCAGAAATAATGAATATGCAAAAAAAAAATGCAAAAAAAAAACCCTGTGAAGTCAAAGTAGATATCAGGTGAGGGGGTAATGCACAAGCCCTGGGCCTAGAGACGTGCTGGTGATTGATTGCACTGAGGGCTCACCTGCAGTATTCTCCCTCTTAATCTTTCTTGCTCTAAAATACACGTGCACAATCAAACACACATACAGAGAGAGGCAGAAGTCACCAGTCAGGGAACAATATCCTGCTCAGAAGACCCTTCACAGCGCGGTCTCATAAATCACCGAGACAGAGCCACCACCCTCACTGTCACCGCGTTATTATGCTCACACTCGCGGGTCCAAGTTCCTCACGACATTCATTCAATTCGGTCCGTCCTATCCTGCAGCTCAGCCGCCAACGGATGCCATCAAAAAGAAGAAATATGAGCTGAATCTGGAAAAGAAAAAAAAAACGCAGCCTCGAACACACGCCTCACCTGTACATATTCCCCTCTGGCTCTGCCTAAAACAAACATCTTCACAACAGGAGTTCTGTGTCCCCCCCCCGTCTGCACCGGCCATTCCTCAGTGACAGGGAGCCGGGATGAGAGGCTCTGGAGGGGCGGATGAAAGCCCGCGGGCTCAGGTCCCGGGGCCCTGTGCCTCTGTGCAGGTGGCAGGTGTGATGCGGCCGGCCGCAGAAGCGTGAGGGCGAGGAAGAGGAGGACAATGAAGGTGTCTGTGGTGCCGGCTGCAGCTGCAGGAGGCGGGGAAGGAGCGGGACTGACAGACGAGATGGTCCGGCGGGCAAAAGGAAGGGGAAGGACGGCGCGGGGAGCGTGGAGGTGGAGATGGGACTTCAAACAGAGGATTGGGTTCTGGGTGCCGAGAGACACATTCTTGTCTGGCATGGAAGAGGTGGGGATGAAGGGTCAACGGGACAGATAGATGACACGCGGAAAAGATCCAAAGTCCACTTTCCACGTTCCCCCTTGTGCAGATGTTTACATCACGCACGGTTTCTCTCAGAGCCTTTGTGCTCTTCCTCTATCTGTGTGCATACTAATGTCAGCCGCCCTCTCTGTATGGATTTATATCAATGAGACAGTAATCCTCTTGCCTCGCGGCCCTTGTGTACAACTGTCCACAGCTCCCACTAAAACCCACTGATCTCTGCCACATGGCGCTCCATCAAAGTGCTGATGGTCATGCCTTTCAGGAAGAGTTTTGCCAACCAAAAAAAAAAACGCACCCATGTGGCCCATCTATGTTCCTCAATGCACGGGATAAGCTGTAGATGAAGGTCTAACACCACTCCAGACTGTGTCATCGTGGATCAAACGAAGACAAGTGAAACAAAGCCGCCCTGTGTTCAAAAGCAACTGTCCTTTGACCGCTCGCGCACATGCATACACGTTTCCTACTTTCTCTATTGGACCTGATTAGAGTGACAGGGGCACTTCCCATTGGCTGCCAGAGTGGCCCTCTCCTTCCCAGGGCAGCCAATTTCCCCTACTCCAGAGCTGATAGGAAACTTTGATTGTCCACTCAGCTCAGGAGAGACAAAGAGATTTTTCCTCTCGCAATCCACATATCACGCCATCACATCTCAGCCTTACAATATCCCTCCTCACTTGCTCTTTCCTCCTTTCCCCGCCATCTCTCCCCACCAAGATTTTTCTGCCCTTATTTCCATGAACCCTTACTCACTTTGTGTTGCGGGCTGAGGATTGTGAGTCCATTAAACTGGCGCTGACTGCTTTGATGGGCAGGAAGTTTCACTTAATGTGGTGACATCTGCATCCTGTGACACAGTCCTACCATACGCACATGATTTACTCTCATGGCTTACCACCATTACCCCCTCATAGCATTCCTAATATTACGTGAGGACAGGAAGGTGCTACCAAAAGGCGCTCACGCTCTGGTACGTCCAGTACACCGTGTGTTGATGTTGGGTGTGAAGTGAACAGAAAGAGGAGGGCGGTCAGAATGAGCGTGGAGTCTAAACATGTGGAGGGAACCAACAGGAAACATGGCTCCCTTTCTCTCTCCACTCTGTGCCGGCCCTCCCTGAGAACACTCTTCCTGTCAGAACTCCTCTAACTTCCTGCGCAGTCACCGGGAATCCCAGCTGGAACATTCCAGCTGTGCACTGGTCTCCCTCCCTCTCGGCAGCATTACAGTTTCTTTGTTGCCAGCTCTTCAGAGACATTCATGCAAATACAATAGAATCAAAAGAATTAACGGCCGCTTCACCTTTTGCACAATTCAATCTGTAGAATTTGAAACGGTTCTATAGCTTTAAATGGGGGGAAAAAAAATCTTGCATCAGTCTAAAATCAAGAAAAAAATGTCATAATTCATACTTTTGGAACATTTGTCAAACTAAATTAGAAACATAAAAAATATATCCTGATCCCTTTACAAGCTACAAGCTCTGAGGAACTGGATAAGGGACTCCGTTATTCCTGAATGCAGACCACACCCTCCCTTTATCCTTAGATTTTGGGGAGTGAGGGGCAGCTGCCATCTTGGCCTTCAACCAGTCGACTGGCCGTGCGTCTGTGACAAGAATATTAAATTCTTGTCCAGATTTTCCAGAAGCTAAGAAAGCTTGATGACACAGTAGGTACTCTTTGGACTCTCCAGGGTTCTTCTTGCAGTTGGCCGATAGGTCAAACTTTGACTGATCAATGGGGGCCATGGTCAGAGAGGAGAATCAAGCAGGCCAATGAAAACAGGCATGAACCAGGAGAGACCACAGGGAATGTTAAAAGTGAGACCGTCACCAGCAGAAGGAGTTAAATTAAAGTTGAAGCCACATCAAGCAGCAGGAATCTCGGCAGCAGGAAAGGGAAGACAAATCAGTGACACACAAAAAAGGATCTTGAGACTCAAAGTGCTTGAGACCATCAGACAAATAGTGCAGCTGAGACCATGCAGAGGGGCAAGGGACTTTTGAGATGTCCCAGTAAGAGTTCACAGAGAAACAGCACCTCAAAGACACATCCGTGCCAACACCATGGAGGTCAAACCGACTTCAAACTGTCCAAATCAAGGCATTCGAAGCCTCCCTGAGAACAGGATACTTAAAGCCCGGCTGTAAATGCAATATAAACCGGTCCTCTGAAGTGTCCTGAACATCGGTCAGAGCCGGATGCATGTATGCCTCACACTTGGGCACATGCGTGCAAGGGCAGTGCACGCGCAGCCCCGCATCCCTGCCCCGGCCCTGCTCCTGGGCTACGGGCCCTCCTCGCCAGGGGTCGCTATATAACAGCGCATCTCCTCCCTCACGTCTCTGTTCCCCGCACTGAGAAAGTGGCTCTGGAACCCTCCCGCCTGGACTGGGCTGTGCAGCCGCATCAGCAGCCTCTGCTCTGCTCTGTTTTACCTGCCGGGCTTCATTTTGACCCGCGTGGCAAACGTCCACCGCCATTAGTCTAATGGCACGAAATGAAATGGCACATGCATGTTTATGAATGTGGCCCATATGGCGGCGGGGGGGGGGAAAGAGCAGGTTTGCTGACTTTGTGTTTGACCTTTTCGGAAAGCGAGCTAATCCCGAGCTATAATAGACTCCCGGGCCGATATGGAAAACGGCAGGCCCGTTATCTGGTTGTCTAGGAGACCATCAGAGCACCGGGGCCGGTGGAGATGCCGCGGTATTAAAAGGGGGAGCGTGCGCGCGTGTCTGTAATAGGAAAACCTTGCCTTATTTTGATTGTTTTGTTTTGTTAGAAGTGTCACTCATAAACGCAGCATCATATCTCACGTGCTGTATTGTGCTCATATTTTCCGCCCCCCCCCTTCCCCCCCCCCTTCCGCCCGGTCAAATTCTACATAGAATTATGAAAACGTGGGAAAAGGTCGGCTGTGAGGAACGTGGACGCTCTTGTCCGAATCGGTGAAGTTCCACCGCAACTCGGCTGACATCAATTATGAAACGTTGAGAGGGTTTGCTGTGTTTTAAATGGAGGCAGGCGTATAAGCCACCGGTCGACCAAAATGCCACAGCGGTGTGTGGAGCAGATAACGCGGGCCCCTGGACTCAGAGCAGGAGGAGAAAAGGCGAGGCCCGTTTGCTCTGGAGAGAGGAGGCCCCGCGGAGCACACAAAGCCAGTCCCAAAAAACTACCAGCGCATGTTAAGCGTTTTTTTATCCCGTTGGAAAGATAATTCTGGCCTTTTTCGATGTGTTTATCAGGGTGGAGCCCCCTTTTTTTCTCCCCTGGAACCAAATGTATCTGGAAACTGACCTTATCGCTTAATCAGCATTTTATGCTGATTGATAATATAACAGTTAAAAATCCTAGTTGAATAGGAGGACGATGTCATTCCAGTGACAAATATCTGTTAAATCGTGAGAGTATTGTCTATTTTTGTGCTACAGAATAAAAGGTAATATTCAAAAAGCTGACCTAATTTTAAATGAGGGGCCTTCGTTTATCCCAGATGAGAGCAATCAGACAGATAGGCATCAGATCGCATGACGGATGGCTAATATGGCTTGTATTGATATGTAAAGTGTGTGTACCAATGACGCTGCCAATAAACTTTCTCTAATGCCAAATAGAGCCCATTGCTGTAAAACGTGTAAATATGTCTCATTCCGTGCGCCTCTCCCCCTCTATCAACCTGCGGGATCTCCCCCCGCACACAAATGATGCATTAGATGCACTGAATGTATTTGTTGTGCAAGTTTGAAAAGGCGGCGATAATCTGGGAGGGAGAGATAAGGAACACCAATTTATTCAGCAGCACTTTGGACCCTGCTTCCAGCCTCGGTCGGTGCTGACACCCCCAGCAGTTTGCTGATAACGATTAGGCCATTTATTATCTTCACAGAGAACAAAGATTGCGTGGTGCCGATGAAATATTACCCCTGGTAATAATCAGAGAGGAGAGGGGCTCTGGCATCTAATGCAGCATGCATATAATATCTGCCAGACTAAAAAGCACTTATACAAACACACAAATGTATGTATATATATATGAATAACTCAGTAGACACGAAAATATACAATTAATTCATCTTTACCACTGACTCAGATTTTTCAAAATGTAAATAAGTAAATAAATATAGATAAATAAAATAATAACAACAACATTTTCTAAATGAATTTTGAACCAGACTGACAGTTTTTGATCATTGTTTTTAGATTCACGACTTAAATGCCAAAGATCTTATTGCCGTCATCTTAAACTATTAGAGGCATAAAAGCTTGATCAAATAATAAAACCGAACACAAACTATTTGTGTAAAAAAATATTCTTTAAAAATTAAGACCAGATGATTAAAAGTCAGTATGTTTTCACAAGGCCCCAATTAGAAAAATGTCCATATAATCAGTAACTAAGCAAAATAAAACGGTCTAAAAAGACACTTGCATTATTAAAGGCCGCAACGCTTGAAGGCTCCGTGAGTCAAAGTGAAACAATCAAACCCTTCCAACATTTTTCTTATCTCACAGATTTGTGTGGTAAATATAAGCCCTCACATCTTCGCTCTGGTGGGTTTAGACATTTAAACAAATGTCCCTAATTCAGTCAGACTTCACATTTCTTTTCTTTTCTCTCTTTTTTGTGTGCGTGTGCACTCTGGGGAGCACGAGCCCCGAGTTGCAGAGGTCCTCGCGCTCCTTGCACCTGCCTGCCTGGCTCTGGCGCCGCGCACGAGCCCAGGTCGCGTGCAGGAGATTTTAGAGGCTTTGCATGTTTTACAAAGTTGTTTCTGCTGTAGGAGGGTATAAAGCATAGAGAGAAAAAGGAGGGAGGGAAGCCTGTTTTTCTTCTTTAGCACATTTAACGCACGCTCGGGGGAGGGGCCGCCACCAAGCAAAATCAGGGGGAAAGTCGATGTCAGGCTTCCCCATTTTTAAGTGTTCTCAAAACTGACGAGGAAAAAAGTGTGTGATCAAGTCAAAACAAAGAGTGTTTTGCGTGTTTAAGAACAGGGGAAATGATAGTTTGCTAGGGGCGTATTCCCAAACTTATTCATTCAAAAAGGAAACTTTCCTGGGCAACGAGGACCAGAGATAAAATAAAGAATCAGAGAAAAAAAAAACTTCTAGTTCCAAAGCGAATTGAAATCTTTCACAGAAGGCTTTCCCCTTGAGTCATTATCATTTATTCTTCTTATTTGACCGCCCCCCCGTGAAATAAGTGTCTTATAAATAGAACCACCGCACAATTCTGCATGATGAAAAGGTCTGCGTGTTCTGACTCCCCAAGAGAGACGCTGAGTGAAAAACTGTGCCTCCAGCTTTGGGTTCACCTCTCGGGAACAGGTATAGGGCTGGCAAGCGCGCGCGTTCGGCCGGGACCCGGAAGCCGGGTTTTTCTGGCTGACGTGCCATTACGTTGCTGTGTGCCCGCTGCCTCCCGTGCAGCCGCAGAAGTTTGAGCTCCAGTACTCTGAGAGCTTTGCGCAGAGCGAGAGAGGAGCCAGAGGCTGAGGACGCACCGCTCCCTGCCGGAGGAGGAGAACCAGAGCAGCCACCGGAGGCCTCCAGAATTTCTTTTATTATTATTTTTTCCTCCCCCACCGATTATTGTCTGACCGCATCTGAGCAGTGAACCGGACGGAGCGACTTTCTCTGGACTGACCCCTGACTTTAAAGACCTGACACAGGTTTCATGTCACCTGGGAGACGTGAGTGAATCGCCTTTTTTTTGGGTATTTTCGGCATTTATTTGGGAACTGTGTTAGAATAGTAATAATAACAGTAGCAACTTCAGAAGAATATTAGCATGTTTGGTTAATACATTTACCTTTAGTATTTAATTCCAGAAATACTCTCATTTAAAGAGCCAGAGAACGGCACACTGCTGCGTTTATTCGGTGGTTTATCAGCACGCAGCATCACGCTGCGACGTGACGATGCTGTGCTCTGTTCCACTATCCACTGGAAACAATCTTTACATTTTCTTTGCTTGTTTTTCCTTAAGGAATGAATGATAAAAACGAGACAGAGCTGTATCAATACGCCGAATAACACACCTTCTCACTACGAGAATAATACAAGGCTTCTTTTATGGGCGAGCCGTTTGAAATTTTGTCGAAGAATTCACCCGGTCATTTAAATCCAAATAATCCGTTTTACGGCCGTGGGCAAGGTGCTCTGGTCCCGGAATAAAGCCTTGATCGCGCAGCGGTTTAGTGTATCATCAGTGTTATATTAGTGGCGACAAAAGTATTCAATTGTCACGCTTTTAAAATGCATAATGACTGGAGCGCTGCTTTTTTCACGGACAGAAAGAGCAATCACACCAGCACAATGGTGGAGCAGGGACAGGGGCGGGCAGGGGTCTCCACAGGCATGCAGCAGCCGGGCTCAATACATGCCACCTATTTACACCAACCTATTACCTGCGCTGTTGTCTGCATAACGCCCTGTGTGCATCCAGACCCATAAAGCTCACGGTGGGAGACTTTGGGGGATTCGCAAATTATAGCAGAGGAGTCAAATAATCCTTTCACTTTCTGTCTTTTTTTTCTTTAAAAAAAAAAAACTTAGCAGGACTGTTGAGGAGCTGCTCAAACACGATTTTAAACATGTTACATGATTGTACAGAAATCGTTCCAGAGCTTTTAGCCTTCTGGTCCCAATCCCCTTTTTTTTGTGTGTGTGAATTGTGCAGCCTTTGTCTGAAATGTTATTATTTTGAGCTCAAACTGCCTTAAATGGGGCTGAGTGCAGCTCTTGGAGCATGGTCCAGGCCTCTCTCTCAGCAGTTATAGGGTCTTGTGCCTGGGTGCTTGTGTCTAAAAAGCCCCCCAGTGCCCTGGCTCGATCTAATTAGCCGTGAGTAAAGGGGACAATAATGCTTCAGCTGGTTTGTGTCATTCTCCTCTCTCTGGCTCTGCTTATCTTCACAAGCCCCACAGTGGCTCTTCACACCCCCACACTCCCCCCCCCCGACACACACACACACACCAAACACACAGAGCCGGGCACTGCAGTCACACACCTACACTCCGGATAATGATGGATGACCGTGCCCAATGGGAACAAACAGGTAGATAAAGCCAATCCTATTTAATAACAGCATGGATCGGAATGATAATCTTGTTGTTCATTAGCCACTGTGGCTGCACAGGGATACAGTTGTTGCACACACTGTTCTCAGCCCTGCTCAGGAGGTGTTGTGAGAGGGGATAGGTTTTCTCCAGTTTAGGGTAGCATCCCTGGGTGAAACAATACTGCTGTGTCCTTGAGAAAAAGGCAGAGAGAAAGCAAGAACCCCCCCCCCCCCCCCCCGCCCCCCCCAATCAGAAAACCTCCGTCACACTCTCCCATCTTTTGTTCCAGCACAGATACAAATGGGATTAATGAAGGTATAAATTACAGAGAGCTAAAGCCTGCTGAGTAATCCATTTGGCAAACATGCAAACAACAATAGGCGTGCGGCTGCAGCAGCTCTCCGGAGCCCCCCCCCCCCCCCCCCCCCCTCTCCAAGTGCCCGAAGACGCCGCGGACAACACGGGCTGACCACTTGGCTAAGTGATGTGTTACAGTGCGCATATAAAGTGTCCTTTCACTGTATAAGCCACAAGATCAACAGCATCACCGGCCGCTCGTTCAGGCCCAGACAGAGGGAGGCATTGTGGCTCCGGCTTCAAAGAGGTTCGGGAGCATTAAATTGCTTTGAGTAATGTACTATTGGTGACTGATCAAATATGAGTTGCATCGTATAAAGCCTTTAAATGTGAGGCCGAGCGTGTTCTCGCTCCACCTGCCAAATGTGGCGTGTCGTCAGTGGAATGTCGGTTGCTCCTGCGGCCATATTCACTAATTTGTTGATTTTAAGAGTTTGACAAGCTCAGAGGGGCCGAGCTCATCAACTCCTTGCCCCTGGCAACGGGCCAGTGATTTATACCGTCCGATGACGGACGCGCGCGGCGCTTTCACGGCAGATATATGACATCAGAAAATGACCTACATCTTTTCATCAGGTATGAGGGGGATTCTTACCTCCAGGTATAGCCGAGGTTTCGGGAGGCCGAGCCCACGGTTGGCATGGGTTCTGTGACGTCACGCTCCGGCGTCGGCCTGGCTGATGGGCTGACCTGCAGAGTATAGCCTCCAATTATACTTTGTCAATCACACAGGCGCGCGCACAGTCCAAGCGCAACGGCACAGTGAAACCGAGCACTGATCCTTTTACGCAATGCCTGCCATTTGTCAGTGAAAATAAAAATATTTGTGGAAAGTCTTTCAGCCCCCCCCCCCCCACCCAAAAAAAGGGCGTTGGGAGACTCTTTGACCCCTGATACAGGTGAGGCCTTCCGCCCATCCCTGGTGTCGCGGCGCCATTGGCATTTAAACCGTGTTTTAACGGCTCTGTCTGCGAGACAAAACCCCTGCTGTCACAAAAGGAATGCCCTGCTCCTAATTAAAGACAATTAGACGCTCACGACAATGGGGCCAATTTCGGGGTCATAAATCGACTCCTCCTCTGTTGGTTTTAGAGGTGCTGAAATAGCTGTTTATTTACATAACACCAGTATGAGAAAAAAAAAACAGCTATTATCAGTTGCAGCGTTCGATCCTCTCAATAGCTTTAGGCCTATACTCGTTAAAAGGAAAACGTTTCGCAAGTGTGTGCAATTTTAAATCTGCTCTAACTAATACAAGACTAATGTGGTTTAATAGCATCTCCGAGATGGAGTCCTGTAGGTTAGTGGTTATAGTTTATAAAAACAAATCACAGTAAAACTATCTCCCTTTACCACAGACGTCTGTCTATAGGCTCATAACCACCGCTCAAAAAGCTGATTAGCATGAGCCAATTGTTCATTCCGTTTGAGCTTCGCAAGAGAGAGAGAGAGAGAGAGGGAGAGAGAGACCCCGGAGAAATTACGCTGTTGATTGATAAGTCTTTTAGTTTGTCGGGGCAGAGAAATTGAAATTGAAAGAAGGAGAGCCGGGATGCAGCGAGCCCAATTGTGGCAGGGCGCTCTGTCATTGGCCCGCAGCGAGGCCCCGCCCCCCGGTGCTTGATATGGGAATTTACTGGCGCCAGTCGCATCAGTCTGCGCCACATCTCATTAATGAGCCTGAGCACCGCGCGGATCAAGGGGTTTACACATCCAAGCTGCATTTGCCGTCAGCTGACCTAATCTGCAACAGGTATCCCCGGAAAATCTAGTTTCTTTCTTAATGCCGAGACACGGGACCAATGTTGCATGCGGGAGACGGTTGTGCGCTTTACTTTGTTTCCAAGTTGTGATCGCAAGGACTCTGAATTATGCAAACTTTATTTTGAATGTCATCCGATATATATTTTTTTTTACATGCAGCTATATAGAGGATTCCTCTTAATTGCAAGGCAGGAGCTGTGTGCGTGATACATTTTACAATTTGTCTTCGTCTCTTTGCAGGTATATCACTGACGACGAAGAGGGACGACGTGTTTCCAAACGGAATCTATTTGTAAAGCTAAATTGACGCGAGCGAGGCTTTTTGCGGCAAAGGACATTATACTGCAGCAGCTGAACTTCCATTTGGAGGCGAAGGCAGCGAGCGGAGAGGCGGCTGCAGCCATGGAGGTCGCAGCGGCTGACCAGTCTCGGTGGATGGCGCACCATCACGCGGTGCTGAACGGCCAGCACCCGGACTCTCACCACCACGGCCTGAGCCACAACTACATGGAGCCCATGGCGCCTTTGCTGCCCCAGGACGAAGTTGACATGTTTCTGAACCACTTGGACTCGCAAGGGAACCCGTACTACACCAACTCCCGGGCCAGGGTCACATACAGCCAAGCGCACGGTGAGTCCAGCCGCGTACCGAAACTACGGGGGGGGACAGGATCCTGAAAAAAATATGATAAAGCAGTGCCCTGTGTTTATATAACACATACAATACGGGAATAAAGGGGTCTGCGTTTAATATCTGTGGAATATTTTCTGTTAAAAATGCCATGCAGTTAGTGCCGTGGACTGAATAGAAATTTGTCATAAAAGAAAAAAAAAAAGCCCCTCTTGACTTTTTCTGGGCCAATTCAGCAAGATAAAAGGGATTTCTAGCAAATGACAGCGAGAGGAAAGGGAAGTATGTCACTTAACCCCTCTCTGTTTGGGCAGGGGTTCTGCAGGGAGAGAGAGGCACTTCCCGGATATAAAATAAAAACCGCAAATATACTAATAACAATCTTTAGTCCGAGAGCTGCTGCGGATGAAAAGATACTGCCGAGTACGTGGAGCTCCTTCTATCTGTTTTTCTGCTATCGGCGGGCCTCTGTTATCACTCTTATATAAATGAGATGTCCGAGGCTATTGCCATTTCAAGAAAATAATATTTTTGGACTATTATCCAATTGCCGCAAAGACAAAATTAGTCATTTATTGCTAGAACATTATATCAGCATCTGGAACTAAATGTCGGATTTGGGTAATTTCGGCCATTTAACCGGTAAGATCTTTTACTTGGGGCTTTTGCAAACGAATGAACACTTTGAAACGGCGCGTGGACTCGAATGGGCCGAGTGAACTAACGGCTTGTTGTGGATTTCAGCTCGTCTGACCGGGAACCAGGTCTGCCGGCCGCACCTCATCCACAGCCCGGGCATCCCGTGGCTGGACCCGGGCAAAGCGGCGCTGTCCGCGGCCGCGCACCACCACAACGCGTGGGCGGTGGGCCACTTCAGCAAGCCCGGCCTGCACCCCGCGGGCTCCGGCTACCCCTGCAGCAGCAGCGCGGGCACGGCCTCCGTGTCCTCGCTCACGCCGGCCTCCCACTCCAGCCCGCACCTCTACAGCTTCCCCCCGACCCCTCCCAAAGACGTGTCCCCGGACCCCGGCCCCACGTCTCCCACCTCCACCTCCACCCGCATGGACGAGAAGGAGTCGATCAAGTACCACGCGCAGCTGCCCGACGGCATGAAGATGGAGAGCTGCAGCCCTCTGCGCGGCGGCCTGGCCTCCATGAACGGCCAGGCTCCGGCCACGCACCACCCCATCCCCACCTACCCGGCCTACTCCCTGCCCGCGCCCCACGACTACAGCGGGAGCCTCTTCCACCCCGGCAGCCTGCTCGGCGGCTCGTCCTCCAGCTTCACCCCCAAATGCAAGAGCAAAGCCCGGTCGAGCTCAGGTGAGTCTCACGCGTGTTTCTGCGCCACGATCAGATGGCAGATCAGGGCGATAAGGCCTAATAATTCCGTGGCCGAGCTTTAGCCAGCGGAGCGGTGAACTTTTCACACCGCGTAGTTTACCCAGTGCATTATCAGTGGATTATTCTTTCATTATAAAAACACATCTCAGTATTGTTTTTTAAATACTATGCGCTGTCTGCGTTCCCATTTTTTAAAATTGTCTGGAAATATCGCAAGTTTGAATGAATTTTCTTAAATGTTTATATAGCCTATATATATTTGTAAATGTAGAATTATTAATCATTTTTATTAATGACACTGTCTTGAAAAGTGTCAGTGTTTTTTAAAGGCCACTCAACAGAGAAATGCAAATATATACGTCAGGATTAGAAACACTAACTATTTTTTGGGGGGGAAAACCCCCCCAAAACATCAATATGCGATACTGCGAAAACATAAAAGAAACACAATAAAAGAAAAAAAAACCCTACAACTCTTTGACACCATTTACAGCGACCCATCCAGCCCCCAAAAACCGTTTTTCTTCAAACCGCTGCTTATTCGTGACACGGGCTTGTTTTCTTTTAAATCTACCCTTTATTGCGCTTAGAAAATAAAGGAGTCACGACGCCCTGGCTCCTGCCATATCCTGTATACCTCCGAGTGAACAAATCACGACCTCCACCCCGCCCACCGCTCTCCGCAGCACTAACAAAGCACAGGCGACAGAGCCCTGCTGTTTGTGTTTTTAAGCATGGCCTTGGCCCATTGCACGGACACGAAGTGGAGCTCAAGTCTACTGTAGGCTTACTTCTCTTGAAAGATGAGAGTGCTTTTTTTTAAATCCTTTTTTTTTTGCAGTGCGTTGAGTAATCGTGGTTTATAATGAATTTTTTTTTTTTTTTTTTTTTTTAACACGAAAGCCCCCATTCTCAGTAAAAATGGCTTATCATAAAACAACATATCTTTAGCTGTCTGGACTTGCACCTGATTCATTATCCTGGTGTGCTGGAAGGGATATTTAGAGAAAAAAAAATTAGGCATTTTTTTTTGGACGCTAATGGGCAGCCAATTTGACTTTAAAAAAAAAAAAATCAGTCTGGTAATGAGTTAGTAATTTCCCTACATTGTTTCAGCTGTGGTGCTTTGAATTACCGGACAAAAAAAACTAACAACAGGTTACTCTGCAGACTGTTAACAAGTTGTTTCAAATGTAGATGTGCCATTATCAACATCGTCACCCTGATGTTAAACACACTTGGGAAAGGCTCAGCGCCTGTTAATCTGAGCGAATATGAGCTGCTGTGGTGGAGAAATGTTACACTGTGACATTTAAAACAAGCTGGCTAGACTGTCCCAGACTCAGCAACACAAACATATCTGCTGCGGCATTAAAAAGCTTCTTATCTATAAAGTGGAAGCCCAGTGCCAGTAATGGTGATTGATTGTTGTACAAAATGCCACAATGACATTTCAGCTGTCAGCACATATACCTTACAGTCCTGTGGCTTCCTGTTGAATAAGCCTCAGACCAGAACTCCTTCCCCCGTACAACTTACCTTGCTTACAACAGCCTGTCTGCCTTCCTATTTTTCATCTTATTTCAACAGAATATTGCATAAGACAAAAAAAAAAAAAAACATGTAAGTCATTGCTGATGAATATTTAGAGGCTTAATGAATTCCTCTCGGGCTGGTTGCTGGACTTATGAAATACTTAAGAGGAAGAGAAGATAAGGTGCATATAAAAAAGATGCATTTCAAAAGGAAACCTTGCTTTTTTTTTTTTACTCAGGTCAGATTCCATTGTAGAGCAAGGGTGGGACTTTGGGTGTCGCTGGCATTATAACAGGGATAATGAGATGATGCTCTAGGGAGACAGGGATACTTGAATTAAATGAATTGTTGGTTTAGCAACAGGCTCTTTGAAGTCAGTCCAACCTGTATGGGAGAGAAAGTGTATGAAAGAAGTTTTTTTTTTTTTTTTTTAAAAGCGCTTTTTTTTCTTTGACTTTTTAGAAAAGAATGAGCAGTTTTGATAGAGCCTCCGTTTAGAAATAATACAAACCTCCCCTGCATTTAGTCGGTTAAAAATCCATCTCAGTTTCATTCACGCAGCCAAGTTGCATGTAAGCTTTTCACCAAAAGCTGCAACACGGCCCGGCACATTTAATACCACCAACATCCAAGTATGTTTCTTCTCATGGGTGCCCACTGGGCTGATGAATAATGTAGTCCTAATTTGATGGTGTGTCTCATTCTTCTCGGTGGACACCTCTGGACATGTTCTGGCTGTCTCGGGCCTCCCTGCTATAGATCGGTTTACATGGAGGTGTTTTTGTCTGCGACAGCCGAGCGTGCTCGGTAAACCCGCACACTGATATGGACTTTGTCACCATGTCATGATGCAGATTTTGACTTCATATTACACGGCCGTCTGGGGTCAGTCAGCTTTGTAAAGCTGTCTGACGCGCGCCCAGCAGCTGCTATGTGCTGCTGCCGGATGGTGCTGGAATTTTTTAATTATATAAATTTTCTTCTTGTCTCCCCCCTCTTGAACTATATGCAGAGGGTCGTGAATGTGTGAACTGCGGGGCCACGTCCACCCCTCTCTGGCGGCGGGACGGCACCGGACACTACCTGTGCAACGCCTGTGGACTGTACCACAAAATGAACGGCCAGAACCGACCACTGATCAAGCCCAAACGGAGACTGGTGAGTTTGAACTTTTCGTTCACGTAGCTTCACTCGGGAGAGCAAGCACCCAAATATGAGCACAAAGCAGATGCCGGCAGCACAATTCCAGGAAAGTTATATTTTCCCTATGATCTTCCTGGAATTGTTTGTCCCCCTCACCCCCCGATGATCCGGCTTCATGGCCCGTTACAATACAGCTACTATTGCCATTGTTCCTGCTATCATTATTGCTGGTACTTCTGATACTGTTACTGATACCGATGCCCAGGCTGCTTTAGTTAACACCACACTCAAGTAAATGAAGAGCAGAAAGAACCCACAGCATACTGGTTGTGGATGGAACATGTCTGAAAGCTGCTCAGACACCTCTACCACTAACCCTGAAGCTGGGTTCTAGCCACCTATCAATCAGTTAATCAGTGATGAAATATACTCAGCATATGTGGAACTTATTTAAGCATTTCTACTGATTTTTTCTTCTTTAGAATTTTTAAATGGACAATATTATTCTACAAATAACAGCAACAAAAGTAACAATTATAGTAACAGCTTGTTAAGACAACAAAAGGGGCTAATAAAGGCCATTGGTCCAGCTTTAATTGAAATAAAGCTTTTTGTATTTTCGATTATTTATTATTATTGGCTGCAGCTAGAGTAAAAAAAAAACAAACACTCATTTACTTCAACAGCAAATAAGGCTGTCGGGAGATTTTTTACAAACATTTCTGATAGGCTTTTTGAACACCCATGCGACTTTATTAATACATTTGGTAGCGTTGCTCCTTGATCTCCTCCACATCGTTCCTCCACGTGAAAGGTCCATTAGCCTACATTTTCCACTGGGTCGGCCCATGTGGCCGCAGCTTTTGCATTTTCAGCTCAAGTGTTTTTCAGAGTTGTGTTCAAAGGGGGCATCCAGTTGTTTCCTATCCGGATATCTGGCTAGCCCAGATAAGGAAGTCAGGCTCCCGGCTGTTTCCGCCTTCAACCAGCGTGCAGCATTCTCTGTGGCCAGACTGACATATATTGTAAAGAGATTATCACAACACTGGAGGACCCGCTTATGTGTGATGAGGCATCACACATGGGGCGGGGATTGGAAAATAAATGGATTTATGATCCACTCTTGTTTGTCATTCCCAATGGATTGTGTTAAAATTTCAATGTGCATATTCTTAAATTTTTCTTAATCTCACTCCAATAAAACAGAAATAATCCAGTGTGCCCACATTAAATTAATTAGAAGGGAGGGAAGAAACAAATGCTGCATGGGAAAACAAAACCAAAAAGAGGGGAAAAAAACAACGGTTCCTGGATGTAAAGCTAATGTTTCTTATTATGTGTGAAGAATTGATCTGTAATGGATGCAGGAGCACAATGTTAAGCACACCGGGTACACACTTGTACAACTTATAAACATTTTCTTTGGTCAGGGCACACACCATGCCTCAATTTTAACAACTTAATAAGTGTTTATATATTTCTATAAATTACAATAAGACAATTACCACACAGGAAGCATGACAAACAGCTGTCTACGTAAAGAATGTTGGCATTTCAGTTGAAATGTTTTGCTAAATTTGAGTCTGCTCAGAGTTAGGCATTTATTTAATGTAGGTGACAGGCAACTTTTGGAGTGTGTGTGTTGCTTTTAAAAATAAATAAATCTGCACATGGTTTTGTATTAAAAATTCAAATCCAAGTTGTAAGCTTAAGGGCTGTTTCAGTGGTTCAAGTAAATATGATCAAGCCACAAAATCCCGCAGGTGGTTGTGTAACAGTGATAACTCACACGTTTGGCTCATTGTTTATGATGTCTACTTTTTCTTCTTTCAGTCTGCTGCTAGACGTGCAGGCACCTGTTGTGCAAACTGCCAGACCACCACCACCACCCTGTGGAGGCGCAATGGGAATGGAGACCCGGTGTGTAATGCCTGTGGCCTTTACTTTAAACTCCACAATGTAAGTAGCTGACACACACACACACAAACGCACACAAAGCTGTAGGGTTTGGGGTGATGGTAAAGAGGTGTGGGGAGGGGGTGTAGCTGGCCCTTAACTGGTTAAGGGGGCGGACAGCATGTATCGATTTAGGAGCAGAGAAGCTGTGAGTGTGGAAGCAAAGCCTGCTCAGCCCGTCGAGCAGAACCCACCAGTCGTCTCTTTTTATTAATCCGTCGTTGTTTCAATGGTGGGCGTTACTCCCCGGAGAGGCAGCCGGGTGGGACTGTCATTCAGTGTAACGGCGTCGGTTACACTGATGAGGATTTGTCTGAGGGTGCTCCTTTCAGACCCAGCCTGGCCTCAGCCCCATGAATTCATATTAACTAGGATGGTTCTGTTTGGTTTAGACAATTAGACAAAAGCTAAAAAACGCCCCTGACTCGGCCCATAATGCAGCTATTAGATATGCAAAACAACTGCTGGTTATTTATAAGGTTCGTTGCACACTGGTGTAATTCATATCAGAGCACTGGATGACCATGACAGAAATGCATGTAAATGATTATTGGCAGTGCAACATGTGAAATATTTCTGTTGACATTTTCATCTATTAGCCAGTAAACAAGCGTTAACCGCTATAATGTATCATTCACACTGTCAGTGCAGCTTTTGTCTGGCATGCCTTGAGCTAATGCGCCGCTCTCTACAGGTCAACAGACCCTTGACCATGAAGAAGGAGGGCATCCAGACTCGCAACCGCAAGATGTCCAGCAAGTCCAAGAGGAACAAACGAGCAGTGGACGGCTTTGACGAGCTGTCCAAGTGCATGCAGGACAAGGCCTCTCCCTTTGGAGGGGCACCCGGCCTCACCAGCCACATGACTCACATGGGTCACCTTCCCCCCTTTGGCCACTCAGGACACATGCTACCCACTCCCACGCCCATTCACCCTTCATTCGGTCACCCCCACCACTCCAATCGCTCGCCAGTCTGGGCTGAACCTCACTGAGGGGCCCCCACATCCCAGACACCCTTTCGCCTGTAGGAGCCGTAACATCGCCATAAACACTAAATGGCTTCCGCTTCACTTTGAAAGCCGAGCAGACTTGTGTCGTGTCCACTGGTTGGAGGGAAGCGACGTTCAGTGGGGCTGAATAACTGAGGGACGCGTCATGCCTGGCCTCGATGATGGGACGCTGCGGAGAGAGCTGGACTTTAGCGCACTCTGCGTAGAGCTAATGTGACGAGGGCTTTGCTAGTCCCCGGGTGAACGGGGCTAACAGGAAAGGAGTGAATAGAGATGCTTGTCATTCTTTTTTGCTTATTTTTACTGAGTCACTTTGGTACCCACCTCTCCCTGACCCTGTAACAGGAGACTCAAGAGAGGTCTTAAAAGAACCGCTGTTTTCACCTCATGACCATATCGTTATATACTGAGATACATGCCCCCTCCACCCCCCCCCCCCCCCCCCGCCCCGGCTGTCACCCAGAACTGCTACAGACAGACAGAGGAGCTCCTCAGCGCTGGACGTTTTGGTTTTGGCTGAGCACAGGATGGCTCCACAACCCGTGCTGCTCAGTTGCAAACCAGCCAGACACACACACAACCAAGAAACCAGTGCTCTCCTCACACATGCTGGATTGTACACAACCACGATGTTCACCTGTTTTTGATAACAGAGTTTTATGGAAAAAAATACCAACGCAGTAAATAGAGTGTTTATAAAAGCTTAACTGCTATTATTGTTGTTATATTTGATGTTATAATTATTGCTACGATAATTTATTTTCACTCTTTAAGCTTTCATCAGACACACACATGGAAACATATGATTTTAATTTCATGGTTATTATGTAAAAAAAAACACTGACTTGTCTTAGATGAAAAGTCCCTGAGCTGTACATTTTTATCATTTTTCCATCTTACGAAGAAAAGGAAATAAAGTTTAATACTGAAGTGAAGCCTGTGTCTAGCTCCGTTGCTGTAAATGGGTATATTTTTTATTGATCAAATTACAGATTTCCAGAAATAATTCAGCAAACCAACAGAAATGTATGGTATTTAACCTACCACTGGGTTCCTGGGTACACTTGAACATTGTCCCTTGAACATTTACTGCAGATATTTCTGATTGTAATTCTGATTGCCTGTTCAGGGTGTGATGAATATGAACCCAAAATTTAATCTGTCCACAGTTTTTGTATGGTACTGAACTTACCAACTCGTTGCCCGATGAGTAGTGCTTCTTCATTAATATCATAAATGATATCAGATGGATCAAGGAAAGGTCTGTGATCCCTAAAGCGTGGTAATGCTTTGGTCAGGCTCCTCCTCTATCTGTGATGGCTTGTTGTTAAGAGAAGGCCTCTTTGTGAAGCGAAGGCCCCGGGGTGGACCATTGTGCCCAGACAGCAGGCTCCAGCGAAGGGCTCCGGAGTCACACACAGTCATGCATATGTATACACCCACATGCTTGTGCACACAGGCACAAACCCTAATTCACGTCCTCATTATAGTAAAGAAAAACCCAAACATGGAAGATGCTACGTTTCAATCTTTAACTGCTACAACAGCTATGGGTTCACATGTGAAAAACACTGAGTCATGATTATGTGGCGCTGCTCTCGCTCCCATCATCTGTCGAGTAGCCTTCCTCCTCTTGGACGTGGTGAGTGGAGTGAGAGGAAGGACAGTGGGTCTTTAGTGGGAGAGAGAAGAGGAAGGAAAGGCAATCAGGCGACCTGAGCAAACACATGGGGGTCTGCTCGAACCCTTCACACACAGATGTGCTCGCAGCTGAGGCTGCCAGGAAGCAGGCGTCAACTCTGTTTCTCCCTCATCTCACCCTCTTTTGCTTTCTCTTTGTTTATTTTTTCACTCCCTCTCTCTCCCAGCTCTCATTTATTCTGTTTGTCTTTTATTCTCCTCTTTTCTTTGTTGGTCATTCCGTCTCTGCCTCCCATTTGGACGATTACAGTAAAGGAGGAGGGCCGGGGGGGGGGGGGGGGGGGCTGAAGAAACTTTGAACACAGCCATTCACTAATGAGTCTGCCCGATTAAGGCCAATTTTAGGTCATCATTGCCGAGTTCAACATGCCCTCACACACCCACAGCACAAACCGTCCAATTAAACAGTCTAAGCTAAAAACAGACAGCCACCCCTTTCTGAACCCTCTACCCTCATCACATCTGCTGAGACTTCCCAGGGAATTGAGCGGTTTAATTTGTAAGTAATACTTAGTCATATGATTGTAAAGGTAAATGTTTTGTTTCCAGTGTAGCTGGCTTATGCTACACTGTATAAACCCCGACACTGACTTTTGGATATATACCACCATGGAAGACTGGTGGACTGCATCTGCCTGCCTGAGGGGGAGGGATCCTTTTGATCCACTTGCTAAACACCAGTGAAAATGTAACAGTAACGCACGGCTGCCAGTGAGCCGTCTAGCCATCTGCATGTAGTGCAGAGTTGTGGGAGCTGGGCCGAGTACAGGCCATGACTCCGGTGGGTTGTGTGCTGCTGCAGCCATCGAGCCTGCTAAGCACAGCTTGGCCACGCTCCCAGGCCTGAGAGGGGGAGATGCAGAGAGCGAGCACTCTTCAATGAGGCCCTCCAGAGGGAAGGAGCAGCCCTCCCAAAAATAATACAGCAGTCAGCCAAGCCAGTGACTCCCAGATCACAGACGTGAATATGTAAGTGTGGGTATATGCAAAGTTGCTATGATGTGTGACCCCGGTGGAGTTGGGGCTACAAATCAGCTCAGTGGCCTGATGTCAATCCAACTGTCAAAAAAATCTAAAAGGAAATGTCTGTCACTTCGTAGAAAATGTAAGACTGGGTGTGTAAGCATTAGCTGCTGTGCACAAATAAGCTTAGCAGCAAAGCGAAGTCAGAAGCTGGTGGTGTGGGTGACGTTACACATGGCCGCAGTAAACAGCCGGGGTTGCAAATAAGAACACGTTGGCTCCATCGGAACATATTGACAAGAGTAATTTCCATCTGTCCTCACTTCTGAATGCATTTTTTAAATACAATTCTGCCATTGTATTAACCTCCTTGTATGTGATCCTTAAAAATGTTCTGTTATTTATTGGTACCCAGACACAACAAGCACAAAAGGGATCCATGTTTTTAAGTGGCAGTATGTGACCCTCTAGCTGCATTTCATTAAATCCATGCAGTTTCTGTTGAAGTGAGGGCTTTGTAAACTTTTACTCAGCAGGCCTCACTAAACCAACAGTTAGACTGAGTGAGACATCCCCTCCTAACTCACATCCTGAATTATGTGACACAAAAAAGCCATAAAATAGGAAGTTACTTATCTTCACTATCAGAGTGGCATTCCATAGAAGAGATGAAGAGAAGAGATCTCGGATGCGTCGGCGGGGTGAACATGGTGGCCACCTAGATCAGAGCACCGAGAGGTTTACGACTTCAACCTGGAACTGGATGTTTCAACTCATCTCCACTCCCTACCTCCTTTTCTTTCTCCCCTCTGCTCTTCTGTTTTTACTCGCCAAACTCGCTCACCACCACCACCGCCACCACACATTCCCACTCTGTGCTCCATGTAACTATCTGTCTCTTCACCCCTCTCATCCCCCCACAGCTCCCACTCATTTCTTGTCTCCCACTTCCCCAGAATATTTGTTTTTCCATCAAATTGAATTAGCGGAATCAAAAGGTATCCCAACCATCCTCTCACAAAGTTGAGTTAGGGAGAATGAGATGTTGAAGATGAAAGGAAGTGCAGTGAAGTTCAAATGCAGGTCTCATAGTTTGTGTGTTGCAGTGGGGGGGGGTTGACCTTTGCCTGGGTCTTGCTAGAAAAGCATCCCTCCTTCCTCAGACCCTTAGAAGGATATTAAGCCTGCGCAGGGCAGTATTTAGATGACAAAAGTATGGGGCACACACCATCCAAGACTTAAGTTGCTCTGAAGTTACTTCATGGCCTTGAGAAAAAGCAGAACTGGAGCTTTAGTATGATGAAGCATAAACTACGGTATACCGTAAAAAGAGTGAAATGTATTACTTATCAAGTCATTGTGTTCCTGCTGAGACAAGACCCACGTGCGAACTTCCCCTTTTCACGGATCAAGAGAAATTCATAGAAAACACCCCTCTCTCACAGCTCCACAGGAAAAAGGTGGGTACGATCAGTAAAACAGCTGGTGTGCGCTATTCATGGAAATGTCAGCAGACATACAACCATTTGACAGTTGAATAACTACTAAAAACCAAGTCTAATCACCAGCACCATATAGCAATGATGTGATCAGGACAGCTCTTACAGAAGAACCTTTACTCTAAGGGATGCAGATCCAACAGCAGATAATCAGCAATGGCCTATGTTGACAAGAAGCAACCGCATCCTGACCTGCTAAAATTCCAAATCTCATAGATGCTATCTCGATATGACGAATGTTAGTTTGAAAGTGTTTTGATCCTGCGTCATTTTCAGCCCATTGTGACCCTTACTGGCCTTTAAGCTTAGTTTTTGTCCACCTCAGGAACATCAATGAAAGGTTGTTGGTTACAGCTGCATGTCAAGCTTGACTGGAGACATGGTTGCTGAAAGAAGTATTAAAAAAGAAAAAAGAAAACTGTGAAGCAAGTAGTTAAAACAGGAAGTACTTATGTAGTACTATTGGGACCAATTAAGACAATAGAAGACTAACAGAGACAGTAAAAAGAGAGTGATTACGAGGGGTACAGTATTTAAGTGTAATTCAGTGAAAGGTTTAATCCTGGAGGGTCTTTCCTGTATATGGTAAGAGTCTATACAGCCAAAATGACTAATTACAGTATGTTGACTTAAGGATTGTTGAACATTTTTCTGAATACTGAGCTGGGAGACAAGGGCTTATAACACTTAGTGCGAACACTGACAATACACAATATTGTCTGGCCTACTTGCAGTGAAAGATTTGATTGTGTCTGCTTCGGTGTGTCATGTGCTATAAAAGTTGCCATACGATGATTACACTTTAAACAAAAGTATTTTTAACCCTGTGGAATTTCTTAGTTGCATCAGTCATCTGGATTCCTTACAGTGAAACTATGAAACCTAAAAGGAGATTGAAAACAGAAACATTCATCCATGGCTCTTCATAGTTTGTGTTCATCAAAGGTTTCTGAGTAAAGTGTAATAATAATGAAAGCTCGTGAGCTGTGCATGGATTAAAGAGGGTTTTGTGGTCGCTGCCTCTGTAATGTCATTTGAATATCCTGTTAGTTGGTATTCCCTTTTTTCAGTCTAGTGCTGGGGATGCTGCTGCATGATTCTAGGGTTTTTCTTTTCTCTTTGTGTTAGGGTGTGGACATGGAGAGCACATCTCCCTCGACTCAACCTGAAAATTGGGTCAGCCTCCTCCCACCTGGGATGAAGAACATTCAGTGTGCCCACCTGGGACAGGTAGTGTTCAGGTCTCATTCATGCCATGTTCTGCTGTGCTTAGGCCCTCCTGCTTACCTGCTCCAACAGACAAATTCATCCCAGCTGTCTGAGAACAAATGAGCCCATTCATGTGGAGGCTCCCATTGATAAACCGGAGGGCAAGTACAGTACTAATGCCTAGGAGGGCTCCCGGGAGTGGCCGTCTGGATCAGCCATCCTCTTCCGCGCCCATATAATGTCGCCCAGCATTCCCAGCCCCTGCCCAGCTCCCCTTTGCTTTTACTGTCAGGTAACAGGAGACAGGTGTGCACGGGGGTGTCAAGGCTATCTTGGACGACAGCCAGGAATGAGAGGATAGGACTCAGTTGCCCTATCCTGGATGGATCCTCTGGACATTCCCAAAGGGGATGATGACCAGACAGGGGATGGGTAAGCAGCAGAGGCCCACTGAGACCTGATGTACCTCACCTAAACTCACAAGCTGTCGCACACAGTATTGAAAAGTTTGGAAAGCTGCAGGCGCAGAGGATTAAATGACAGAGCTATCCTGAACTAATTTTCCTTGGTCTCTTGAATCAAGTTAAAAACAATGAATAGCAGCTCCCGGTTTCCTGATGTATTCTATTGTCTCCAAATTGTTTGCTTACAAGCAACTGCCCTCACAGATGCCAGTCGGCTAGGCCTCATTTGAGCCTCCCTCGTCATGTCACTCATGCAGACACACCACATGAGGTGAGGGCATTCCTAGATCAACATTTGCCTGTGTTTACTTTCTGGATAAAATTTTGTTTTGTCTATTGTAATGTTTACTCAGCAAGTTAATGCAGAAGGGCAGATGCACACACACATTTTGACGCACCCACAGGCCAATTATGAGGAGAGAAAACAAAAACACAACAGGATTTACTTTTTAAAAAAAAAGCTCAATGTGTTCAAGTGAGCAAACTAAAGAAAGCAAAACATTTTTACAAATATAACATTAAAAAAACATTGACGTAACCTTAACATAGTCCACTTCTCTTCTCTTCAACTGTCTCCTTTTTCAACTTCTGTTTTACATCAAATTTCAGAGCAGGACACATGCGCAGGCATGCCATCACAACACAGTAGATGCCAGAATTCACTGGAGACAGAAATTATCAGCGGCATCACACACGCTCACTCACGTACTGCAGGCCTATCAGTTGAGGATCGGTATGAAAAAGGCCTTGTGCTCACTCATTGGCTCAGTGGGATGTTGCAACCCCAGCACCTAACTGGTCCTTATCTCCTCTGAGCAGGCTGCACATCTTGATATGCATCTGTCATATTTGTCAGAAAGAAAGACACCGCGGCGAGAGCACGATGAGTCCCAAAAAAACACAAAAAAAAAAAGCGGGCCGTTGACATAAACTCACTTCCCTGCAGTTTCTGCATGACCGTGATCATTTGCTTGTCAGTGTTGACCCCTTGGGTTGCAAAGCTGTTAGACACAAGCGAATCCAGTGAAGCCGAGTATGTGCAACATTGTGAGTGCTTGTATTTCTAGCTGTCGTGCATGTGGATATTGTAGCATGCCTGCTCGCTCACTGTGCAAGCATGCCTCTGCATGGGTGTACATTTTTGCACTCATACCGTCAAAGCTAAGAGCAGATTGTCATCATCCCATCCTAACGACTTGGCCATAACGACAGATAAGGCCCTGTCGTCTTGTCGTCATAGCGGCTTTTGTATCGGCTCCATCAGCTGCTGGGACGAGCTGATCCTCCAACTGTGCGGGTAGGAGTGCCTATGTGAGGGCACTCAGAGGAGCTAGCAAAGAGACAGCAGGGCAACACGTCCACCACGGAGCTTCTCACGGAGAACTGAAGGTTGCAAAGAGCACATATGAAAAGGGCCAGGGTTTCATTTCCAGAGACACGTTCTCTGTATGTGTTCCAAAAAACACCTTCATATGGCCAATAAGAAATATTCAAAGCAATCTAAAGTACTAAACTCAGTTAAAGAGGCCCGGAGCCATAGAGGCAGGTATAATTCTCTTTGCTTGCTCCTTTCAAGCCAAGTCTTCATCTCTTTGCTATGTTTATGCGGCTGATTGACATTTAACTTGTCAAATCGTTATCAATTGGCACCACGCACACACATGCACACACACACAAATACAGAGCATCTAATCCAGCTAATCCACTGAGCCAGTTCAACAATTGGTAACAAGGTTAATCACCCATGTAAAAATAAAGACAAGACCAAATTGACTGATAGAATTATTGCATTTACCCGTCTGATTAAAACGTTTCACCACTGCCATGGTTCACTAGAGACCATCTTGGGAAAAAAAATTAAAAGAAAAAACAACGCATGGAAATTAATTAAGTCACAGCTGCAAACAGCTTCTTTCAATTATTGGCACAAAGACCAAGCCCTGAAGTATGATAACAGGGTTGTACAAACACACAATAATAGCAGAGAGGAAAACTATGGAATCAGGGAGCTTTTAAACTCTTTATAAGGAGACTTTTTTTTCATCCAAGAGAAGCACGCTCCTTCAAGGGTTAAAAATCCACGGAACTAAACAATTTCTTATTAATTAAAAACTCACTGGACAACAAAAAATATTCAACTTCAGGTGAGCACCCAACAGCCCCTTGCTTCTGATGTAACATCACAGGCCACCATCGGTCAAAGTGAAGCGTATCGACTCGGTGTACTCGGTTTGCAGCCCAAAAACCACGAGCAGTAAGAAGGAGAACGAAACAAAGGAAAAGTGTGGTGGCTGTGAGGGGGCTCTCTGACTCGTTTCCTTGGCAGGATGACAAAACTGTGCGGAATGCAGTGAAGAAGGGAAAGAGAAGTGATCAAGAGCTCAAGAACGAAAAGACGGGGGGAAAAAATAGTCGACAAGTGGAGAGGGGCCTGCTGAATAAACCAGAATGGCAGAACATTTCCTTTCCCTGAATCATTTTTCTTTTCCCACCTCTCTCCCACTCTCTATATTTTCTTTGTAGTTAATAAACTATTAGCTATGTGTCTACAGTCCCTCCCAACATTAAAAATAATCTATCTGCCCTGATGGAAGTAATACATAGAAGATGAGTGCTGCTTCTCTGCACACAAACACAGAGACTGATTTGTATGTAATCAGTCCGTTGGAACTACAGTACAGTAGAAACCTCACATGCAAGCAGCAACTTTCATGCACAGAGACAATTTTCTACACACACTTAAACACAAGCATACAATTACAGTGATGAGGGCAACG
The DNA here is from genome assembly GCA_907169785.1 of Menidia menidia. NCBI lineage: Eukaryota > Metazoa > Chordata > Actinopteri > Atheriniformes > Atherinopsidae > Menidia > Menidia menidia. Next base: position 18,293,439 of record CAJRST010033334.1, on the reverse strand, counting down.
GGCTGTCCCTGTCAGGCACATTTCACAGTGGCCTATCATGGCCCGGCGCACCAGGCCTGTGGCCAGCCACTGGGTAAACACAACCAGCTCAGTCGCATGCAGTCTCACACACACTTCCCCAGTGCCATACAAAAAGCAAGCCCTAGTCACACATACAGGCTGCGTGATTAATGGAATGTGAGTATTAGATATGACAGTGTTATTGAGTCTCTGTGATTAAATGTCCCACAAAGGCACTGTAGCTCTTTTTGGTTGTTTGTTTTGCACATTGCTCATGTCCATCCTTTATCCGCTGATTCTGGAGTCGAGACAAGGCTGTGGGGCTGCTTCTTTTTTTTTGTTCTCTCCTTTAAAAAAAAAAGAATCTATAGTGGTGAAATGTTCTTCATACCTTACAGGCCCTTTACAGAAAACTGGCAGGAGATTCAAGTTTATGAGACACACACACACAACCACACACAAACACACACAGGACAGAAGCAAAGGACAGTCGAACTTTAGCAATTCCAAAACCTGTGTGCAAGGTCCTCGGCGTGCTTCAGTAAAGCTGTAAGGCTGTGAAGTTCACCGAGACTTACTCCGTTGCTTGTGCTGACAGAAGTAAATCCTCCCATTTACGCAGAGGACTGAACAGAGGCCACATGTTTACACAATGCTAAGTCAGGTCATGAGTCATTTGCACAGTTATTCAACAGTTTGAATGTAGTTTGGCTTCATTATATGCCCATCATGTGACAGCAGTCAGCCAGGGTGCCCCCCTCCACGGCTCCAATGCTCCTCTTCCCTGCACTGCGTCTTCGCAGGCCCGTCTCTCACCCCAGCCCCCCCACCTTCTACTGGCGCCTGTACGGTTAGTTAGTGAACGCCACAGGACATCATGTGACAAACAAGCAAACACACACAAACACGCGGCCGTGAGCGCGCACACTCGGGCACGCACACACACACACGTCAGCAGATGTAAACGACAAGCACCAACACATTCATTCGTCATTCCCCCCTTCCATTGACTTCTTTCATGTGGGCTGACTTGAATGAAGAGTAGAGCGCACCGACAATAGCATCTATTCTACTGGCAGCATCGAGACTCTGCGTTCATGTGCGTTTGTCAGCAGTGGCCAGAGACACCTTGAGGGCAAAAGTTTCACTTTTCGCTGGTACAGCCCTCAGAAACTTGGAAATGAACACTTCTCATTTAATGCAAAAGGTTAATCTATACTTGGGTAAGTATTTACACTCTGTATTTACACTCTGTGTCCTTGACAACTTGCTTGCCATAAATATTTCTAAGAAAGGAGACAGTCCAGTCTTTAAGTGCCTTGATTTATTTTTGGGGCATTTCTCCATATTCTGATGAATAGATGTCAGAACAACAGGAAATAATCTTTTTTTTTTAAAACAAGGCCATTATGAGAATAACCTCCTGTTGATCCCTAAACTCATTACCCGACCTCTTTACCTAGAGTATCTACCCCAGCTAAGACTTCCTCGAATCTCCCCCTCCTCACTTTCCCTCCTTGTCTGGCAGACCTCCAGCGTCTGAAACTCTAGACAGTGCTGGTTCTGCCCTTTCTACAAAATTTAGGAAGCCATTAGCGACATCAAATCATTACTTGAGGGAAGAGGAGAGATTGAGAGAGAAAGAGGACGAGAGGAACAACAAGAGACACACAGAGAAACAGACACAGAGTGCGCTATCGGATTTCTCCTGTTTTCAGTCACTCAATTACAATAATGTGCAGGGAGCGATTTTACTAATACATAGTGGAATGATACCTGTAATACAACGTAAACTAAATCTGTGAAAGAACACTGGATACACACTCTCCCTTCACTGTAGGTCGACATTGCAAGTATGAGCAAAAAGACACAAACTAAAATGAAAATCCATTTCCATAAGATACAAACTGAGACATCACAAGTTCCCACTTGTGCCTTAACACAAGATGATTTTTTTAAATGACAAAGAGGAATATAAAGCACCAACAACCAACCAATCGTCCTTCTTAACATATTCACCAATACATCTGCACTCCCTGACTCTCACTTTTAGTTACTCTCTCTCGTTACTGAACTGTCACCCCAACACTAATCCAGTTCAAATGTAAACAGGCTTAGGTCGTCATTCCTCACTTAAACCGTATCAAATGTATCAAAGCAGAGGCTCAGTGGTGTCCCTGGCTACAGAGGGGTCAGGGCAGGGCCATTCGGGGCCACACACTCTACTCAATTAGCTCAAGAGCCAGTTAGTCTGTCTGACCAACACCGTGTGCGTTTTGGCTCGCGTGTGCCACATGGAAACGGTCCATGGATGTTTGTGCATGTCCACAACTCTGTGTACACAGCGCCGTCTATGAGAGTGTAATCACACGTGTGTGTGTGTGGCTAAATGTAAATGGTGCTGTGTACTGGGTTAATAGGTCAGTTCATGGTCTTAAAGAGCATGAATGTGTGTATATAATCGAGTGTGTGTGTGCATGCGTCTCTAGCAGAGACATGAAGTCTCAAAGCTCCATCAACCAAAAAGGAAAATATGTGAAAGGTTGTCTGCAGGCTAAGGACAATAATACAGTCTGTGTTTGCAGCAGCATTATTTCTCTCGTTAAGTCAGAAGCCCTGGAGGAGTCCTCCGTGGCCTTGAGAGTGTGTTGCTCCTCTGTGGCAAAGACCCTTTTTCCCTCAAAGTCTCCATGAAATCAAATTCAGTGTTAAAAAAGATTTTATATGTCATGTGGTGTACGTCACGTACATACCTTATATATATATATATTAAGCGACTGTAACGTTTCTTGGAAAATGATAATGGAAAGAATTTCATGACCCTCCAGTCCCTCTGGGCATGTACAAAATTTTGTGTACAGTGACAGGCTTTCCTTCCACGACTGTAAAGCACAGGCGGCTTAGACGCACAGAGGTGGGCGGTGCCTGCTCAGCTCTACGGGGCTGACCAATCAGAGCAGACCGGAATTCGTTCAGCTTTTACTGGAAAGACATGAATGTGAACAATAAAAAACAGCCCTCTGCTAAATATTTTGGGACACCTTTCAATGTTAGCCAGAGAGCAGTTTATATGAGTTTGCTCTGGCTTCAAAAAGAAGCACAGCTGGTGTATATTTGAGTCGTAATTGGCTGTGTAGTTATGAGACCGTCTCTCCTACAATAGTCTTGTCATGGCCTGGTAATCTTTCCTAGATGGGCCATGCCACTCTTTATAAAACTAGATATGAGATGGACTCTTCACCCCTATGACATAAACATACATTTTGGAAGACAAATTTATGCTACTATTGCCTTTAGGTACTGTTAAAAGCAAGTATTTTATATTAATCTGAACAAATAAAACAAGTTATTCAGCCATCAAGAAAAAAAGCTGAATTTGTCTATTTATTGCTGATCAAAATCTACCATTACATCTCACTTTGAAGGAATGCAGCCATGTTTTTTGCCCAAGGGGAGGATTCCTGCTACTTACAAGGAACTGTTTTCTCTAGATAAAATCCTCTCATCTACCCTTTGACCTTTTTTCTAACATGCCGTTGTAGTTGATATGTATGTGAGAATCAACCACAACTAAAGCTCTCATTATCAAACTATCTTATTTCATCATAAACAGGAAGAGAAGGCGCTTTGGGAAACTACAATACAATCAATTTAGTTAGCAAATTGTAAGTCAAAATGATCCTAATGGTTACTGACAACCAAGAACAGACTGGATGTAATAAACACATCACAAAGGTGAAAATCTGGTATATAAAACCTTTTTTTTCTTCAATTAAATTGTCAAGCAATCATCACCATAATGGTCAGCATATTTTGTGAAACCCTCCGGTCCCTCTGGGGACCTGGAGCATAAGGGGTCCTCCTCCCAATCTGAGTCCCAAGCCCATCACTCTTCCTCGGGCACTCAACTGTCAATCCATCCCTGATCTGGGAACCTTGTCTTATCTGATCCCTCAGGGCTCCCTGGAGGACGGAGGGTGGAGGTGATGGGGCATCCCAGCCAAGCCAAGCCATGTCTACACACCACCCAATAAGCAGCTATTGCCTGACATTCTCTCAGCAATGCGTAACCCAACTGTTAGAATGTGTCTTCACTAATGGTTTCCACAATACTAATATGTGAGATTGGTCATGTAATGTGCTGTAATCTTATCAGCCTGTTATGCTTGCTATGCACTCTAACATACAGGCACAAACATGTTTACAGAACGCTGAAATGATAACAGGTGAACAAGAAAGCCCATTTATAAAACATTCAGTGAAAGGAAAAACATTCATATCCTCTCCTCAAGTAAAGCAAACAAATGGAAACAATAAAAAGCACACATGCAAACATCAAGCCAACATATGTAATATACATATACATCAGCATCAAAAGAAACTGAAATGTCAGCAGTGCAGAATTCGATCAGCTAGTACTATCCATCAATGTTAAGAGCATGTTTTAATGTCACAGCTACTTATTGTCAGATTACTGCGGGGAGATAAGTATATTTTCTTGCATTCCTCCACCAACAAACACTGATACTTTATATGTCAGTAGTCAGTACATACTCACTTGACTGTTGCTTGCTCAGCATTCTTTTCTTCAATTATGAAAAAAAATATTTTTGCCATGTTTAACATTATGCACATAATATAAAAATAAATAATAGAACATCTTAGTAGTGACGGGGAAAAGGGGCTTTAAAATTATATGTAAATCTCTTGGTTTATCATTTCTTTGGTACATTACCTGCATTCAAAAGCTCACGGCACAATCAACCTTTTATCGTGTTCCATTAAGGTTAGTAGGTCATCTTATTCCCTCTTTCACTTACAAACAAGCTGATGATTTCCAAATATTGAATCAGAGATAGTGGTGCTCATCCATGCCTCAAACATATTTACACATTATTTTTGTTACCTGTTATTTAGTAGTGGAAACCAGCCTCCAACTGCTTTTTATGTGTGTTTTGTCCACAATTCTAATCCTATTTCATAGAATTTCATACACATACACTCCACGTCCTGGAAGGGGATTCAACAGTCTACAACACTTCTCTGTAACAAAGAAATAATAAAAACGGGGGATTTGAAGATCTTTAGGAATGACCTTGTAGCCATTTTCTCTTTTCTGATTATAGCAGAGCTGATGCTGTTATCCTTCCTTCATCATTGTGCACAAGACAATGGAAACAATCAGCTCCTTTTAAGATAGTAAAACCATCAAAAATCGGTTAATTCAGGTCATGCGCATACAGAGAATGAAGCACAAGTGAGCCTTGTTTGCTATTTATCCTGTTTGGGGATAAAACCTAAATTAACTAAATTGAAATTAATATAATTGGTGACATTAAGTGTATCCAGCCTATATTAAATGTGTCCATTTTCTTCTTTTTCAATAAAATGATTTTAGAAATCCAGTTCATTTGTGTTTCCAAAAAGACCTTTAAAAATAAACGCTGATATCTCTAACTAGCTCTGTATAAGATCCCACAAGGAACCTTGAAGGATCCAAGACTTTTGGTTGCGTTATTGCAACAGTACAAATCATTAGTGCGATGCTTCTTACTGTATACGATCCAATTTGAATCACTGGGAAAAAATACAATTTTTTAAAAAACTTCTCTTAAAATTGTACAAGCCTGCATCCCTTTGACCACCTCTTTTTGTTTATGACATTGTTCCAACGTGTCGACCTGTCTCATCCTGTTTATCGACAAATTCAATCGTGTAGGAATAAGCTCTGTCAGGTCTTGCTGCTAATCATCCTGAGGCTCGTCCATCAGACAGATTCAATTGGAGCCTTTTAATTAATAATACCGTTTATCAGGGGGACATCAGGCGCTGGAACAGAGGGTGGGGGTAATAGGACAGGGGACACTGGGTGCTTGTCTATGTAATTGGGATGCCTGATTAGGCTTTGGAGGAAGCTTTTAAGCATGCAAGGTTATCAGTGCTCCTCCCTCTGTTTGTCAGCCTCTCCTCAATGTGGGCTCCTGTATCTTTTGCTCTTGTCTTGCCATTTTGATTTTGTCATCGTCTCCTGCTGCTTCCCATTTCATTGACTATTCATAAAATCTTTGCTGCCTATAACATAAATCGAAACATTACATTTCTTAAATGCGCTGTCCAGAATGTGTACAATATGTCTCAATACAAGGATGACTTTAACATGTCCCTGACGTCTGTGCTTGAGTCATACTTACAGTGGCAGACGGAAGCTCAGCACTCAGACAAGTGGACAGCTCCTGTCCAACCTGATGTGAATGGAGACTTATTGATCTCATTCGGCTGTGGTTTCTATTTCCAACCCATAATAGTCTTTCTACACATTCCGTTTGTCCCTCTTAATTATAGCTGGCCATAATAGATCTATACAACTCCCCTGAGACTCAATGGCTTTCTCGCCCCTTTTTGTTAACCTGCACTGTTTTTTCTCAATTTTCCCCCTCCATTTCCTCCCCCGCCCTCAGCTTCTCTGCGCTCTGGAATCCCTTGGGTTTTATTGTAACGGCCTGTCTGGTGTAGGCCATGCAGATTTTCTTTCTTTGTGTTGATGTGCACTCATGTGCTCTTTTAAAAATGTTTCAAATTGACCAATATGGCCACAGCAAAGAAATTCCCATAAGAGTTAAATGAAGCATCATGCTAATGTGTGCTACGTTTGACTTTTTGCTTGGTACTGGGCAAACTACATTACATAATATCTCTGTAGGAGCTGAACATGAGGATCACATGTACGGGTAGCATCTTAATTTTGAAGCACTTGGGATGAGTGAGTTAAATGACCCAAATGAAATGATCTGATTTTCATCATGCAGACATTAAGGAACTTAATGCAAAGTGACTAAAGTGTAAAGGCTGTTAAAATAATGTCAGCGCCAAGTGAGGAACTAAGTGGATGGAATTAGGGATAGGGACAGGAAGGAAGATTAAAGAGTGTTGAATTTTAGTATCATGACTTACTGCTTCTGACAGATCAAACAGCATCTTTGTTAGTCTAAGGCTAAAACAAGTCTTCCTCCTTGCCTCTTCATCTTGGTATGCTGAAGTCTAAGACTGTCCACCCTGTCTTGGTATCTTAGCTTTTAACCCTAAACTCTCAATCTTTACCTCCAAAATGTTTTAAAAATATTTATGTTACATTTTTGTCCATCTGGGACCCTTTTCTCTCTTATCCACTTGTCAAAAGTCTGTTGATTGAGAGCTGTAGTGTTTTTTGGGCACAGTAGAAGAAAATAATCATGTACACAGGGGGGGAAAAAAGCCTCTTGTACTTTAAAATAGTTCTGTTGATGATACAAACAGTTACAGAGGACTAAGAGCAATAACACATGCATCATTGTGGATTGAAACAAACCAAATTTCTTCCTACTTCATAAAAGCATGTCCCATGTGACTAAAATCTCACAGAGAGATAATGATGCTGGGGGACTGTGTTGAGGAATTCTTTGATCTTTGTTTGGCTGTTTGGAAAAGACCCGTAAATCATCAGAGAACAGTCTTAAAATGTGTCACAAGTGAGAGTCGGATAAGAGATTAGGGGAGGGAGGGCTGGGATGATGAAAACAGTGCTTACATACCAGTCTGTTTATGACAACGATCACTCAAACACTCAACCCCAAGCCAACAAAAGGCTTCATTTGTGTGTAACAGGTATCTGGTAAGGAAAGCTACTGAGCTCCCTGGATTGTGTTTCATCAACATCACGTCAACATCAACTTCTCAAACGGACTGACTTTGTTAAATCAACCAAAAATAGCTGCAGTTACGCATAAATGGGTGACACTTCAATAAAGCATGCATTTTTGTTGGATTTTAATTGTAGAATCTGTTATCTTCAAAACCTTTTTACTTTAAATACAGGCTCTTTTAAATAACAATGGACTAGTCTGTAGCTACAGAGCCTTTTATTACAATCAATTCAACATGAGTTTATCTGCATAAAATGGGTTGAATGTTTTCAAATTGAAAGATTTCTGCTTGTATTTTTATATTTTTGTACTACTGACTCATTCCGAGTCTATGGCTCAGAAGGAATGGTGCTATACACCGATTAAACAATGACATGTTGAGTAAAAGGCAGATGAATACTAGGAAGGTTTTATATAGAACCAAGGTTCAACATTGTCTAGCGACAATGTAAATCAAGTTGTCGTTAGATGAATAACAGACTAGTGGGTGCACATTCCTCAAAATACCTTACTCATATAGAGCTGGAGCTAGCTGTCCTATTAGACATATAACATATCTCATAACATATGAGATATTAAAGTTCATGGGAGCTTCTTGTGATAGTTTCCTTATCTCTCAAACTTCTGTTTTCTCAAACAGAAAAACACTAACAGAATGAGAGCCAGTATTTTATTAATTAATTTTATTTTTATGTGTTTGAATTAACCAAAGTTGCAAAGTTAAAAAAAAAAAATGTTAAAAAAAAAGAGAGAGAGAGAACATAGGCTAAACTGCAATGACCACTCATGCCCACTGATAACCTTGCCTGCTGGTTTCCTCATATCCTTCCCGGCTCTGTTTTGGTTTAGTGAGGTCTTTAGTGGTTGGACCAGGGAGTTCTGTCCCGCGGCCCATCCGTTGGCTGGTTCCTAATCCAGTTAGGGCTAAGGGGGTCTGGCGTTTCCCGTCTTGGCTACACAGGCTGTGCTAAATGAGGTTTTTACTTGCCCTGGGGAGTCCAACTTTAATGGACGATAGTCAATGAATTCATGAAGAAAAGAGGCAGGCTCATGCAGGAAGGGCTGCTCAGACAAGAGGAGAAGGAAGAACAGTGGCATCAATCAACAGGTGAAGCCATCAGTCCATCAGCTGTGAATCGGTTGTAAAGACCAAGTTGCATTTGCAGGAGAAGCACAGAGAAAACCTCCAATGCATTCTGGCCTTTATGACGTCATGGAAGAGTTTGGAGATGATGCTAAGCCTTTCGTCAATCAGCATTGGGATGGTAGATTTATTGCGACTGCTCAGCACATTTTCCTTTTTCAACTGTTGGGGGAAAAACACTATTGTACTTGCAAATGTATTCATAAGTCATGGCCAATGCTTCGGCTGCTTGGAGGCCTTTAGCAGAGAAAAAAAAAATTGCTCCATCTAAAACCCTGAACTCCGTCTCTCCTATACATAAACAACAAAAACAACCCTCCGCTCCACCCTTTCCCACTGGGTCCATGGGATGGGCTGTAAACACAGGGGAAATGAAGTAACACATACACATGCACAAAGTGTATGCACAAAAAAAAAACAGAAAGCAGTGGCATGGGAGCACCATTCAGGCCTCCGTTCTTCTCTCTCCATCGAAGCTGTCAATCTCAGAGAATTTCTCATTGCATCCCCCCTCCTGACCAAGAGACCTCGACCCACCTTTTAAGGCCTGGAATATTTGGTCCTGCCAGTTGTCATGGGAACCATCCAGATGTTGGCCTCTGATTAGCTGGTGACGGTCAAATGAAATCAGAGGAGGTGTGATAAGATCGCAGAGCGACAGAAACTGGGAGAGTGGTGGCCGCAAGCGAGAGAGGGGAGATTGTGGGGGAGTCATAGAATTCATAGAAAAGGGGGGAGATGGGCATTAGAGGGGTCTGCAAACGCTTTGGTACACGACAATGAAATTCAACGAGGAGCTATTTTATGTTGAAATACCTCAAATTTCAGTCTGTTCAACCTTTGAAGCAGATTTCCCACTCTAAAAGAAATGCGTTCTGTAACAAAATTCCTCGTGAGCATTTATCCTGTTAGACAACAGGACTGCAGTCACTATTCTGCATCATTTCTTTGAAAAGTTGATGTCAAGTGACTCCGTAAGTTTGAGGTGAATGCTGTGCTTTCGCTTTAAGAAACAATTCTCTTTCCCCTACCTGTCCCGTAAGTATCTAATCGCATCAAAAGTCCCATTTCCTGTCAATGAAATTACATTTAACATTTCCCTCAAGGTCCTTGTCCAAAGTGACCCCAAAATCACTGTGACTGATAAGGGTGCTAACTAGGTAAAAGCAGGAGCACTTCCCAGTGTTCAGTCAGTGAATAGAGCTGTAGTGCAGGGAACGTGGGGAAGCTTTCTGCCTCTGTTTGCTCCATTTTCCAATAAACTCCAGCAATCAGATCAGGACTGCTTTAAATGGAAGACTTGATGGCAGCAGGCTGCATTAGCCGCTGGTGTCCTCCCAATCCGATTAGACAGAGACAGTGACAGTTTCCAGCGAAAAGAGACAGGTACATTAATACACACATGGGCACACTAAAACACGAGGCAAAGACATGTTTTAAATAGGAAGCTTTCAAACAAAGGCCCATGCAAGTTTCTAAGTTGGCATTATAACAGTAGTTGGATGGACGGACCTCTCAGTATCACATACAGGCGGGACCTCTTGTGGCCATTTGTGGTGCTAATGAGATGGTCAGAGGCAGATGTCATTGTTGTCAAGCAGTCAGCCACTTAATGTTTCATTTGGGCATATTAGCAGCTCCTTCTGGGCAGGGGTCATGCCCAAAGGCTATATTATAGCTCTGTTACAGCACGCACAGATGTGTGCATCATTGTGGATGTGTGTCCATGTGCCCCGTCAGTGATTTATACATGCAGAAAACCACCCCCTCCATCTTTGCCCCCCTGCTTAAAGCACCAGCTTTTTATTTTTATACAACCAAATACCCCCAATTGTTTTTATGCTAACAATGGGGTACTTTCCAGCAAGCCTCACCCGAAAAGTAACAAGCAGTTTAAATCAACGGGCACTAACATAAAGATGGTTGCAATATCTCAGGATGTTAAAGGTTCTATCAAGGTATCTACTTTTCTTTAAGACTTACAGGAGAAAGAATGGCCCCTTAGTGTGCTTATCAGGTAAAATAAACCTCAATGTTGCAAAGTAATGGCAGGGTTACATGAGAATGCATGTGTGGGGTAAAGCATAGAAACTCTGCTCCTTATCAGAGAGCTAGACACAGAGGAGTGAGACGGCACTTAACAGATTTAGACGGTCAGTGAAGCCCAACACCTGGTAGGAGAGAAAGAGGGGAGTAAAGGCATATCTCATGTTTGAATGCAGGCATCTCACCCTAAGCTAAGGAAAACATAAAACAGCAGTAAAACTTTAACTGAGGGACAACGTGGGCTATAGCTGTTTTCTAAAATGCTTTGCATCTATTCAACCCACGTCCGTCTTAGGCTAGGAAAGGGTCCCTTCTTTTACAAGAAAAATACATGAATGCACATGTTTAAGAAGTGTAGAACATCACAGCAACAATCCTGGACAGTTACACCTTACAAACACAGACACACAACCACGAGTTGAAAAACTGACATTTTGGGTAAATAGGTGGTTGCTGCAGCCTAATGGCTCTTTGATAGAGGATATTATAGGGTGGACAATTTCATGGTGACCAAAGGTATGGTGAACCCAAACTGACTACAGACACCTTGAGAAAAACCAAGGATTGAAAGAGGTATATTGAAATTTAATAGAATAATTGGAGTAAGTCATTTGAAGGATCCTGGTCACTGAAGTAGTGTTTTGATGATGTTTCAGCTGATCATTAAGGATCCTTCCATGACTTTAAGAAGCACAAAGTGCTTTACCAACGAATTTGCTGTGCATGATCGTTTTTCTTTTGTGTTTAACAACCTTAGCAGTTCTACATTTCTGTGTAATGAACACCATTCACAGCTTTTTGGAAGAGAAGGGATAAAGCAGAAAGTGCAAGTATAGGTGCGAGAGATTCAAAATCAGTTTACTCGGCATAAGTGAGAGCTGATAAAAGAAGACCACCGGCTGCTTTTTAGTGTTTTATGTTGGAAACAAATTTGCGCAGTTCTGCTTTACCTGACACTTTCTGATCCTGTGGCTGATGATGGACTGCAGATCAGCCAGTTAATTTAGGCCACATAAAAGCCTCTCATCTCTGCTGAGGTAGATTACTGTAATAGCAGCCTTTCTCATCTTTTGATCTTTTTTTACTGCTGTGTTGGTTCATTTGCATGTGTCAGATATACAGCTTTATTTAGTGCACTTTTTGATGGGAACAGGAGGGATTCCAGATACTAAAACTTGACGCAGATTAGCACTGACCCCCTGGATCTCGCATGCCTTTACTTCACATACGTATATGAACATTTTATCTAAGCACAGGTATGCACTCGCATTCCATAAAACTGTAAACAGGACACAAACATGTAAGGTGTACACATCCAAACATCCTACAGGGGGAAAAAAACTCATAAAGTGATCCGTAGATACATAAATGCTGTATATTCAGACACAAGGGGATGCAAATATGCAACAACAAACACTGCTGCTTGCACATCAATGACAGCATTGGACTTGTGAACATTCTCTCAGACCTCAGCCTGTCATCCTCATGTCTCTCTCTAGTGCTTCTCTGCGGCAGATATGGTCGATGTGGACGTGTACTTTGTCCAGATCATCCTTGAGATGAGATGAGAGGAAGTGGGAGGTATTGTTCTTCCTGTGGCGCTAAGCCCCTGGGCGATTACCCTGTCAGGAAGGAGAACTCAGCGGCAGCGCTAACTGCCATAAACCAGTACTAAATCCCAACTGATCGCAGAAAGAGGCCGATTTTACACTTTAGATTCCTCCCATCTCTTAATGCGGCCGATGAGGCAGAGGAGCTTCGCCTCTCCCTCATCTTATCCGCCGTTGCTATCCTCCTCAGCCGGTGGCGTCAACCCCTAAGCTTGCGCTGCAGGGATAAGACTCAACGCCTTGTCAGGCCAGATCAATGTGATTTTACAATGCAGTCCGAGAGAGGAGCCCGTATAGCCAAAAGTGGCTGCACAACAGCACACAGCCCTTTCAACAAAGTCGAGCTCAGTTCAAAAGTGATTCTTACCACCCCTGTTTATCCGTCCTGCTCAAATAAGATACCAAAATCTCACAACAATCTTACACACAGAACCTGCCTACTGGATCTCCTAAATGTGACTACCTCACACATACCTGTACTATCTCACCCCCTCTTCTCTCTCTATCTTTTTGTTTATCACGAGGTTTGATCACTCTGAATGCCTCATTGAACTCATCAGTTTATCTTATCTGTTTTCTCAGAAACACTCCTCAGGACAGTTCCCCAAATTCCTCCTCAAGCTGTCAAAGCACCTTTTTTAACTTAACATAGAGCAAAGATGTCTCTTGAATACATTACTTTCATGTATGTTTGTGTGACAGGGGATGTTTATGTTTGAAAGGATTGAGACATTGTCAAGATAATGTTGAATTCATAATGAGGTCAGTGATGATGTCAGTAACATTACAATAAAACTTGTATTATTGCATTTCCTTCAGGAAGCAAACTAAGGCAATTTTGTTTGAAGGCGGGCATGTGGACATAGTGAAGGTGAAGTAAGAATAATGGTAGCTTCACTATGACATCCCTACCCCTGCCAAGTCATCCAACTGATTTCCTGTTTCATTCCGATTATTATACAGGCCTGCACCACTACATCATCCCCTCCTTCTTTTTCTCCTCTCCTTTATTTTTTACGAGTGACAGTTGGGGAATAAAGTAGAGCATAAATCTCTGGCAGTAATAAAGCTGCTCGGGCCAATGTTCCTTCCTAATTCTGGTTCGTCTCTCCCTCATAACAAATTTGTACTTTTTACAAGACAAGCCCAGGCTGCCTTTCATTGCTTCCACTAAGTCGCCCTCAAGTGTCAGCTCTCAATCCAGGTTTAAGAGAAGTGGTGGATACACACTCAAGAGCAAACACATCCCCAAGTGGAGCAAAGCACAGAAGCACGGGCATAAATGTAGCTTGCTCATATGCTTTGCCCTCCACACACACAAACCTTTACACTCACTCACACACACACACACACACGCAGTCCGCTTTGCCTGACCACATTCTTGTAAAGGGCAATCATGAATCTTAAAGGAATTTGAGTCCTGAACTGGTAACACAGCCTGTGGCAGCACTCCTCCTATCCCCAATAAAGTCTTCTCTGGGTGGGCAGGAGAACCCCACCTCTCTCTGACCTCCATCCATCATTTAACAGGGAGTGCTCGCCTCCACTCAGTGAGTGAAACCCTAAATCCATCTTCCAGAACGCAGCACCAACCTTCATGCAGACACGTGCACAAACTGTGCACATACCCTCAAGCACCTAACCTGCTAGAAGCCTGCAGGTGTCAAAACATACAGGAACCTCAAGCCCATGGCTCACAACCATCTAATCAGTCAACTGTTAGACAATGCCGTCAAGTGGTCGGACATTCAGCTCTTGACTTATCTCCAACAAATCCATTTTCTACACCTACTGTAGTGACAAGAGGAGAAGACAATAATACAGGAAAACCAGTATAAGTGCAGTTTTCAAGAGAGCAGATTATTGGTCACCCCTGAAAATCTTTTATCCGACAGTAAAAGGATGTAGTTGAATTCCCACAGCTGGAGCTTAAGTTAAGGAACTGAAACAGAGGACTAAATCACTGCAGCAGATAATTCACAGAAAACTACAGTCAGACCTCAACTGTGCTGATTTAATTGTGTTACGAGCGATCTCTGTTATGACTAAGCTTAGTATGCCTAAACTAATGACAGTAAACTCAAATGGAGGAAGTCAAATTTGCCTGGCAAATTAAATGGATTTAAAAAAAAGAGAGCAGTTATGTATTGGGTTCATCTGTATTTAACAGCAACCACAAGTTATCGCAGAGAGGAGGGGGGGAGAAAAAATGGTTTAAGTCAGACAAGGCTGAAGCAAATAATTTTTCCACATCCCTAGAGGTATCCAAACCCACATGCACTTTTCAATGGTGTCTTCTAAGAACACCGTTGCAAAATTAGACTGTTATCACAGCTTCCATCGCTTCCGCACAAAGAAAATGAGAAACTCAGTAGAAGAATTCATTTCAGTTAAGTTTAAGTGAGGCAATTCTTCCCATATCAGATAAGTCTATGAAAACTATTCCGTGTGAGAAAAGAAGTCCAAAATCCTCAGAATCTCAGGATAAACAATGTTTTCATTTTTTATTTTCTTTGCCAATTACATAAATAAGTGAAAACCCAGCATAAAACACTTAAAGAGCAAGAAGGAAGAAAATTAGAGTGACTGCTTTCTTTTCAGTGCCTTCCTTTGTCAGCTGTCAACAAAAAGGAGATTAAATAAAGATGATGTCAAATGGCAGAGGGAGTTCCCTCACACCTGCTATGGTCATTATTTAAGGCTTGGTAAGCAAAAATGTATAAGAGCTTTAGCTTACTGATGAAAACGTTTTTGCGCAATATTTACGTACATTTTCACCAAACACCATATGAGAGTAGGGGCTGTTTTCGTGTATCATGTCTTAAAATAGCCCTGATGAAAATCCATATCTTATAAGGAACCATTTTTGATAACACTGATAAAGCATTCCTGTGCTGAATCACCATACATTTTTCTCAGTTGATTCATCATTTCATATTTGATGCATCACTAATGATGATGTCAAATCTAAATGACACCACTGCAGGGTTTTAAATGATTTTCTTGCACCGGAATTTCCAGACTATAAGATGCTACTTTTTTTTAACACTCTTTGAACACTGTGGCTTAAACAATGATGTGGCTCATTTGTGGATTTTTACTGGCTAATGACCTCCATGCTGCCAAAACATTTAGCCTCATCACATCAGACCAATAAAATTAGAGATCAGGTTGGAAAAAACATTTACAAGTTACACATGTAACCATTTTCCTATCAGTTCATTTCTAAGAATCAAGCTGTGTGACACTTCATAGAACTTCTAAATGTTTCTGTAATGCTTGTGAAAGATGGTGAGAAATTCACACACAGAGGAAAACAGCAAAATACATACACAACTGAACAATAGGCAAACTATTTTGCTCAGCACCGTAAAGGAAGATAAAATCTCAATAATTCCCCAATCTTTTGAGCACGACAACATGCTCGTCACTCTTTAATAATGGGAATCTCCCCAATACAAAGGATTCAAAAGAAGCCATCACACCATCAAACTGTGCTCAATTGTGTACTCTATATACAAATCCATGCAACTATATTGGCTTATTTATGAAACCAAGAACGTCACAACTTGTCAGTTTCCCTAAAATGAATTATATTTAATTTCTTTAACTGTTATATTTGACCAGGAAATTATGAGTTTTGATCAGCAATAATGAAAAGTTTCTCAATGCTAACATCAAAGCCATTTGGGCTTCAATAATGTAAGGACCAGATGATTTTTGGATATGTACAAAAATGGCACTGGCAAAATGGCTTTCTATCCTCTGGGCAAGTCTTACCTATAGAACAAGCTGGTGTTCTCCTTCTTTATTCTTTGATTGTCCATTCTACCGTGACTGCTGGCTCTGAGAGTATGAAGCATAAAAGTGTGAACCTGAAAGAGCAAGGCGGTGCTCAGGGCCACGGTCGACAGGAGAACACTCTGAAAAGCGAGTCCTTTAATGCGGACAGCTGCTGCAGTTGGGAGAACAGTAGGACCCAAAATGGAGGTACTGATACTTACATATTTTCTGTTAATGAAAACTTGAGCTCAATGACTCTTTTCCAGATGCCCTTTTTATAACTCCAATTCACAAGCAAAAAAAAAAAAAGATTTGATCACACTTAAGATATCAAGAGTTCACCAAACAGGGTGTGATATTTGAGATGGATTGCACTCTCTGTACAGGAAAGCTGTACTGTCTGACCGTCATGCCTAAAAAATATAATTTGAGAAATATTGGTCAAAACGTTACATTTGCGCTTTTTCAAATGTACACATTTTTTTGCCTTCTGTGTAGAAAATTTGGATGATACAGATATTTGGCGGGAAAAGGCAATCAAACAGATGCAACTACTTTAAATTTATTCTAAGAGGGTTAAAAGAATTTCTCCAAACAGCACAACTGATTTTTTCACTGGTCCGCAGATTATTGGAAAGAATGCATTCCAGCCTGAGATTTAATGTTTGACTTCACTTCTTTCAGTGACAAAAGTAAAGAATAAAAAGTGCTTTCACATCATTGAGTACATGAAGGATTTAGTAAAAGACCAATGAAGGTCTTTTCCCCCACAACATGTACCTTTAGTCCTTTGGGTTCTGCCTCTTGATTTGACTTGGAGGAAATAAACAAATCTCGGATGAATGCAACTGTGGACACGGAAGATGCTGAATCTATTCACAGCTGTCGAGATCTCATTTCTTATGTTAATTGGTACTGTTTACAGAGCACAAAAGGAGGAACTTGGAATAGCAGAAGTGAAACGTCTGGACAGTCCATAGTTTGAAGAAGATCACACTGTGAGAAACCAGACCGAAACCTTCAGCATTAAATTAGAAATTTAAAGCTCCCTGGCTTCAATGAAGCTTCCACAACATTTCAGAAATTATGTATATTTTTGTGCATAAAACATAGTCGCACAGGCTTCCAACATACCAACATTCAGTGTTAAGGCAGCCAAATATAACCGTTATCTCTATATTACCTAATGAGTGTTCTTTTATATTTGTCCTTTTTACAACTGCTTGTTTCACTCTTGACTGACTGGGCTGTGTGTCTATATATGGCTGTCTTTAGGTATGGGTCATTTTAGTTTTTGTGTTTAAACCTACTCAATTAGAACAAACAAAAGACTTATGTCTTTATCAACAGCAATCATAATTCTCTGAAACCATTCAACACGAGGAGCTTCAGGGTTTTTTGAGTAAAAAAAGAGAGACCATACTCTCAGGAGTATAAACCCTCCCCACAACAAGTTCAGAGGTCCGATAGTACCGGTAAGTAGTGTGTTTCAGTCAAACAAATGCCTATCAAGAGGGTAGCATGTAGCAACCAAAGCTTAAAAGTCTCACTGCGAAAAGGAAACCCCACAAACTGGCAAAATTAGTTTGTGAGTAATTATGTTTATCTCAAACTAAATCACCAAATGCGCAATGCGCTTATAGAGACAGGATTAATTGGAATATATATCTGAACCATAATTAAAGATTAGATGAAAATATATAAAGGAAGCAAAAGTGCTTGAATAAAACATAAAAAAATAAATGTGGAGGCATGAATGTCGCATAGACACACTCATGCAAGTAAGTGTTTCCCAAGTTGAACCGAGCGTCTGTAGGGGTGGGACTGTGGGAACCATGCTGTCACTTCCTGTGCCTAAGGGCCTAAGCCAATCGTGATCAGATAAGATCCACAACTCTGCCAATCAGAGCTGGTCCTCAGCTTCACATGATGGGATAGAAGACGTGATAAAGACATAACTTGCCAGGGAAAATGTCTTGGATCTCAATTGTACCCCTCTTCCACCCAGCCCTTTTCCCCTTCCCACCAAAATAGTTGTTTGGAGACAAGGTTTCTTTTTGTCTTTTGCCCATAATTATGCTCCCTTTCATCTGCCCCCCTGTTCCCCTTGACCCCTACTCTGGGGTCAGTGGCCAGGATATCCCACTCTCCTCAAGCCAATAATGTGCCTTTTAGGGTGAATGAAGAAGGGCATTCATGCCAGGGCAGACAGGAGAGTCGCAAGGAGAGTAATCACTCCATCACGCTCTGCCCCCGTCTGTCCCAGCTCCTGCAAACACCCAAACAGCTCGCCTCGCTCTCCACATCAAAGCTCTGGGCCCGGACGGCAGCCTCAGCTTCAGCTATGCTCAGCACAGAGGGGGACTGTGTCACCAACCGTGGAGAAACACAGTGACTCGCAAATGCTGTTGTTGTTACCACGGAAACCCCCCCCCGCAGGACTCTACACTTGATGATACAGTAAACTGGACTGCTGAGAACCGAACACACTTGCTTACTTGGAAGCATGCTTCATGTGCATACATACTGAGAAAAAAGACGTCACTTCCACACAGCCATCAACGAGCCACAGGCTGTGGGGAATAATCTGTATACCATGTCTGAATGGTACCTGCATGCTTTTTGAGCAGCACTAACTAGCTTGAAAACATTTCAAATCAACCTATACCAAAGACTGGAATGACTGGAATTCTAACCATATGGTCTGCTCTTTCAAACTTTAAAAAAATCTTAGCTCTGTATATTTTTGTTGAAACATACATTTATGTTGAATTCCAAAGAACAGTGCGCCGTGATGCTTTGGCCTCACACACCCACCAGTCTAAATAGACCTCAACCAGTCTGCCGGCAGCCTTTGAGCCTTTAGAGTTTCACTGTGATCAATAGCTGGATTAATTGCTGAAAGGAAAAGGGGAGGAGAAGGAGAGAGAACGAAAGAGGAGGTCTTCAGAGCCCCAGGCGAGGGAGGGTTTCAGAAGGTGGGGGTTAAGATGGTGCTGACAGGCAGGGAAAGCTGAGGGGATTTACAAGGCGAGTGGTGGGGAGCTGAAGTTGGAGCTGTAAGGCCTGAAGAGCAGAACTTCTATACCCCCTCCCCCCAATTTACCCCACCCCAGGTCACCTGGCAGTACGCAGGGTGGCGGGCCGTCAGATTAGGATCTGAAAGAGGGAGATAACGAGTTTATTGCCCCCTGGACGGGGCTGTTGGAGCCAAGGAAGGAGGAGGGCAGGCCAAGCAGGCTGGGCTGGGAAGCTGAATGGTGTCGGTGGGCGTTTGTGTTTGTTTTAACCTGAGGAGATAGATGCAGCCAGGCAGGGTCTTTATGGAGCAGCACCCCAGCAGGGCAGTAAAAACACACAGGCAGCATGCTTAGAATACCGGCAACACCACTCAGCCAACAGTTAGGCAGACCCTGCCAGATCACCAGCCTGACAGATATTTGCATATGTGCGTGTGCAGGCGCACACACGCTCTCGCAACGTGATAAACTCGCTGTTTTTTTTCTCTGTGTGTTGCAAAACAGACGCACAAGTCGACAGCAAAGTAACTAACTGATATAGCGGATAATTACAACAGCCCGAGCTCTCATCTAATTTGTTTGATTAATGTCTCAGGTCCTGCTTGGAATGCCACTTCTTCATTGATCATCAGTGTTTTCTTTCATGTTATCTACTGAGCTATTGGGAATGGGATAAGCTCAATCCTATTACAACCGAACACAGAATAACATATGAAATCTATATGTATTTCACACCAGTGCAATCTTTGGTTACTGAATTCTGCACACGTATTTGGAGCCTGTATTAGCTTTGCGTGTCTGGCTCAGGCGCTGGAGGAGAGATAAGGGGAGCGGATATGAGAAATATGAAAAATAGCACCGTGATAGGATGATCAGTGAGAATGAGCAATACGAGCTGCGGTGACAAATGGGACGAGGAGCCAAAGAGGAGTGCAATGCAAAATGGCATTAGAGCCAAGGACAGATTGATTTTCCAAGGAGTGGAGACCAACATACTTTCTTAGAATGGACAGGTCAGTTATAATGTCATGGTATCAGTCATTTAGTCATTTTCCCCATTTCGCATTATTCAGTGTGAAGACATCTGTGAAAGTCTTTTCAACACTGAAACAGAAACACACAGGTGCTACAATATTTCTGAGTGATTTTAAACCCTGTAGCACTTGGGAAGACCTGCTTTCACTTGTGTGCATTTAAAAACACAATGTAAATGGTTTTAGAGGATAAAATGATATTACATAATTGCTTTTGAAAACAATTCAACCGGACAATAAAATGGACAGACATCCGCTGCATCGGGACAAACAGAATAAATAGAACAGATCCCGTCGAACACACAAACCCCCTTCCTCACAGCCAACGCACTCGTACGCACACGCAAAGGGATTTTGGGGCCCTGTGGAGCGGCACGTGAGCAGCCCTCTGTCAGCTGTGTTTGCAGTAGGGCAGGCGAGGGGCGCCCCGCATCTCCCAAAGAAAGTAGCGACCCAGAGCAATGGGAAGAAGGAGGGGTGATCCGTGGAAAGGCCAAGGCCCAAAGAGGAGAGAAAAGAACAGCCACAAAACAGCTTTCCACCAGGGAGAGAGAGAGAGACAGACAGACACAGAGAGGGGAGAGAGAAGGGGGATGCTGGAACAATACCCCGTCAGCTGCAGGTGCAATGACTAACGCAGTGTGTGTGGAGAGACCACTTTCTTTTTTGTGTTAATTGAGCTGATCTGTTGTCTTTTCTCTGCTGCAAGTTTAACACACAGCTGATTAACATGTGGCCTTTAGCAGCTCCTGTGTGTGCAGAGTGTGTGTGCAGAATTACAGAATGAGCTCCGTTGCCAGTAGGAGCAGAGTAATGACACAGGCACAGGGTGTGTAGACACAGGCGAACAGAGAGCGTTAACTCAATTTGCACTTGTATGGAGCACAGTGCAATGGTTAACACATCTGAATAAGAGCTTTATGTGCGACATGTCATACAATTGGAAGTGCGCAGAGGCGTCACCCAGCCACTAGATTAAATAGCATACTCAGAGGATTAAAGGATTTATACCTAAGAACAGCAATGCGGTATAACAAGCCAGCATTCAGCTCACCTACTGTAATTATTACCACCGTGTTATAGAACTATTATGATACTGTGTAACTCTCACTCTCACACTGAAAAAGTCATAAAAGACACAAGTTACTGCGATTACGAAAGGTCAAACAAAGAAAACTTTAATATTGTTGAGTTTGACATCAAAACACTTTGGCGACTAAGCTTAATCAGGTCCAGGGTTTTGACGCCATGACAGCTGCCCCATGGTGAGAGATCCTTATATTCAGACCCCACCAGACTGGACAAACTTGTTTAGACAACTGGATCCTATCCTGCACTTGCATGAGGTATTGCAGCCCGAGGGCACGAAGGAGCCGAGCTTCAGCGCTAACGCTATGCTCGAAAGGTGCCCAAGTACCACCCACCAGCTTCAGAGATGGCGCTCACTGACTAACAGAACGCATACATGTCAGTTCACACACACACACTCAACACGCCTCAAAGTGAGAGCCCTTGGGCAATCGGCGGGACATTAACAGAGCCCCAATGAGGCAGAAACTCAGAAACACGTGCAAAACCTCAAAGAAGACACTAACTCTACAGAGGAGTGTGTCCCTGTCCCTCCCCCCATCCTACACCTTGGCCCATCCCTTTCATAGCAGATTATTGGGAGAGCGAGGAGCAGAGGGTAAAGATGGGGAACTGCGATATGAAAGTGAGGGAGTGAGGATGTTGAAGACAGAAACAAGGAGATTTTGCTCTCCACCCCTCTCTGCAGATATTACTGCTTAATTAAAAGGGCAGCATGTGCTAAGTATTATTCCAGCTGAGATCTCTATCTTCGGCCTATGTAATAAGATCTTCAGCAGGCTTACAGCTAAATTTTCGAGCAAATTTCCTTCCTATTCTTTGCCCTTATTTCCTTTTGGTCTCTTTTGTGCTGTCACTGCAATCCTTTTGCATGCTTGCGATGCAGGGGTGTGTGCCTGTGCATATGCCCGTGTGACTGTTTTGCATGTTAATTAATGTAATATTTTGTACACCTCTCGGGAGCATGTAAGTGTTCTCTTGAATGTGTTCCAATTAAGAAATGTCCCCCAGGCACAAATTGGTTTGGACACACTGAGACTGTATTTTTTCATATTTGGGAGACCATGAGGAACGTGAACAAAATGCAGAGCTTACATGTCGCACAAGAGAAGAGATACATTTGCTCTCCGTGGAATCTTACAGAGAAGCTCTTTTCTCCTTAACTGTCATTCACAAAGCCATCTCTCCCAATTTCCATCTGCTCTAAATTCTGATGATGATGATGGTTCATGTCTGCTGCTAATGCTACAAATCTAGAGATGGCGTTGGGACTGGCTGTCAGACTGCCTGCTTTGACGGCAGTGTTGTTAAAATGCCGCTGAATTGCCATCGAAATATGAACTCAACACTACAAAAAATTAATTGGAGGAAACTATGAATTTAACAGGAACCAAAATCTCCTTTAAAATATTTTCATTTTTTGAGGGGCATGCTTTAGATTTATACATAACACACCATTACGTGTTCACACAAATATAAGCATTACTGCCAAGTCATTCATGTACCATGTCTACTGGCCATCAGTCCCTTTTGCATTTTTTCCAATAGAGTGGCTTTGGATTCGCATTCAATCATCTGGTAAATTAGTTTAATCCTACAGCAAATCTGTCCCTCTCCTGGGACATTTCCAGAGGTGTCAACCAGAGATAAGGACTGTGTGACAATAAAGCCACTAAACCACGAGGGGTGGGGGGTGGGAATAAATTTGAACTCTTCCATACATTTGATTCCATTTGATTTATGGAGCAGAAGCACTGCACTTTTGTCATCCCTAAAACTGTTGGAAGGACCAAGGCAATGATGTTGACAGTCAGTGTGCAGGACAGAAAACTCACTTTGGCAAATTTTGTGAAGTATATTTAGTTTTGGAGTGAAAACTAAATCACACACTGCCAGGAAGGCATGAACAAAAGTTTCTGTCAGCCATCAGTTTAAAATAAGTATGCACTGATATGAATTAGCAAACATAGCCAATCTAAAAATAAATGAATAAATAGAAAAAAATAAAAAAACAACAATTCAGCCGAGTCTATTTTTTCTGGAGTTATGGAAGTGCTACAGTGACTAAATATAATCACATTTTGGACTTTTTTCCATTTTTTGCCAATTGGTTGGGGGTTGGTGTTAAATGCTGTTAAGACACAACCGTGCAAGATAATACACGTATATCAGTTCATGTTTGTTTGAGACATAAACAAGCAAAAGTGCAATTCAAATTAGCACAGGCACTCTATCTAAGGTCTGTGCACACATGTCCAGTATAATTCCGGTTGCTCCGATACAGACAAACCTTTACAGATCACTTCTGCCCTCTATTGATTATGAGGAGTACTGCATTTGATGAAAAGTGAAGTTATCAGTAAAATTCAGCAAGATATAAAGATAAAGTTACTACTGCTGCAACATAAAGAATATAAAACTAATATACAAAGAATAAGCAGAGAAAAATGTCTGAGTTAAAGCAATTACACTTCTACCATAATCGTGTAAATGTCACTGCCCACCATTATAAAAAAAAAAAAGTAATTGGACAGTGATATGACTGTTCTTTAAAAACAAGTAACAATCAAAGTAATGTACACAATTAAAAAGAAAAATGATAATCAATTGCAAATAATTCATTTGTATTCAAAATCCCCTTTTTTCTCAAAGAAAAAAAGTCTTGTACACAATCATTCTTAAATTAAACGGTACCAAAATTTCTTTGTCTCATCTTTCTTTGCCTTACAAATGAAAAGTGATTAAAATATGGTCCGAATCAGCTTCAGATTTGTATTCACAAATAGAAACATCCATTAGGCGTTTATTTACTAAACTTTAAAGAGTTTCTAGAAGAAAAAAACAAACAAAAAACAACTAAAGTGAACAAAGAGCTAATGTGCTACAGAGTTGGAGACAGTGGAAACAAAAAGCCCAAAAGAGGAAAGAAACTTCTAAATGCTCTTCAAGGAAAATGAGATCACAGGCCGCAATTATATAATTCCTGTCAAGTGATGGGGGTGATAGTTAAAGAGGAATGCAGGGACATGCACGCACACACAGACACACACATGCACACAATAATACAGTTGGAGAATAGTGTCCCCAACTGCATTTCTAGATTTTGGAAACTTATGGGGGTCACAAGACGGTCAGGTACAGGAAGAGCATGTGTATGTGTGTCAGCCTCGGAACACTGGGCCCCTGATAAAAGCACTTCTTTTGATTTCCCCTTTTTTTCCCATTTAGTCCCACTCTTTCTAGTTATGATGAAAGTCAAAAAGGCAAGCGTTTCCAAGTGCCCTGATGCCAAATGCAGATTGGAGAGGAGAGCAGGACTTGTGAAGTGTGTGTTGTACGTACTACATGCACATGTGTGCTTCTGCATTAGTGTTCTTCACTGTCCCAGCACTACAAAGAAAAGTCCATCCAGACTTGGCTATATCATAGGCTTTCGCATAAGTGCATGAAATAGAACTTAAGAAGTCAGTGGCAGCACTGCTTCTAGATGTACACGCAGAATAATCCAAGCATTCATGTTGTGGCCTTCAAATCAGTAAAAATGTACATCTCCAAATCTCCCAGTTTGCAAAAGCCATTTGCAATACTCGGACTGAAACAGAAAGGGTACAGTCTGAGCCCTTGTTACAGACACACACACACACACACACACACACACACACACACACACACACACACACACACACACACACACACACACGCGCGCACACACGCGCGCACACACACACCCACCCACACACACACACAGACTGGTGGTGGGGCCAGGGGGTCTGCTGGTAAGTTCCCAGGGAGCCTCAGTGGTCTGATGGAGGCACTTTGTCTGAAACCGGTGCAGACTACGGCAGACTCCAGAGGAGATGCCTATCAGCTGCTAGCTATGCTACAGCCGGGACGAGAGAGGGAGGGAGAGAAACAAGGAAGAAAGAAGGAGGAATAGAACAGAAGTCCCACAATACAAGAAAAAATAATAATTCGAAATTAGGTTGCAATGTGTTCATTAATAAAAAACAAAATATGAAAACAAAAAAAAATCAAGAACCAAACCTTTTTTTTGTGATACACTGTGTTTCTGGCTGGGAAAATGCTGTAGGTAACTCTAAGCACAGTTACATGCGGAAGTGGAGTAGAGCCATGATTACGACTACTGTATTTTAACTGGAGCTGCGTCTTTGTCTCAGTATATATGCAGAAGTAAACCATGGCACAGAAACATTTAAGACACGCTGCCAGTTTTCACTTTCTTGTTGGGACGTCATCATAGATGAAAGTATAGCAAAAATACTCACACTCACAGGGTCTTTAAGAAGCTGGATGGAGTCAGAAAAACAGGATTTCAATGGCACTCAGCGGTAGTCTGAAAATTAATTCTGTGGCTGCAAGCTGAAAAAAGGTCTTAATGAGCTCATTTTAAATCAGTTTCGGAAGAATGTAGCTGTCTGGCACAAAAAAAATCTATGTATATATGTGAAAAAGAGCAGCTTTAATAACTTGTCTGTTGAAATGAATATTCACTTGTACTTAATGGATTTGACACGTGTGCAAATAAAGAGGGAACCTCTAACTTCCTTGGCCCATTTAAATGTATTTGCAGACTAATGTATTAACATGCAGTCCAGTTTTGGTTGGACTGAGATAAAAAACATTTTTTGACTTTCATGAAAAGATGCATGGCTGCAAGGACAGGGGACAAAGTGTTGGCGGGTGGAGTGATGAATTTCAAGCCTGTGGGAGGGTCACACCTAAGACACTTAAGTTCAAAAAGGATCGGGACCTCTCCAGGTGTGGCCTCCCACCTCAGCTGCAACATGACGGGCCTCCTTTCGCACTTTGTTCTCACACAGTTTTAAAATCAAGTGCAATATTCCGTTTATCTTTCACAATGACAGGTAATTTAAAAAGTAGAACAAAAAAAGTGGATAAATGGGATTTTTCTCATCCATTTTTTCCTCATATCTCTCCTCAATTTCAGAGGCAGCACGAGGTTATGGATTTCATGGGTTAGCTGACGTAGCAGCAGACAGATCTAATGTGTGCTGTCTGCTCCATGGCGACTTCTTAGTTAAAGCGTGAGGGTGCAGGGTAGGGTGAGCAGCGGTGGGCAGGAGGGACTCGCACCGTGACCCAAGGATCTCCACGGCCTCTGTTAGCGGAAAATTAGATTACAACAGTCTGACCGGGGGGGGACTGAGGAGGGGGCGTCAAGAAGTCTAAATATGGCGGGCTCAGAATGGACATAATCACTTTATACAAGTTAGATGAACAAAAAGACTTATCTCCTCCTCCCTATGCTGCGTCAAGCAACTGTGTGTGTGTGTTGCCCTCGGTGGCGTGTTTGTACAGGGAAAAATGACAAGAGAAAGTGGAGCAGAAACAGTGATAAATCTGAATGGATGGTTTTGACACTGTATCAACCTAAACAGGCCAATTCAGCTGGTGCCATTCAAGGAAGAATTCTGAGAAACAGGCACAAATACAATAAGCAGCATGTCTGCTTGGATTATCAGTCAGCCTAATGAAATGATCAACCCAAGGTGGAAAATCAATTAGCTCTTTTTCTCAAAAGATTTATAATTATTTCCCCCCTTTGTTCAAAACATAGGATACAAACAATAGCGGGGCTGCTTGCAGAAAGAAACAACTCTTTTGATTAGTGAGAGAGTCAGGAGCTGAAAATAAGAGTCATGAATTTTAAGGACAGGGAAAAACAAAAACAGCAAGCAGAAGTCTGGAGGAGAGACACTGGCAGCAGCTGAGGATGAACGGTGGCAGCAGGCAGCGATGGAAAAAAAAAAGGAAGAAAAGGTGGTGGTGGTGGTGGTGTGGAGGGGGTGGGAGTGATGGACAAAGACAGAGCAGAAAACTGAAGTACATGTAACATGACACAAATGAACAAAAGTATTTAGCTAATGATTTATTATTAAACACTGCAGGCAGCCGTCCCCTGCCCAATCCCCCAGCCTAGTCCAGGCCCTATTGTAGAGAGATGGAGAGGCAGATAAGCTGAGCTGTAATGGTAGTCAGATGGCAGGTGGGCTGGCCGAATCCAGGGTTAATCACTGCTAAGTGCTGGGGAAAGGGGAGGGCACGGAGCCTTGCTGAAACACTGTATCCTGGGGGGCATTGAGAGGCCAGGTAAGTCAGCCCAGGTAACTCACTTCAGCGGCTCAGGGAGACAGCTGGACCCTCGCACTGGTTGGATAATGACGGGAATTCAAAAAGACTAACCACAATGATACGTTACATCAGCTCACTGCTTCGTCTCCCTCTCTGTCTAGCTCCTTCAAACCATGTTAGGCTCTTTTCTATGAGCTCCATCCTGCTTTACTGCTTGAAGCATTTCCGAGTACACAACTGATTTAATCTGTCTGAGTGGAAGGAAAGAACACTGTGGAACAGAGTAATGCAACAAGGAAGCCTGTGGACCTTGAAATGGGACTCTACTACAATTAAAAAAAGAAAAACAACACAAAAAAATTGGGGGACTATATTTCACGGCTGAATGAAAATGTAACACACACTACGTTTTGATTTTGAGCATGATGACTGCAATAGAGAATCATAAAGACAGACTACAATCAACGCAATAACCAATCTTTTAATAACAATAAAGACATCCACATCACTTAATTTTACATTATCCATTCTTGCTTTCATCTTGAAGTGCCCCCTATTGGCTACCATCCTCACTCCGAAATCAAAGTGGATTTTTGGGCTTTCCTGACTCACCATGAAAAATGAGCCACTGTGTGTCTGACAAACTCATAAGAAAGACAGTAATTGTAACAACTACCAAGCCATAGTGCACGTTTTGCATCTGATGTGTCTGCTCCCGTCAGGCTCCACTCCTAAACCATTCCCAAACGTCAGACAAATCAAAACAAAAGTCAGGGAAGGGAAAACAACTTTACCGAGGAGTGACTTCTGATGGGCCATTTCTGCTGGAGACTGCAGTCTGTGTGGAGGTGGGCCTTACTGATCCCTTAACATGAAACAGGCTGCTACTCTGGGCTATGGTGAGCTGGAGCTACAGAAGGCATTGGTGCACTCCAGCACATGAGCTGCTGTATTTGGAAATCAAATCTGCACAAACAGGAATCTTCACTGCACGCAATCTGCTCTGCTGTTGTGAGGAAATAAAACTTGTACATACAGGGACCTCCTCAATTTGCACCCTTAAAACACAACTATCAACCATACATAGAGTTTATTCCTCCTCCTCCTGTAAAATGGAGTTGTCGTAAACAACAAATGAAGTCATCTTGTTTTAGTAGAAGAAAAGAGGGGAGGTCAAGTTGAACAGAAAGCCTTAGTTAAATCATCTGCTTGTAGTAAACAGTTGAGAGGAACATCTATCAGCCAGGCACGTGCCACTGACAGTATAATAATAAGGTAGCAAGAGCTGGAGCGTGTACTGAAAACAGATAAAGAGAGCCACTTCCCTTCGGAGTCAGAAGGAGGGTGTAGAGTTGGGATGGAGGAAAGGAAAGACAAATAGAAAGAGGAAAGTAGCTCATCACCTTTTCCATCATCGTGGCATGTGGTGCTGGCGTGAGTGAGCACAGTTTCACTGCACACCCTGTTCATAATCACAAGGGTATTGTTCATTGTTCAACATGACCCAGCGGACATGAGTGACAAGGTGGGCAGTCGTCCTCTGTGCTACTGTGCAGATAATTACCTCATGACGACAAAGCCAACTTTGATGTCCAGTCTCCTGCTGTAATTCTTTTGTGACCTTAGAGCTAGTATTTCTGCACATCTATGCATATGTTTGTTGAAAAGAGAAAAAAGAAAACACTCAACTAACCTGCATGCTCATAAATTAGTACATACTCTCCAGCACAGGCATACAAGACTTCAGCCGCCGGTAGGCTTGATGTCAATCAAGAGGGTGTCTAATTAAAAGTAACAGGAGGAAGCTGCTGGGGACAGAAATCCCTATCGGACTCCCATTTTCATATGAATGGCCTTTTTTAATTAAACTCAACAGCTAATAAGCCTCAGTATCCAGACCATGTAGAGCTTAAACAGACAAAGAGCCACATAAAACACACACATGCACACACACACACACAGAGGAGAATGAGGAATGAAAGGTAAAGACAGCAGGATGAATAATGAAGACTCAGAAGCAGAGTGATACATTGCCTTTGAACCTGTTGGCTACCCTTTGTTTGTGGAGGTGCTTTGCCAGAAGCTATTGTTGTCAACAAAGTTTATTTAGCACTGATGGTATTAAAGAACACAGTCAAAAAGAATTTCCTTTTGCCATTAGACAGGAAGAAATGAAAAGAATGAGCGCTATCTCTTTCTCAGATTAAAAGGAGCGTCTCCAAACAAAGTAGGCACGTGTGTTAGTCATTCTGTCCCACAGCTGAAGGCTAATTAGAAATGTGTTTGAGTTTGGGTGACGGAATCAAACACAAAACAGCATTCCAACTTAACTAACTGTCTTTATTAGAGCCAACAAAGACAAAACTGTACAGTATTTTACCAAATAATTTTTGTTCAATAGTGAAATAACAAGAAATAAGAGGGAATCTTCTTTCCAACATGGGATTTAACTGCAATATTTAAATAAGTGTTAAACAGGCGCGGCAGCCTTCTCTAATGATGCCAATTCAATGCCTTGCAGCATGTTTATATGATGTATAGCTTGTCTTGCCAAGCTGCAACAATGGCATTAACCAGCTTCAACTAATGATTTGTTCATGGCCCAGACATAATTACAGTGGTGTGTTGATCTTGTTTCTAAATGAAATTAACATCCCTTTCAAATCCAGCATTTCGGGGAAAAAAGACAGATTTTCTGTGTCAGCAAACATACATGTCACACCCGGTTGTTCATAGGTTTGAGAAGGCAGAAACTGCACAAAAGGCCCAATAAACGGGATGTACGATCCCCATACTGCTAACATTTCCCCGGTGGAAGAGATTATGGCTCCATTCAAACAAACATGACAAATCTTCATTTTTTCCAACCTTTTACAGCAGATAAAGGGCTTGGATCCCTTTTCCACACTAAATCCCAGATCAACTTCTCCTTAGCTATTCAAACCACCCAGCAGGTTGTTTCTAAAAGGCTTGAAAGTGAGCAAAGAGATAGCCAGCCCCGGCATCTCAAATGAGCTCTCTGCGCTGCCATGCTGTACGCTTGAATCGCTAATTCTCTCGCCTTTTTACTTCTTCAGAAACTTTTAACATCATGACCCCAAGAAATATTTGCAAACTATAACAATAAAATTAACATGTAATGAGCAAAATAATTGCACATCAAACGCTGCTCGATGGTGAAGCACGAGCTCAGAAGAAAGGGCCCAATTTGCAGATTACATGGCTCATGACTACCGAAGTTCAAAACACAGAAACTGGTGGAGAAGTGAGAAAAAAGGAACCTTCCAAAACGACTCCGAAGCATTCTTTAAACTTGTGTAATGGATACGCTGCAGGCAACTAAGCGAATTTACCATGCAAAGAATCTCCATTCTGCACGCAGCACTTCAAAGGAGAAAGGAACTGAGTTTCAGGGAGCCAGTGGGCACAGGGAGAGGGAACTCAGAGATGCACATTTGTCTCCCGGAGTGACAGAAATTGTGGTGGTGGGGGGGTAAAGATTAAGCTGATGTAGGGCAGAGTATTAGTTCAGTCAACATCATAGTGCTTCCTCAATCCTCAAGAAAGAAGAAAATACAGATGGGGAAAATGCTGGGAAAGTCAAAACGGAAGGAAAGAAACATCAAACTAAGAGAGGACAGAAGGAATTTTCTCAAAGAAGTCAAACTGAGAGCAGAATAAAGATAAAAAGATAGACAAATAGTAGAAACATGGCACAAGAATCAAGAGGCCAAACTGTTGTGTTGTATTTCTCTCCATCGGGTGGTGGTCTGTTACATTGTGTGTGGAGGAAGTAGAGTGGAGCAAGAGATTATGCTAGAAATGATAAAGTGACCATTGCAGTGGCACGTATTACCATCAGATAACCACAACATCAGAGATTATTCTGAAAATCACTTCAAATCTGGCCGGCAATGGACAGCTGAAACCACTTTAACAAGTCAACAAGTAGGGAAACATTTCATATGGCACACGATCAGCTCAGCTCCAAATGCTCTCAGAGTCCAGTTAAACAACTGGCCTCCTCCCGCTTTCCCGGCTGAGACGCTGGAATCTATCAAACCCTCGAAATTTGATAATAAAATCCTGACAGGTCAAATGAAATCGCTTAGGTATAGTTCTTAGGTGTATCAAACCTCGGTGTCTCAAAATGTAACAACTAAACAAAAAGAGCCATTTTCTTGGCATCAATATTTCATGTTCATTTCTCACAAAGCCTCTGCTTTCAACCCCCCCATTTCTCTGCCTCACAAGGCAGCCTCCCTCCCCTCTTCTGGAGTTTTATCTGATGGGAGCACTGCCACTGTTTGCATAAAGCACTGTTTATAAGGGGTTGCATATGTTAAAACATTAAAAGCAACATCAGAGTGCATGCACACGTTAATGCTGTATAGATGTGCACACACTGACAAGTTGGGCTCTTCTGACTTAACTAAAAAAGCTGTCCCACTGACATACAGTGGGTTTGTGCATATCATCGAGGTAAAAAACAAACAAAAACTAAACCCACAGGATCAGAAAAAACATGCATTGAAATTGGTCAAAAGTGTAACTCCACTATCTGTACTAAAACAATCTTAAATGTTTTTCAATAACTCTTTGGTTTTTCACTAGGAAACTGCATAACTTTGTATTTCCCCTCTGTTCAAATGAGAATGCTCTCTTTAACGCAGCATGAAATAACTACACTATCAAAACAAAGTGATTTGTAATATTAAATTTAAAATGTCATAACAACTACTAGTGGCCTATTCGTCTGAGTCAATCGTTTCCAGTTCACACCTCGAAAAATGGGGTGATGTGCATCGTCTTACATTTCCCTTATTGAGGCATCTCTGTTACCTCATCACAGGGCGCTCCCTGAGCAATTTGTACTGCAAGTGCAATGCAAGATTTCACAGACTCTGCTTTGCACAAAAACATATTTCCCTAACCCCAAAAGACAATAGACTTATAAAGGACACACAACGGACAAAGATCCCCACCTCAACACAGAGAAATGTAATTTAATTTAGCAATTGGTGCTCTCACAATAAGTCAAACTTACGCATTACATTCTAAAAAGGTCCAGTCACAGACAAAGATGTGAGCTGACTAATGATGGAAATTTGTATCATAATCTGCTCAGTAAATTCTTTGCATCTCCATTTAAGTGCTGTACACAAAGTCCTTTAAATGAGGACCTATGAAGGCTGGTGATAATTGGTGTGGCCGCAGCCCACACATATCATTAGTCTTTTCATCAGTCTCACCTCATTTTCCTTATTCTGACTGGTGAGTTGACCGCTACTGCGCTAAATTCAAACTCCATTTGTTTTCTCCGAAAACAGAAGGAAGTCATCCAATTTAAGCACAGCTTCATCTCTGATTTTAACATCAGACCATCATCCACCCAACCCCATCCACTCTCTCAAACACAACTACACTTATCAAGGCTCCATGTGGTCTGAGGCAGGAAAACCTCTCCTTGTCATGGTTTAAAAGTAGACCAAAGATGGTTCGATCAACTAGATATATGAAGATATGGTTATGATTAGTCTGCCATATCGCTTCCTGGGGGAAGTTTTTCTCCCAGCTCACACCCTTACAGGATGGCACTCTGATATCTGAACAGCATACAATAGCTCTCTATGCTTTGGCCGCTCACGTCAACGTGTCTTTTCCTGTGTGGACGGAGCCCTTTAAAGTGAACAGCCGGGGAGTAAGGTTCCCAGGAAGCTGAGGAGTGAGAGTCGTGTATAGATTGGAGAGGGTGCTGTCAACAGAGTCGAGCCTTTCGCCCTGAGACATGACCTGACAACTTCCGGGTCATGCCGTGGTAGCTTTCCTTAAGGTTATTCAGAGTGCCAGCAGGGTTTCACATGACCCCCAGCACATAGCATTCCTAAGCACAAATATCATGAAATGCCCCCCTCCCCCTCCAACCCCCTTTCTCCAATATACACACACGCCACTTGTCCACTCACAGTCTGCTTATGCCAGTTCAACCACATGGACTGAGTCGTTGTTCATAGCTGTGTGATGTGTGAAAATCAACTGGGCTGAGGTTAATGTCAGACACTGAGTCACGCGGGTTAATGGAGGCTATGGCAAGTGGACGAATCTTAACTGTAGTGCGCTTTTTCTTTGAGCATGCGTGACAAAAGACCATCATCATTAGAGAAGAGGGTATAAAGCTATGAGCTCACCATGAACCCCTGATGGTGGTCATTTGTCATATCTACAAAGGGAAGAACTTTTTCTCCCCTGAAAAGTGTTAGGAAGTGAAAAGAAGCTGTCATGTTTGGTCTAAATTTGGTATTTCTTCAATTTGTATGATGAGATGAAAAGCAGAATGTGTTTTGATAAGTCTTCTTGATTTTGAGGAACAGGTAGCTGTGCAACATAAAGATGATGGGCTGGCCAGTGTAGACTAAGCTGTCTGTCGTGGCCCATTCGGTTCTTTTGATTTGAAAAGGATATGAGTGGAAAAAAGAGAGATAAAACCAAACAAATACAATTAGCTGTTGCTTTTCCTTAAAAAAAACACAACAGACAAACATTGGGAGCAAAAGTCTTAAATGGTCACATCTTCACTTTAATTGTCAATTGTTTTACTCTGTGCAGTGTGAATAAAAACAGAATGCAATGATACAACATTGTTCACAAGCGCCCAAGGAGAAAAAGTTGAATGTTTTGCATTTCTAAAAGTATAAGCTCGTTATGAATTAGTGAAAGAGACACGTGCGAAAATCCAATTTAGATTCCCCTGATTTTCCGTGCGTCAAACATGAACTCCTTAAATTCGTTGAATGGGCTCAGTAACACTTAAAAGTAACACTTAAAAATTAACACAATTCACAGAGTCATCCACAAAAGCAGGTCAAAGCTCTTTCAGGCAAAAATCATGTTCACCCAAATTTGAACATGATCCAGAAATCCGGCAGTAATCTTGGGTCAAAAGGTCATTGAAAACGGACAGAGCCAAAATATCTAGCAGTCAGGCAAACTAATATTTGGAGGACTTTTTTTGTCATGGGTGTAATTTTCATGACTTCAAAAACCAGCCGGGTTATAGGAGAAGAATCCCCTGGCCTGTTACAATCTAGTCTCTGTTGTAGTTTCTGTATGAAGACTTTTAAGGCTGAACATATACAGGCGGGAGAGCACCACATCCTACCATCTGATGGAAGCTTTTAAATTAAATGGCTTGTTTAATTCAGCAACAGAATACCAGTCAGTACATATTCTGTATTGTTTTCAAAGACATGGCTCCATACAGAAACAATTTGAGTGACATAATAACCTGCCTACTAATCCAGATTGCTTAATGTATTGGACATTGACTTCAATAATTAATAGCTTTACTTTCCAAGTGTTTGCAGTGTTGTAGAAATAAGGCATCATTGAAATTGCCTTCCGTTTATGTTCCTGTCATATGCTGCGACCCAGCTTCTGCCTATATTCATCCATCTATCTGCTATACTGCTTATTCACTGTACTTTCACACCGGGCAGATCACCAGTTCATCACAGGGACAAACAACCACTTACACACTCCCATTCACTCGGTCATCATTTAACCTAACCGGCATATTTTTGGCGATGGAAGGAAGCTGAAATACCTGGAGAAAAAACACGCGTACACAGGTAGAACATGCAAACTCCACACCGAAAGGCCTGTGAGGCCACAAATGCTGACCACCACACCACTATGCAGCCCTTTCTGTGCATCCACATTTAGAAATCCAGCACTGCCTGTCTCTCAGAACACGTTCATAAGATTTGTGTTACTGAAATAATGAGCATGTAAAAAAAGTAACCAGAAAAATGGCTTAAATCTGCTTAAATGAAAAGAAATTTCAAGTGCAAACATATCTTATTGGAGTGTACACTCAATAAAAGTTATATCTTGTTCTGCAGGCTGCATTTAAACCAAGGGTTGGCTGAGGACATCTAATGGGTCGACATGGCTCAAAATATTCTTCCTCCCTAGAGCAACAACAGGAAGTAGAATTAAAGACAGACTAACACACAATCATAGTTTCTGGCTCTTTTCACTCTCATTTGTTCCTTTAGTGTGAGAACATGGAGTTTCAACCCCCCTGGCACATAAAGACAGTGATATCTGCACTTTGTTCATTATGCTGTAGAAGTGATTGCCCATTTTCCCATTTCTTGGCTTTTATTCATTTTAATTCATCTTTTACTTGAGCCATTTCCCAAGCCACGCTACTCTGCTTAGGCTCCAGGTCTGCACTCTATCTCTTAATTCCCCTCTGACAGGTGGAACTGAATGAAGCACCAAAGACATTAAAACTGCATCTGTAAAGTTTCTGCGTGTTTAAAGAAAGAAAGAAAGTGTTATTCATCTTACGGCACTGTGTTTAAAATTAAACATGGCATTCATAAAAGGAAGCTAATCAAAGAACACTCTTCCTCAAACGCAAGACAACTTTTACATCCTCTCTTCTTCTTCTTGCAAAGTTAGATAACCCAGTATTGTTGGTTTCAGTTGCTGACAGCGTTCTGTCTTCCTGTCTGAGCACCTGTCTAGTCCGACTAAAATGGACATGGATGGATAGAAGAAAGGAATAAAGCGCAGGCAGTATGGCTCCAATTGTTTAAGTATGCTTGAGAGACAGCCAAAAGAGACAGACCCACCAACCTGGGCCAAAAGACAGCTTATTGAATGCTGTGTGTGTGTAGTTAGGGGCAGCATGGATGGAAGATGTCAGCATTCTTTCTTCGTAGTGCCCATCTCCATTTGCATAATTTCCATTCGCCATGAGCAACAAAGAATGAAAAGAGATGCTCATACAAAACCCCAAATTGACGAAGGAACAATGGTGGCCTGAAGGGTCATTTTGTGGTGGCCGCAATTTTCAAAATCATGGTTTAATATTTTGTCAGGTTAGTTTTGGAAAACACAATTTTGCCAAGCTTGGTCACACTTTGGCTTTGTCTGATTTGACAAGCAAAATACATCAAGTGCAAATAGACTTCAAAATATTCAAAAAAGAAATTAAAAGAAAAGAATGCCTTTCAATGAACAGCGACACATACAGGCACAGGGGATGGTGGACATGTCAATGATTAATGTTCATCCCTTTCAAAGTTGAGTTTGAGATGCATAAATCACTAAAGACCACAGCCCTCTAATCCATATCAAAAGAACAAACTAGCAGCAAACCGTTTTAAGCTGTGGCTGCAATAGACGGCTGCATTTGAAACACACACAAGGATTCCCTAAAAGTTTCTTGGGAAAAGCAAAAATGTGGAGCAGCGTTACTCTCAGGAAAGTTTTGCTCGGGGTGCAATGGGTAAAAGGGCATGCAGAGCTGGCAGGTGTGGGGAGTCAGAGCGGCTGATGTGAGGGCGAATGAGAGGGTGGGCAGGCAGGCGGAGATAGATGATGGATGGTGTTGATACAGAAGGAAGCAGCCTCGCTTTATCTAGGCAGCACAATCCAGACCTGCCGAGGTGATGGGTGGGCTGTCAACCCTTTGTTTATGGAACATCTCCCATCTCCTATATGCCCCAAAAACCAAGATCACTCAAAAACAGCAACTACCTCCCGACTGCTTGTCTCTTCATCTGTGACTGTTCCTTTTTTTTTTCTTTCCCTAAACCTTTTTGTCTCCCTAACTTTGCTTGAGATATACAGTTGGAGAAAAAAAAAGAGAGCATGTTATGGGATCCATTCAATGTTTCTTCCTTTGGTTGGCAAGAGAGGAAATTTTTTTTTTTTACATTAATCATGATCATTACAGTTGTTGATAATGGAATGAGTCGCTCATATATTTAAGTCGATGTAGGACGAAAGAGAAGACAGAATAGCTAAAAAAGAGACACAGAGAAAAGGGAGGAAGTCAATCTAATCCAACCATATCCCCACGAGTTGCACGCTTCCAATTAACGAATGGTTGGTTTATCAGTCTCCAACGGGTGATTGCTGTTTTTAATCATTTTCCTTTTTCCAGTCTATCAGTTGTTTTCACTCTTATCATCTAACTCCCTCCTCTTGCAGTCTTGCTTCCCAGCCCATCTCTGTTCAGCACAGCTTCTGTTTCATCTGGGTTCTCGGGGAGCTGGCTCTCTCACGCTGCGTCCAGCATTAAAGCACAGCCTGTCCATTCTAATAAAACTTTGATGTGTCAGTTTAACATGTATCTGTGATCATTCTTTGACCACTGACACAGCACCCTCCACAGTGAATTAACCAGCTCTGTATTAACAGATGAGTGAACATAAAGAAAAAAAAATGGGGGGAAAAACAGTGGGATCACTAAGGAACACCAGAATAGCAGGGCCACTAAACTAATGTAAAATGAGACTGAGATCCCTACAACGATCCACACAGCCTCAGAAGTTTGAGTATTCTGCACTGAACATTAGGGTTTGTATGAGCCCTTTTCTCCTAACTTATTCAGAAACACAGCTGTGCCCTATACAAACACTTCCTCTTCAGTTGCCTTCATTGGTGTGATGGATTTGAAGACCTGAAATGTGTCAGTCCCGCTGATCAATCTGTCCCCTACGCGCTGTGCCGTGGAAATAAATGGGGGCTGATGGGCAGGTGATGGAGCAGTGGTTATGGATTTAATTCACTCGTCGCCTTACCCTGACAGAGACTCATAACGAGCCAACACAGTGCTGTAATGGTTACACTCTGTCACCTCTTGCTGGGCAGAGACAGGAGCGGAAGTGTATGATGTGTGTGGGCTTGGTTTGTGTGGCGCTGAACTCGTGTGTGCGTGTTTGTTCAATGATTCAGTGGTGCAGCCTCTCCTCCCTCTGGTCAAGGTGTTATTGAGAGTGGGGCCGTTATCTCCATCGATGAGGTCGCCCGTTGCCTCACTAACGGGGAGTACACCAGCCATACCAATCCCAGCAAGCTGTGTTGCGTGTACGGGTGGGTCGTCTCTAGCCACATCCTCCTGGGTGGGCTATAACTCATCCAAAGATAGGGATGGGGCCTTATCTCGGTCCCCCTCCACAGGCATGCCCCTCTCCTGCTCTGTCTTGGGGAAAAGATTTTCTGGTGCCCTGTTGTGTGAGTTATAGTAGGGGTAAAGATGACTGAATGGGCTTGTCTGTTTGGACTGTCCAAGTAAATTTAGGCCTGTCAAGACAGAGGAAAGCAGAGCTCCATGTGTGAGTGTTTATACAGTATGTATATGGGTGTGAAACACAGATTCATTCATCACCTAAACATTCTGAAGTTGTATATGTTCATCTTAATGTGTCCCATTCTGGAAGGTAAAACATTATGGTTAGAAATAGTTTTATCATGTGTAGGGCATTATTATAGTTGTATCTAAGGGTTGCCCCCCTCTTCCTAACACATCCCCCTCCACTCATCTACCCCATCCACACCGCCTTTCTCTGTCATCTTGGCCTATCAATCAAAAATGTATTAAGTCCAGAGTCGGGGCCGATCAAAGGCAGAATTCCTGGGAGGAGAGCAGATAAGACCTATCTCATTAATAAGTGCTTTACCATCGTAGGGGCCCGTGCGCCTCGCCACACCCAGCCTGCCTTCCTTTGATATCTAATTATCCATCCGTTTCATTCTGTCAAAGAAGGAGGAGAGGGACGACTCACAGTGTCATCGCGGTGAAATATTGTTGCCTGCATGTGTGTATCAGGATACATGCAAGAGGCTGAACCCAAACACTGTGACATGCAGAAAATCCAAATGTGCAGAGAGGGGCACGTGTAAACAAATGCAAATAAGGTGTTCTTGCAAAAGCCCCAGTGCCTCTCTTTGGAGGGCAACCCTTCTGAAAAGCTGTCATGTATGGAGTTTTGAGTCTGAAATCAAGAGAGGGATCTATTTTACAGAGTAAATCTGCCAAGACTCTGAGGTTTTTTGTAAGTCTTCCTTTTGGTATTTTATAGGAGCGACTAGCTAAAAGAGTACCCCCAAAAGGCTGCGGAGGGATAAGACAGTGGCTGGTGAGCAAAGAAACGAGATATTAAAACATCAAGGTAAGGTACAGAGGACAGGGGACAATGGAAGGAGTTCAAGGGTTAAGAGGATTTTTAAAGAAACACGCGGGAAAGACTGATGTACAAAAGAAGAAATTAAGAAGGAGGACAGAAAACGGGAGAAATGAGAGAATTGGGAATGGGAGAGAAAGAGCAGGGCATTATTTTGCCTTCTCTCCTTGGTTTTCTGTAAGAGTAGCTCAGGAAGATAAGGCTAAAAGGTCCGTCAGTCTGTTGCGGAACAATCCGTTCTGTGTCTCTCTCCTTCTCTCGCTCAAGATACTGCCTTTCTCTCTGTCTAATGGCACAACTCAGATTTCTAGTGATGCCTGTTGTGATATGGCTCATCTCTGGTGGCATGGTTTACTGACATCACTCGTCCGATACAATATACACCCATACAGAACAAAACCGGCCTCAAGTTGAGAGAAAATTTCAGGAAACACTTTGGCTGTTTCTCTTTAAAGTGCAGACCTTCAATATGGCTAATATTCAAACCGGTTTCATTAATTGATAATAAAAAAAAAGGAGGACAGCTCAAAGCTACAATAAAGAGCTGAAATTATGCTTTAATTTAAAGGAGCTGTTCAAACCTTCATCCCTAATCTCTCAAAGCAGAGCTCAGAGACAAACACAAACCAAGGAGGATTTGGAAGAATAAAACCAACAGAAAACACAGGCCCAGCACAGAACAAAGACTCCAAAGTCTGCCTCCCCGTCCCATGTCCTTTCTCAAAAAGACACCTTCATCTTTTGGCGTTCATGTTAAGAAGAGACTTTCTTCATAGAGAGAAAGAAGGCGTGTCAAAGACATGGGTCACAATGTTTACAAAGGCGACTTTTAATCCAATCACAGCTTTTTCTTGTTTCAAGGGATTGAAATGAAATTAAATATATTAAACACAAAATTAATTTACAGCTGAAAAGCATATTCCGTTTTAAATGAATGGTTTTAAAGACTAAGAAAAAAATCTACAAAAGGAAATAATTGGTTATAGAAACAAATTTGTTAAGGTTTAAACTTTTGTTTTGCATTTATATATTTCTATTATTGACTATTGTTAGTTGGACTCCAAGGTATCACTCATAGGTATGCAAACATATATTGGAGTTTCGTATCTTAATAAAAAGAGAGAAAAAAAAAGATGCACCCATCTGACGTTGAAACACAAGTTAATCAGTGAGTAATCAGCTGCTCTCTTTTCCTCTCACTACATCTCTCTGTTTCTGTCTGTGGTCGGTTGTGAAGCTGCCTGAGGGTTTGAATAACTGTCTGGTGCCAGGCTGCCTCACCCCAAGGCCTTGTGGGAGATGAAGAAGAGGTCAACAGAGGTGTGTGTGCATGTCAGGGTCTGCGTGTGTGTACATGAGAAGGTGGGTGCTTTTAGTTGAAGCTGCTCATCGAGCTTGTAAAAACAGAGAAATGGAAAGATGGAGAAAATCAAAGCAAAGGTTTGGGCATAGGCAGAAATGACGGATATTGCCTTTTCTCAGTCATAACGACTTTCCAAAAGCTAAAAAGCTTTTTTTTTTAAAAATAAACAAATCTACTTTCAAATTATAAACTTGAGGCACACTTTAACTCCATCTGTTCTGCCATCTACCCAGATTTTAGAGAAGAAAATCTTACATTCTTCTCACAGCTTAAACAATAGTTCTGGTGATTACATAACAATATATTCATGAACAACACTGTGTAGCCTTGAGCTAATCTTTTCATCCAACTAACACCTTTCACTTGAAGGACTACTTGGTTTGAGAGTGCACCTCTGACACACAGGCAGATGAAAGAGAGGTCAGGCAGTCAGGATGAACCTCTTATTGGACCGGTCAGACCAAGAGGGGTGTGCCTGCCTGGGTGGCAGTGGCTTTATCCCTGAAAGAAAGTGTCTGGTTTTGATTTTGTTCAGCAGACACTAAGACACAGCAGAGTCTTCCTTCATTTTACTTTTTGCTCAGAGGATACCATGGCTAACACGGGTTAGAAAGGGGTGAAAGGGAGGTCAGGTGGGCTCCAGTTGACTGTGCCCTGAGGGGAAATCCTGGGGAGGGATAGCAGTTTGATAGTAGGAGAGGCTGGGGTCCCACAGGAGAGCTGCCCCTCCCAAAACAAAACACACAAATAGAGAGGTCCTCTGATCTAATCAGACCCTAAAACCCTCCAACCAGGCTGCCTGGAGCAGCTAGTACACCAAGCAGCAGCTTGTGGAGACTTTATCTACGAGCACTGTCACTACACTTTTTCTTATCATATGAAAATGCAAAAAAAACGTATTAAACTGATGGAAACAACGTAGTAGAGCTTGGGTGCAATATTCCATGAAATTTAGACCAGAGGAAGAGACATGTGCATTCAACCCGTTTACAGAATCTACACCAACTAGCACTCACTCACATGCAGTCATGTTTGTGCACGAGTACTCAAGTGATCAACACTACTGTGAGTATTTTTAATAGGCTACTGCCTGTTCGAGTCAACATGTTTGGCTCCTGAAATTTCGACCCAAAACATTCTTTCTGCTTCTGTGGTTTGAATCTTTGCTTTGTTTTAGACAGTAGACTAAACTTCTCGCTTTTTGACCATTAAAACAACACAATTCTAAAACGGTCACTCCTCCTTTGCAGGGCTGCCGCCAATTGCAGCCTTGTGTTCGGTCAGCTGACCAGTGAGAAAAGATAAGGGTGAGATCAGACCAATCAGGGGTCAGGCCGAGGTTATCACAACCACTCCAAAACTAAAACAGATGGGGAATAAAGTGCAGCACAACTCAACATCTACTGTAGAGACCCATATCTTTAGGCCGTGTTTTCCCCTGCTCCATTGGACTGCAAAGGATTTCAGACTTAGTTTTGGTTTGACATTCTGGGTCATGCCGCTGTGGCAAAATGGAGTGCAAATCAGCAGGTCGGAGGCATATGATACAACAAATGATAAGATTTGTAGACCTAACAGAAAACTCTGACCTTTATGAGGACACTCAGTCTGTTCAAATATTGAAATAACTGCAATCTGAGGCTATTTTTAATACAGAGTCTTGGTTCACTTAAACATTTATTAAGGTGGCAAAAATGATTAAAGCTGAATTGCAAGCCCTCCCCCCAAAAAATCATCCATTGCTTTCAGGTGACAACACTAAACTTAGTTAAACTTTGACTCTTGAGTCAAAATCCAAACTAGCTTATTTTTGCTTAACTCCTGTCGTCTGTCAGTCTGCTTGTGCGTTTTTTTCCCCCACTTTGTCTATTTTTGCATAATTGTTTGCTTATTTTCTTCATTATCTCAACATCTGGAATT
This sequence comes from Menidia menidia, assembly GCA_907169785.1. Lineage (NCBI taxonomy): Eukaryota > Metazoa > Chordata > Actinopteri > Atheriniformes > Atherinopsidae > Menidia > Menidia menidia. The sequence goes on along the minus strand of CAJRST010033334.1, from coordinate 18,250,653 downwards.
CAACTCCCTGCAGTGATAAACATTAGGCCCCTCTCAGTCTCTAACTCCTTCCTCCTCTGTCCAACTCCTTACACCTAGATGAGATGGAACTGTGATTAACAACGCCATGACAAGAGGACACAAGACTTTTGTCCTGATGGAAAAACAAACAAACAAAACCAGTGGGATAAAATGCTGGAAATATGTACAGCATCTTATCACAGATGCTAATTGTTTCCGTGTGCGAGGGGAGGGTGGTAGAGAGAAATGGAGCGCATGAAGGAGGGAAAGAGGAACTTGAGAATATCCTCCCTGCGCCTTTGGCCTGCGCCTGACTTCAGAACTAAGCCCTCTCTGAAGAGAGGGTCAACACTGGATTCAACTTTTCACCTCAGCAGCCTGAGAGAACACACTAAATACCGAAGATTACACAAAGGTGTGCTACAATATAGCCCGCTCCTCCACGGCATTGCAGAGCAGAGCAGACCTTCACTGCAACATTCTAACATTCAACAATGGCAAAAATACAAACACCACAAAAACTAAATCTAGTGGAGAAGAAGCAACAAGTGCATGTGTTGAAGGATTTATTGCATAAATATGCCTTAATGGAAATAATAATTGTGAGAAGAAAGCTGTAAAAGGAAATAAGGAAAGAATATGTAAGATCTGATAATAACTGAAGTAGTATTATGGATTTTTTATTGCAAATTAAGTTCTCAGAAAATTTTTTGTTACATCCGCTCCTTCATGGAGATCAAAGGCAACACCAAAGATTAAATGTTTCACTCATTCCTGACCACTCTGCCAGCAAATCAGTGAGCTAGTATTACCCAACTATTGGGAATCATGTTTAATACTGTGGCGCATATGAAAGAGGGACTCTGTGTGTGTTTTTGTGAGTGTGGGCACAGCATTGTCATCTCTGGTCAGGTGTAACTGAACCGACGGAGAGACAGACCGGCAGGCGGCCGGCTGGCGTCAGCAGCCACACGCCTGTCACGACACACCGCACGCCAAAAGGCCGCATACCGCAGCACCCACACAGCGTGCACACAATGAACGCTTAGTCTCCCGCATCACGCACCAGCGGCAGCAGCAATGTGAAATATTCACATAGGGACAAAAGGTAGAGAGACATGTGGGTGAGAGAGGCAACCTGTGATGGAGGACGGAGTTTAAGAAAGTGAGAATAGAATAGAGGAAGTGAGATAAGATTAAAACAATCAGCAAAGTTAAGTATTTAGGGAACTACCTTATTAAATGGGACATGGAGACACTTTTGACTCCATGTTCTTTATGTTCACTTGAAAAAATCTGGAGCCATGCAACTTTCTATCAGAAAGACCAAATATATTTAGATTTCTGCATATTCATTACAACTATTCCAGACATATATAAAAATGTATTAGTTTTACAAAAATAAAAATGTTTTTGCTACACTGTTAGTTAAATTTGGTCGTGGACATGGAATAAAAATTCTACATCCAACTGTTAGCTGAGATAATTGGGTTTGTCTGTTTTAGTCATAGATTTACTGGAAAATAGAATGATCAAAATTATTAATTGATTAACTAGTCATAAATTGGGGCAAATCCTTTAATTTAGTCAGTGTTTGGCAGAATATCCAGTTGTTTAATGGATGGCTGCTAAATTGTATTCAAGTGTAATTTTCTGTGAACTAACGTCACCATAAAATAACACAGAAATTTTTTTTTTTTCTAGTGCTTTAAGTTAATGTAAAAAAAACTGGGAAAAAAAGTTAATAAGGTCGATCAAGGCTGTAGGTTTTGAGTTCAGGGACGCTCCAGATGTTTTACAGCTCTCTCACCCCCTCTGGTGGAGTAGCTGGAAATCTGCAACGGGAGACCTGCATCAATACCCAACTAAGCCATTCCTCAAATTCAGAATGAGCTGAACGTTCGAACCTTGTCAGAATCTTGAGGACAGACAGAAAAATAATTCATGTCAGCCATGTGTGAAGACACTGCATGAGCATTTTCTGCAAGAGAGGCCAAACAGAGTACCGTGAGGCCCTCTGAATCTAGTGCAAAGACCGTGAGCCTGTTCACATCTGGTGTTAATCAGAGAAGCTTACACAAACACACACACATGTAAACGTCAGACGCGCACGGGCTAACACTTCAACAAAGATTCCTCCTCTGAAAATCCCTCTCAACTCCTGAACTTCCGACATGACTGGGGTCAACACACTTGCCCTGGATACACTAAGGCCATGCAATAGTAGCAATGCAAGGAGGAGGTATCTTAACCATCAAATAACAGAAAACATTTTAGTTTGGCTGCATAGAAGACACACAAACAAATCAGTAATAAGGGACAAGTGGTCCCCAGTCAGGATGAGTACAGTGTAGCGTGAAAAGCTCAGAAATAAAGCGCCAACACTTTAAAAAAAAGACATTCTAGAATCTAGATAATTCTATCTGTGCTAAAATGTGTGTCCACTGAAAGAATGTAACATTGAAACAGACATAATTTTTCACTGGTACCCAAGGACATAAATAGACTGCAAATAACTGGACTTGCCAAAACGTATTGGCTTAATTCTTTACCTTCTTATATTGTATGTCATTTATAAGAGGCTCTTTTGGTCATATTAAGTATAGCATTAAAAATTCACTTTCACACAATTTAAAATAAGTAGAATAGATATTTAACAAGATGAAAAAATATATGCAAAAGACATATACATAAAGATTTCCAAAATTGAATTCTTTTTTTTTTTTTTACATTCATACTTGCCTTAACGCACCAAAGAAATCTAGTCCACATAAAATCGCTACAAACTCACTCAAAATCGTTACAATGCAAGATGACACTAAATGTATAATCTTTAGAAACACATACATTTTCTACGGTTATAATAAGTTTTTTTTTTTAATCCTATGAATAACAGACAAGGTTAAAAATGTTTCTAATGTACACTGCCCTGAAAAAAAAATCTTGATTTGTTTTGCACAGACACCAGATTTTGTTGGAAAAACAGATGGGCCATTAACGGGACTCAGGATTTTTAAAATAATCCTTGCACTTTACATCTGAATCCTTAAAATTTTCAAGAAATAATTCATTATATTTTATAAGTAAATACCTTTAAACTAACATCAGTTAGTTTGAGGGTATCCAGGGCATCTGTATAAAAATAAAAGTCAGTGTAAGAGTGTCTGTTTTTTTATATACCGTAGGTCATATTTAATTTCAATATTAATCAGACTGATATATTTTTTAACTACTAATATACAAGTTAAAGGTCACCAAAAACAGTCTACACAGTCATTATTCTCCAAAACCAAATTCATTTCACCAAAATGGATAACAAATCTTAAACTTCTTTTACCTGCAAATTGCTGTTCCTGTCTCTCCAGATTTTCACAGCCGCTGTGTTGAGCTATTTCTCTGAAAGGAGAAAAATAATGACCTCAGTCATGGCTTAAATATGTGCTGTCAATATGTTTGGAATACCATTAATGAGGTCCACAAAGTACTGAGGAATATAGTTTGTTTTTGGCAAAGATTGGGTCCATGCAACACTTTCAACTAAACGTAAGAATCGACCACATGGACTGATTTCACTTCCTAATAAGCCAATACCTGCATCTTACTTGGATGTCCACCTGATTTGTTCAGCTGTTTTGTGGGGTGCTCCTCTAAAAAATTAAATATATAATCTGGGTAAGACAGTATGCCCTCATTAAAGTTGAAGCAATGTGAGCAACCGAGGGGTATCAGACAAATTTGAACCCAAACATCAAAAAGGCATACAGTGGTACATTTTTAGTTTCCATATATCCTTCGTGTTATGACTTTTATGTCCTACTGAATTACAGTTAAAATAATAATAGTATTATATTGACAGGAAAGCACATTGTTTAAAATAAAAACTAGGGGAAACAATTAACCAATAAACAGAAGTGTTGGACGACAGAATTAGCTTAAAATAATTGTTTTGTGAGGCTACATTTCACCACCTAATGGCATACATTTAAGTGTTTATGTATCCATGCATTAATTATGTTATCCCTACAAGGAAACAAGAAATAGGGAAGAGGGAGGAAGTGAAATAGCGGCCAAATGAAGGGCACCGGTGTGATACAAGTTTCTCACCTGTCTGAGAGCTGAAAAATATAAATAACCGTTCGGCATACCGGTGACACACCTGAGCAATCAAATGTCAGTCTGAACTCCCGCGATATTTCGCCCCCTGGACAGCGGAAAGTTTCACCAAAGCCTTAACTGCCATTGGACATTTGCCAGGCTCATGGATCCAGTGTCCGCACTGTTATCACAAAGAAAAGCGTCGAGTCTGATATCATATCTCCACAGTCCGACAAGTGGGCTACAACTAAATCGAGAGGCTGATGAAGTTAGCTTACCGGTACGCTACAGTTCTGTGTTTTTGCGACAGTTCAGTTTTTCGATCCAATTCACAATTATCCTGGTGTCACAAATACACAAAACGCATTCATATAATCTGCCATAGTCTGTTTATGTATATTTTTATACGGTGAATAAATATAGCCTTATGTTTCTCACCAGTTTATTGTTTGTCCGTGTGTCGACCGAAAGGATATTGATTCGAGTTCAAAATGTGTCTCTCTGGACGAGTTGGACCGAACCAACTCAAAGGCTTTGGGACATAGAGGCGTCTACAAATCACTGACGACTGTCAGTTCTTGCTTTGGTTAGTTTTATTGATTTTACATCAGGTGGGAATACAGACTGAGACTTTCTCCAAGACCTTTTTACCATAGGAGTTTATATCTCTGGCAAAGCTACATCATTTGACGAGAATCAATCGACGGCCAGCTGATTTTATTGAGCATGTTCTGTTTAAGATATTTGATCAGTCAAAACGATGGAACTAATTTTTTCATTAGATCGGTAAAGAGTCCCCCCATTTTTCTTTCTACAAGAACATGAGTCACCAAACTGTTTTATGAAGCAATTTTTTTATATTTGGTGCTTTTAATTTTGCAGCTGAATTGATGGCAAAGTTAAATTTCTGTAGATACATAACAATCGAAAGAAACAAAAGAAAGAGATGGAGAAAGAAAGAAAGTCATGGGGTTTACAAGGTGATTTCTTCCAATCTTTCCATTAGGACTTTTTTTCCCCCTGCAGAAGCTCTCTGGTGTCCCATTTTGCTATACACGTGTCACATAGCTGCCAACAAAAATTACAGCTGACAATAATAATAATATAAAAATAGTTTACCTTAATAACATTATCCAATGCTTCTAATGGGGTTACATCGTGGTACTTTACATAGATCTAAAGTCAGTTGCTATACAAACCATGCACTGATTTATCTGACTACCACAGCTGTGAGGAAAACAACTCTCATCGTTTTTGTTCAGCCCAAAATGCAGTCATAGACTGAAGGAACCCCTAAAAGTTTCAGGGAACATACAATGTTACTACTGCCACTCACTGAAAAGTTATTCTAAAAATATTGTTACTTATCCAGCATGTTAATTACCGATTAAAAAAAGGTATATGTTATTATGTTTGATTTCAACTGGTCTAAAATGATAAACTGTTCATAGCTACAGCTAGAAACGCTATATGACCATTTATATACTTTTACTGGATTTTAGAGAAGACACTGCTTTGTTACGAACAAAAATTGCATCCCTGCTGCATCATGGCAATTAAACTTAACATGCCACAGTTTTCGAGATTCAAACTGTAAAGAGGTCTGACACCACATAGTCTGAAGCGGTCCCATCGATGAGGCCTCTTCCACTACTGCTAACCAACCAGCAGAGGATATCTTCTCCATTCTTCACATCCCTGCTGAAGTCTTTCTGCCAGTGCCTGCAAGACATATAAAAAATTCAAAACATGTTGTTTTGTTAATGATCTGAAATTTTGAATGCATTTTCGATGTGTGTTCGAACTCAGTCAAGTGTACCTGGTCACGTTGAGTTTTTGTCCCTTCACATACATGATGGCCTGAGTTTCATCCTGGATTTCACCAGGATGCAACTCTGTCACCTCAAACTCAACCCCATTGTAGAATTGCCCTGGGAGATAAGAGCACATAGATGTATATGCATTTCACATACTGTGTCGTTTTATCAGTTTATCACAACCTTTAGCTGTTTTCTCACCAAGGAGACCATGAACTGAAGGAGACAAATGGTGGCTGTCAATGGTGTAGAAACCTAGGTAGTCTTGCTTCTCGTGGCGTCTTTTCCAAATTTTTGTATGTTTGATTATCATAAATTTTACTGAGTGCTTCAGTGTCACTGTCATGCTGGAGGTGTTTAATCTGATGTCCAGACTGGAAGAAAAAACAAAACAACCATTTTATTTTTTAGCTGAAAGCAAGTTGGTAAAGTCATAATTATTTCATAGCCATGACAGGTAGATTTTTACTTCTCAGTCAGACCTAAGTTTAGTAAAATGAGATAAGATAGCCTCATCATTGCTATAAAAGGGCAATAGAGCCGAATTGTAGTTTTTTTTACAACATACATGTACATACAAAAACATGTTGTAGGGAAACAGATGCAAAGCAGGGATGCTTACTTGTTGTCTTTAAGGGAAGTTGTATCAGACCACAGCAGCTTCACCTGCTTGCCATCATAAAAAACTGAGATATCCTGAATGTCAACTTCCAACCAAATCCCTAGCTTCTGATGTATAATACCAAAACAACCAAAGTAGGTATTGTTGTTGCCATTTGGAGAGAAATTCTTCTTGCCGATGATCTGCCCATTAATCACAAAACCTAACAATGATAAAAAATTATTCTCTTACGTCTTACACAGTAAAGAACACGTGTTTTTGAAATGGCTGAGTAGGAATTCAGGTCAACCTGACTTTTGGTCTTTGACCAAATTGAAAATTGTTCCTGGTTTGTCATTTATGTTGAAGCAGAGAGCATCGTCTCGGCCCGTCAGCTCGATCATGAAATGAGGATCTCCATCCACTGCAAAATGAACACCAAAGCGTTAATCCATACAAAAAGCTAATCTAAAGCAGAACTCAATTTTGCCATGTTATATTGATGTTTAGATTGCCCATGAAATAAAAATCTGAAGTAAAGCTGTCTAAAAATAGGCCAACTTTTTCTTGCCCTTTTCCAAAATTGAAAGAACAAATCAAAGATGTTAAAATTAATAAAACACTAAAACCCCATTAAACCTGCATAATTCCACTTGCGACACAAGATGTAGCACATCATGCACTTTAAAAAAAATTCATGCATTCTTTTATTGCATGAAATAAAGAGTTAGATTCAACTGGCAGCTCCTCACTCTCAGTCAGTGACAGTGTAGACATGCGGTATCAAAGCTTACCATCTGCTACATTCCGGCTAGAGGCAGGAGTTCTGAGTGCTGTGGGACAAAAATAATGAATGTATCAAGGTGATAGGGTCTAATGACATTCCTCATTAATGAATAAATAAAAGGATACTTTGTATACCTTTGTTTCTCTCTGCTCTCTGTCGCTGGTCTATAAAGCAGAACATGTATAACATAAGGTGAGTTGAATGTCACTGGCTAGCAAAACTTGTTGTCATCAGGAGAAATCAACATGTGTATAAGCCCCTAGTCATTGGGAATGTGCTGAATGCTATGTATCTAAACATGACATGACCTTCAGTCAGTTTGTCGGCGATAAAAGAGCTGTCGGCACCATCCTCAGATTTCGGCTTGGTGACCACCATGGAGGTGAGAGGGGTGACAAAGCCATACCGCAGAGACATTTCCAGAGCTTCTGCTGTCATATTCTCTTTGTCTTCCTCAGAACTGATGCCACTGGAATAGAGACAGAGAGAAGACATCATTGTTTCCTTCTCCCATACTCAATAATGAGCATTGCATGCAATTTAGCCATAAGAAATAGTCTTAGTGGTTTCCTCAGAAAGCTGCCATGGTTTTCAGATGGACCTTTTCTCGAGTAGTTGTTGGATGGTGAGATAGGCCCATAAACGTTCAGTGAAGTTCCCAAATATGTATTCCTGTTCTGGGAACAACGTGTGCCAGTTTGTCCTTCTGGCATTTTCCTGTACTTGAACATCCCCTTGAGGCTAAAAAGAGACGGCATTCAATGACAGGAGAGGAAGAGAATAGCCTTATGAAGAGTCAAGACTGTTCCAACAATTGGTACTTGTTCACCAGTTCTACCTTACAGGTCTCATTCATATTGACAGTGACAAGTTGCCTGTTGTTGATTTCTCACCCCCTTGGCAGAGACCTCCACTAAAAAGTTATCCATGTCATTTTCAGCCAGCCTCCCAGCCACCACAATCTCCGAGCCATTGAACAAGTGACTGTAGCGGTTTTCGGTCAAGGAGCCTGCTGCACCATCAGGATACTGCAGTTCTACCTCAAAGAGCAATGGGTTGGACACTTCTTCGTAGAAACCCTGGAACAATGACAAACTCTAGATCGGTACTTTTTCCTCCCAATCTGCTTGCTGCCTGCGTGTGGATGTGTGTACACTACTTTGAGCTGAACGACCACATCTGAACCCTCAAAGATTCTACGAGCCAGTCCTTTGTTCTGTCTGCTCATCACATCCAGGAAGGAATAGGCCACATTATTTCCAAATCCAAGACAGAAGAGGGCCATCTTCCCAGCGATAGCAGACTGCACATTCTTCTGGATCTTCTGAGTGTTGGAAACCCCTGCAGATATAGAGACTTACAGTGTATTATACAGTCCTTTTTGCACTTGACCTCTAACAGACATTGTCAAAATGTCAAAAACATCAAAGTAGTCTTAAGTTAAACTACTGTACTTTGCAACTCTGGAGGGCAAAATGTCCTCTTTTCAAACAATAATTTCATTTTGAAACATTCAAAGTATGCAAAAGACACTTTCAAATCTCACAGCACCATGGTTTGGCATCCCATCAGTCAGTAAGATGATCATATCCACGCTTCTCTCTGGAACTTTATTGTCTTGTCTTTCGCTCTTTAGCATGCTCACTGCCATCAATACACCGCCATTGATATCAGTGGCTGAAATGAAATAACATAAAACTTTAAAAAATTGTAATGCTCAAGGACATTGAGGAGATGATATGTTTCCTGCTAACCTCATTAGTAACTACATTTACTGAGCATTAAAGCTTACAAGACAGTGCAGAAACCTTAGTGGAGAAAATAATTTATCATAAATAATAATTAAACCAGGACTTTTGATGAGAAGAAAAGGATTCTTTGCAAACGTTCCTCATACCTGCATCTGGCTCTATTTTCATCACATAGCTGATCGCTTTAGAAATATTCTCTTTTGTCGCTTTGGTAAGAGAGTCCTTCCAGGAATCAATATCACTATCAAACAGGACGATACCAAAATGATCATCTTCATCCAGGTCTTTCAGAATGGCCACCATAGCATCTTTAGTCTGGAAAAAATTCCCAACTTAAAACACGATGATGCATGTACAGTTAAAGGGACTTTAAAATGCACCGGTGTCCAGTTACCTGTTTAATCTTTGTTCCATACATTGATCCGCTCCTGTCAATTACAAACACCAAATTCTTTGGGACTCTGACCATGTCAGGGGGAGAGAAGAAGTGCACAAAGTATCCATTCACAACCTGTAGAGAAATGTCCAATTTTATCAAGATTGACAAGAAAGCAACACTGTTTTTCTCAACGCAGTACTTGACCATCGCTGACCTGAACCTCTCCGATGCTCTTTTCTCGTTTCACATCATACTTAATGATGAAATCTCCATCAATCAGTCTGTTTTTGCAACCCGAACACTTCTGCTGCTCCACTGTTGGTGAGAAAGAGATGTGTGCCTGCAAAGAAAAATTTACATATTTGACACAAATAAAAAACATCTACTACGTAATGGCATGCAAAACCTTAATGAAGAAGATCTGTTTCACTCTTCACCTTTTTCTCTGTGATGGTTTTGTCTATCAGGGGGAGCAGGTCATTGGTAAGAAATGTTGCACTGGCCTCAACCGATGTGAGTCCTGGCGGCTCATAGATGTCTGCCAGAATCTGTCCAAGAACACACCTTTACTGAAACAGACCAAGTTTAACTAACACAATGAAAATCTAAAAGGGAACAGTGTTTTCAACCTGAAAGTCTTCCACTGGTTGTTCAATTTTAACTCGAATCAAAATCTCATATTGGCCCAGTTTCCTCTGAAGCAGCTCCTCATAGATAAGTTGGAAGGTTACACTGCTTTTGGCAGCAATGTTAACAGAAGCTGAGAATTTCTCCATCTTTCTGCCCGATGCCCTGTTGTAGTGGAAACAGATTGAAAAGGTTTTATATTCACATACCCTATTTTCATTTTTAAAATCAACTTTCTTTTTCTTTTCCTCAGTCCAACATACTTGACCAGTCCAGCAGACTGTCCAGAGGAGACAGCCTTTTCATACTGTTCCCTGGCTTTCTCCTTCTCCTTCACCTGTCCAGAATACACCTGGCCATCGATTTCCCTGTCAATCACAAGAACAACTGTTTGTCAGGCCCAATCAGAAATTTCTCACGCTCACTGGCAAAAGTACAGAGTTTGAACTGACATGCTAAAATTGGTAATGAAGGCACTTTTGGGCAGCTCCATTTCAAAATGGATCTCCTGGGTAGAATTAGCTGTGTTTCGAGCCTTGGAGGTCATGACGGTGCGGGCAAAGCGAGAAGTCACCGTGCAAGCCACTCCGACACTGTACACGTCCACCTTCGCAAAGTTTGGACAGAGAAGATAAGATGTCAGGCTGGTGAAATGAGATGTTTCTCAAAAACTCCCAGAGTATTTAAATAAACTAGACTAGTGGCCAAGATGATGGGGTGCTTCTTGTTATCTCTCCGCTGAGTTCTGGGTTGGATGTTATTGAGAAATGCCCCCTACCAATTTGTGTTGCGAAACAAAAAAGACACCACTGACTTATAAATACAATGTTATGGGAAACTTTCTGTTCCCCAAAGCATCAATCTGATTGTGAAAACATGTGTCAGCAGACCAAAGCAAATGGCATCTGGAATCAATGAGGTTTGTGGGAAATGTGGATTTGATTTTGGAAAAGCAAACAATGTCATTTACTGTAAAATCAAAGCCCCCAGTTATCATAACCACCGTTTCATTTGTTTTTTGATATTACATCTGGGTTTTACATATCAATTAAGCAAATGTGAATATGTGTCCTACATTTTCAGAGCTTGTGCTTCTTTTCTGTGAGAGAAAAAAGACAAAATATCTTTAGTTAATACTGGATGAGAATATGTGACTCACTATTTCCGTATGAGAGCGATTGTAAGTAAGCCGACTACCTTTATTGACCTGGTGCCCACGGTGTCTGTGGTCTCCTGGAACAAAGCAGAGAATTTCATGTTACTCCTTGCCGGAGACTCCACCCTGCTAAGAAATCCTTAAATACATACATAATACCATACATACAAATCATAAATACATACATACTGTACCATCCCTAAAGCTCCCTCCTCTGTGTTTTACAAGGTATTGTAAGGAGCAAGTTTCTCAAGAATATGTAAACAACTGATTTTCATGTGTGGGCACCAGTTTGTCTTTCCATATACAGTTAAGCCCTTGATGTAAGACTGGGTTGAGATAACTGTTGAAAATGCAGGCTTGAATAAAAGGAGAAAAACTGCTTCATTAGAGGAAAAAAACAGTCATAGACATAAATGCGAGTAAAACATTTGCAAGGGATGAAAAGCAAGCAGGGTCATACTTATCGATCTTACTGAACACTTCATTCTAAGACAAGTTACATCTCACCTTCAGCACTTTTATTATTGTGTTATAGGCAGTATGACTATTTTGGAGCTACAATTTTGGAACAAATTGACAAACTTTACAATATCACCCCAAAGTTATGAAACATAATTTGTTTAGTCTGGTTATGTGAAAAGACTCAATCAAAAACGAAGAGCAGTCTTTAGGCCTGTGGTGGAACAACGTTTATATTTTATGATAGAGAGAATTTTCATGCGTCAAGATTGATCGTAAATAGACAGTAATGCCGTGTTGTTTATGAGTGACTCAGAACAGTGTTTGTAAACAGAAAATTCATGCTGCTTCTGTCAGAAAGTCACAGCACATCTATTCCTGTATGCCACCGACACTTCACAGAGAAAGATTCAAACAACCGCAGTTTAAGGAATATAAAGTCTTGAATTTGCAAAACAAATGAAAAAAACATCCTAATGCTGCACATTATGATTTGTCTCAAATACCTCTGATGTGGCATCTCTTTTGGAAATAACCAGAGCTCCCTGGACAGGAGCTGGAACACAGATGCAGACACAAACCCCCAGCAGCACAGATCTCCACATTGTGGGCATGACCGCAACACGGGAAGCTCTTTCCTCTGGCACAGTTGAAAACAAGTGAGGGGAATTCGAGGCATTTGGGGATCGAGCCTTCCCATACTTACTCCGCCCACACTGTTCTACAGGAAGAGGGGCCATCTGCCCCTGTGGCATTCACAGTGCCTTTACGAGAATCTGCGTGCTTAGGTTGCTTCTCCTGGTATAATTTGTGGAGATTACAATGGATGAAGAGTGAGGCCGTGGAAATGATGCTGAGCTTGTACTAACTTGTTCTTTGGAGAGCGCTTTTGCCGTTTGCATTTCATGTTATAGCCTGCAAAAGGACAGTTCGTTCCACCAAAGGTCTTTCCACCAATAAAACTTTTATTTAGCATCATGGGGTATAAAAGTCCTTACAGAAGACTTTGCCATTCAAATCTAGCCAGCTTCTGAAAACTACAAGAATTTCCATATTATTAAGTTTGGGTGTATTATGTTCTGGTTATTTGTTGAATTCGTACTTTCCATTATTTATTGTTTATCCTGTTTTGTACTGTGGTTTATGTAGCCCATTACCTGTGTAATTCCGTGTACCACCTGCTTCACTCTTGTCCCTCAGTTCCACTCCCTTCCCCGGTGCTCCCTCTCTCACCTGCTCACTAATCTCTCTCCCCTCTGTATAAGCTCCCTGGGACAGACATTCTGTGTCAATTTCTCAGCATATAGCATAAGTAAAGCATGGCACGCAATGATATACGTGTCTTGTGGGTTCTATAGCTGTTAGTGTTTTTGGTGTTATGCTGTTCAGTATTGTATTCGGCTGCGCTTTTTTTTTTTTTTTTTGCATCTGCATTCAGACACTGATATTTTAAACCATCAGGATATGTTATCATCATACACTGAGTAGATACAAGGAAGCTTATGAAAACTAAATCACCAGAGTGTTACAGTGAAAGGGAGAAATTTGCACAATAATAGGATATCTCTGCGAGTCCATCTACTTTGGAATAGTTTTAATTCCAGAAGTTGTCAGAACTACCACAATACTGTAACTGAAACCTGTTTTCTTTTCCTATCTAAACAGATTTAAAAAGGTCAGGCACAATGTAGTCTGCAGCATCTCCGTCAATGAGGCCCAAGCCGTTGCTGTGAATGAACCAGCAGGGAACATTTTCTCCATTCTTCACATCCAACCTGAAGTCTCTCTGCCAGCCTCTGTGAATCCAGAAAGACGAATAAAGATATTCGAGTAAGACTGTAAAAGCAGATTAGATAGAACCTTCAACTCTGAGGGGAGACTTGCATATATCCAGTGTTACATATACCTGGTTACGTTGAGCCGTTGCCCTTTCACAAACATGGTGGCATCTGTTTTCTCTGGGACTTCTCCTGGACGCAGGTCCGTCACTTCATACTCGATCCCATGATAAAACTGACCTAAAGATGATTAAAGTATTGTTTTTAATAATAACGAACATATATCTCTACACTGGTCGTGTCTTTTTTTTTTCCAGAGGAACTTTTATTTCAGCTTCTCTACTTTTTACTGTACAATGCCCTGATTTTGTTCACAAGCTCTTTGTTACCGTGATGTCAGTAAGGATTACTAAAAAAGTCCCTAAAACTACAGCCAAGATTAGGCTTGAAATCACCATGAAGCATATTTAGCATAAAAATAAATATGTTAAATGAAATGAAAAAGACACCAGTGTTCATCTAAATACATGTAGCTTTAAACAGTGTCTCCCAACCCTGGTCCTCAAGTCACACTGCCATGCATGTTTTCCAAGTTTTCCTATTTCAGCACACCTGATTCGAATAAATGGGCCCGCCCTCCAGCTCGTTAAGCTCTGCACAAGTCTGATGAAGGTCCATTCAATGGATAACTCCTCTGGAAGAGAATATCATGCTATTCTTCATAAATATGACAGAATTTACCCAGCAAGCCGTGGACAGAAGGGGACATGAGGTGGCTGTCCAGGGTGTAGAAACCCAGGTAGTCTCGGTGGTACGGGTGCTTCTTCCACACTTTGTGCAACAGGATCACAAACTTAACCGAGTCCCTGAGAGTTACTGTTAGGCTGCGATCCTTAGTCACCAGAAGATCCACACTGAAGCAGGGAAACATTGAATGTAGTAATATTAATAAAAGTTAGTGTGAGCAGCATTAATGTGAGCACAAGACATCTTACACACAATAATTAACAGGTTTACATGATCCATGTGAAAAAGGTCTAATTATTACTTTAGACTAAGTACACCTAGACATCATAAATACATATTAACATGTTAGCTGAACTTAATTTTTGTTTATGCATTTAGCAGACGCTTTTATCCAAAGCAACTTAAAATTCTAATTTAAAAAGGATATTCAAAGATAGTGTGGAATTAGTGAAAAATAAAAAGGGCAAAGGGGCCAAATAGAGTGGATGTTGAAGTGAACCGCTTGAGAGTACTAAAAGATTTGCAGGGGAGAGGTGATAAATGGGACTGCTCACTTGGTTCCTTTGACGGAGACCGTATCTGACCACAGCAGCTTGATCTGTTTGCCATCCTGGAACACTGAGATGTCTTGAGTGCTCACCTCCAGCCTGATCCCCAAAGTTTGGTGGATGATGCCAAAACGCCCAAAATAGGTGTTTATTTGCCCATTGGGGGGAATCTTCTTGTCCCCAATGATCTGGCCATTGACCAAAATACCTGTAAAAATGTAATGAATAGGATTAGGACCTGTTCGTGGCAAACGTACAACTAACATGTTTAACACAAGTCTAAAGTGAGATATATGCTTCAAGTTTTAGTTCACATATGCACTCAAATTGTAGTAACTTTGCAATAAACTTAATGAGAAAGACAGATGTTTCAAACTGAGAGGAGAACAAACCTGATTCTGAGTCTCTGACCAAGGTGAAAATGGTTCCGGGTGCATTGTTAATGTTGAAGCAAAGAGCATCATTTCTGTCAGGGAGCTCTAATATGAAATGAGGATCTCCATCCACTGCAGGTGAAACAAAGTAACAGAGAAAACAGATGGAGGACTCCTTATTATGAAATACACAGTCTATGACTATGTTAGCTATTTTGTATAACACTTAGCTCAATGACTGTTGAGTTGTATGAACAGTAAAAAGTCATAGGGATATTAGGCAGTGAATTTTCTTGTTAAATACCGATATGAAAGTAAATGCATGCAACAAGTATCTCAGAGCCATGCTTACCTAAATAAGTGGGAGGTGCTGCGTAAGAACGGGAGGCTGGATACTGATATCCTATACACAACAAGAAGGGAATAGCCATCAAAATATAAAAATACATTTTTGAAATCGTTTCTTGTGCAGCATGTTGCTAATGTCTTACCCATTCTCTCTGCTTGCTGCCTTTGTTCTGTGGAAGGGAAGAAAAACATGGACAAGCTTAACCTGATGCATTTCGTCATTTTTACTTGAGCTTCCATTCATCACCAATGTGTCTGAGTAAACTGATATGATGAAAATGCTTTTGTTGTCTTGTAATCTTGTAAAAGACCCTGCACACCATCACTTTTTAAAGCCCTTCTTTTGTTTAGATTGGTTACCCTCAGTGAGTTTGTCGGCGATGAGGGGCCTGGCAGTTCCGTCCTCGGTCTCGGGCTTGGTGACCACCATGGAGGTGAGAGGAGTGACAAAGCTGTACTGCAGGGACATCTCAAGGGCCTTTGCTGTGGCATTGGCCTTCTCATCTGGTGCCCCACTTTTGCTGTGACAAGAATAACATATTTGTTCATACCAATCACTTGATCTGAAAACCACAATGGAGTCTAACACAAATAGGAAAATGTCAGCAAAGGTGTTTTTTTTTAACAATGGCCAGAAAAAAATCAGTGGCAAAAAGGCTCAAATAAACCTTTTCTCCAGTAATTGTTGAATGGTGAGGTAAGCCCACAGACGCTCTGTGAAGTCTCCAAAGATATACTTCTCGTCTGGGTACATCACATCCCAGTCCAGAATACTGGCCTCACCCTGCTCCCTGAATTCTTCTTCCATCTATTGAATATTGAAAAGACTAAGAACATTTCTTAAAAAAAAAAAAAAGACTTAACAGGCTGTCTCAAACGTTAGTGTTACATCTACATCTCAAATATCATCTCCTCCTCACCCCCTGGCCAACGACTTCCGCTAGAAAGTTGTCCAAGTCATTGTCCATCACCCGGCCGGCCACCACAATCTCAGAGCCATTAAACAACTGACTGAAGTGGTTGGTAGTCACAAAGTCCACCATATTGTCAGGGTACTGTAGATCCACATCTAACAGCAGTGGGGCGGACACTTCCTGATAGAAACCCTGGAAAAAAAGGTATCATACCCATAAAAATATATGGATGCATTGGTTCATGAATATTGTTAGAGAGTAGACAGAGAAAAGACTAATAAGTGGTACAAAGGGTGGCATAAGACCCTTCACCTCCAGCTGAATGGATGCATCTGAAGCTTCAAAGATTCTGCGGGCCACTCCCTTGTTTTGTTTGCTCATCACGTCCAGGAAATCGTAGTCCACACCGTTTCCAAATCCAAGGCAGAAGAGAGACATATTTCCCCCGATAGCAGAATGCACATTCTGCTGGATTTTGGGGGTTCGAGACTCACCTTCAGATGCACAGACACAACACACATGAAATGTCGTGTTACGTGTAAAGTTCATTATCAAATAAATATTGTATTTGGAGTATTTACACATTCCGCATGCTTACCGCTACTTGGCATTCCATCGGTCAGTAAAATAATCATATCAGCACTTGTCTCTGGCAGCCTTTTTTCTTCTCTGTCTTTCATTAACAGCTTTACTCCACGCAACACTGCCTCATTGATATCAGTCGCTTGATAAAGAACACAATATGTAATCTGGTGAATCTGTTTATGCATTTTTTTAAATACTCATTGTGAAAAAGTGGTGTGAAATATATTGTGCTCTTTTGTTGTATTAACCTCCACGGCTCCTGATGTTCTTCACATAGGCCATGGCCGCAGCCACATTTTCCTCAGTTGCTTTGTTAAGCGTATCCCTCCAAAAATCGATTCTATCATCAAACAGGATCAGTGCAAAGTGGTCCTCTTCATGGAGGTCCTTCAGGATGGTCAGCAGAGCCTCCCGTGTCTGCAAACCGTCGGAGGTCCAAATGAGTGTTTACATGTTTCTTTAGGTAAAGCACATCCACAGCACAGGCAGTCGCTCACCTGTGTCATCTTTGTGCCTTCCATTGATATACTCCGGTCGATAACAAACACCACGTTTTTGGGGACTCTGAGCAGATCAGGCGGAGCAAAGAAGTGCACAAAGTATCCGTTCACAATCTGAAGGAAATATGAGCCCACCATGCATTAGAACAACTTCAAAACTGGCAAAATCCAGCATAAACAACAAAATAAGTCAGTAGTTTGTAATTTATTAGCTAATGCCTTCATTAAAATAAACTATCCAAAGTCCTGCCTCATGGCAACTGGTTATCAAACTCCTTGAACGTCTTTAACACATGTAGAGGTGGCTGACCTGAATCTCTCCAAATCTCTTATTTCGATTCACATCATACTTAATGACGAAATCTCCATCAATGAGGGTTCCATCACAACCAGGACACTTCCTCTGCTGCTCCATAGTTGGGGAGAAAGAAATGTGTGCCTGACAAGTGGACAAAGATAAAACCATAAAATATACATGTATGCAGAAGTGAAACAAAACTCTTTAAGACAGATCATGACATGGTCGCCCTCTCTCTCTCGCTTCACCTTTTTGTCAGTGATGGTTTTCTCCACTAGGGGGAGCAGCTCATTGGACAGGAAGGTTGCATGGGCATCAACGTTGGAAAGGCCTTGAGGCTCATATATGTTTGTCACGATCTGTTTTCAGTTAGGTAAAAATATGAGATATATATGTGACATTAGTAGGGTCATACTAGGTAAAAATGCTGAAACAAAATGGAGTCACAAGCATCCACTCACACGAAACTCTTGGACCAGTGTTTTAGGCTTAACCCGGGTTAAAATCTCATACTGGCCCAGTTTCCTTTGAAGGAGCTCCTCGTAAGTCAAGATGAAAGTCACATTACTTTCCGCAGCAATATTGACAGACACAGAAAACTTCTCCATCTTTCTTCCAGAAGCCCTGGAATAATAAAAAAAGACACACAAAATGATCAGCTGCTGTGGATACGAACATGGTTTTATGTTGAAACCTCACGCAGATCAACTCACCTGACCAGTCCCGCCGTTTGTCCAGAGGATACGGCTTTTTCATATTGTTTCTTTGCTTTCTCTTTCTCCTTCACATCTCCAACATACACCCGACCCTCAATCTCCCTGAGAAACACAGACAGAAAAACCTGCATTGTTAAGAAAATTGGAGGCGGGGGGGCATACTAATAACTGTTCATCTGAGGACAGAGTGGAAATTTCATGAAATTTCACTGACATGCTAAAGTTTGTGATGAAAGCAGACTTGGGCAACTCCACTTCAAAAAAGATCTCCTTGGATGTGTTTGCCTTGTTTAAGGCCATGGAGGTCATCACAGTGTGGGCAAAGCGGGACGTCACAGTGCAGTCCACTGTCACACTGCGCACCTCCACCTCCACCTGGAAACAGAAGACCAGATGAGAGATGGCAGACACCAGACATAAAAACAGGCAAAAAAAGTGGAATCAATGGCAGTACATCCATCTATTGATATTCTTCTGGTTATTGCAGAGCCCTCAGATTTGAGAGGAAAAACCCAGACAACTCCCCGGCTCCTCTTTATGGTTCCTGAGGCGTTCTCAGGGTCACATCCCGAGATCATAGGAGGGTTGGAACAAAGATCGGCCTGTGAATTTGCTGTCTGTCTCAGCTCCCTCTTCACCTCCATGGACCGAACCATGGTTGACAGGGCCCCCATCTTCTTTAAATTCGGAACAGCCAACCCTTATCCCAGTCGCTTTACACTCAGCTGTGAACATCAGGCTTTAAAAACCTTTCACACAGTTTTTTCCCCCTGTGGAATAGTTTGATGTACTTATCAACAGGCAGTGCAACAGACAAGGGATGAAGATGACAGGGGAGGTTAGCTAGCGACGTCACCAAAATCCTTAAACCTGCCATTATATGATCCTCTGACTTCTTTGAAAATTTTCAATTTTGAAAAATGAATATTGGAATACAGGACTTGAACCATTCTATCGACAAAAGACATGTGTTCCCTTGTGAGTGCCATTTTCAAATAATCACTATCATCAGCAGAAACACATTCTTCACTTACCTCGCTCGCATCTGCACTTCTTTTCTGTAACAGAAAAAGATTTCAAGAAAGTAAACTGACCATTTCTTCTTTGGCTTTGAACGATGTCTATACCATTTTAGGTGAAAAAAAATCTAATCATTTTCTGTTGACATTTCTTTCAGAATCAGTATGCAGTCAGTCTTTATGGGGGCTTAAAAAATGATAAAAACAATCTAAACATTTTCAGAAACATGAAAACTGTCCTTGCACAGTTCAGCTGTTTACCTGCAGTCGTTTGGCAGCTCCTGTTGTCTCCTGAAATACAAATATGAGGTGTGCAGGTCAGTGCGGTAAGATATCAGAGAGCGAGCAGTACTGCTTAGACATAAAACTACTGTAGCTTTTACAAAAACAGTTCACAGTCTGTGTCAAGACTTCTATGTCATGCCAGAAGGACTAACATGACAGGAAAATTACTTTATTCAATACTGAAATTATTTGAAAACTATAGCTAAAGGGGCCATCACATAAAATCTGTTCTGTCAAACTGACATTTTCTCAACATAAAAAGTTTGATTTCGAATTAAGTTCAGAATATAAAAGAAAACAGTTAGCGCATTTAGGGTAAGTTACCCGCAGGGCTTCATTTTCCCCGGAGATGACCAGAGCTCCAGAGGCCAAAGAGGATAGCCAGAGGCAGGGACAGCCACACAGCAGCAGCAGCCAAACACCCAAGCGTCCAGACATGACTGGACTTCCACTCAACACTGGCTCGCTTCACTTCTGTGAAAGCCTCTTTGCTCTGGGGGAGGGACAGCGTGGGTGTGTTGCGCTTGCGAATATTGACCAGAATATTTTGGCCAAATCTGCAGCAGATCCTGAGAACAAAATGGTACTTAAAGATATTAAGGCAGCCTTGATTAGAGTGTCTGAATGCTTCTACTTAAAACTATATCCATTTATTACGAGAGAACAAGAAATGAACACAGGGGACCTCAAGCCTCATGGAAGATATGAATAAGTAGCAATTATAGGGACCAACAATGTTATTTGGTGAATGAGATGATTACATGACATCATGGAAACATTATGTGTCAAGTGCATGACAGTGGAGAAACACTTTATGTCACAGTACTGTGATTTACAGATTCATATTTATGTTGCTTACTACAGTATTTCAGTACAGTGCAAGGTGTTATGTTCAAATATTGCAAAGCCAATATTTGTTTTATAATTTGCCATGGTGCCACACCATTTACGTAATTTACCAGGAATCAGATAAAATAACATTTAGAATCATTATTTAGCCTTGGTTCTCGTAAAAGCAATATAAATTCATTTTTTAAAATCTTCCTACATGAAGAAAACACGGATCAGCCTGTCCCCTCCATAAAGTTGCAATTGATTAGCGAGTTTTGGCAGAATTTTGGAGTTACTGGGGAGCATTTTTCTATTTACTCAAGGCAGTTCTTTGCTGCCCACTTAGTGAGTCATTTTCACAACATGGTACTGTTTACATATGCTGACCCCCATTTCACTTTTTATATTGAGTAATGACTTGCATTTCATAGGTTGTAGGTAAAGTAAGCTGTTTTAATTCAAATGACAAAGAATAGTCCTTTGACTTGCAATTTGTTTGTGCTTTTTCAAATAATCCATCCTCATATCCTGTGGAGAACTCATATAAACTGTGCTTCTGTCCAAGGGGTTTTGAATCATTTTCCAGACACCTGATACATCTACATGTGTTTGATGGGACACCAAGTCTGACCCCACCCATTTCCTGACATGTGGTCTCATCATGGTCAAGGCATTCTGTATTCCAGGCTGAAAGAGTCTGACCAGTTCTCGGGGGAAGTTTTGTCTTTCGGACTTTCCGCCGCAACATTTGGCAGGGCAGACTCACAAAACCAGGACACAGGGCACACGTTGCAACATTATTGACAATGGACAGAGTGGGGGGGCTCATGGGATTTACCACTGTGTATTTGCATAATGAATTCCCCCCCAAATCCCTTCAGATAAAGATGATTTTGCTTATTAATTTGTCAGGTGTACCTTTAAAACATAGAAAACATAATACTGTTTTTCCATGTTGGCTTGATAATATAAAGGCCTTCCATCATAAAGGACCTGATATGTTTTTTCAACATAAAATGGTTCCAGGGTGGGAAAAAAAAAAGTTTATTACTTAGAAATACAACAACATTGCATTTTTAACAAAGGGCAAATAAATAATTTGGGAAAATGGGTGGATATAAAAAAAGAAAACACATAGCATTGCATAGCATGCCCGACAGTATTATCAAAAGAAACTACCAGCACAAGACGAACCCATTTATCTCTGTCTAATTCAGAACATTTTGATTCGAACAAACAAGAAAATACCCATAGACCTAAAAGCCCTCATTGTCCAGTGGGGCCTCGGACAGGCCGCAGGAGGCTCTCTCCTCTCCTCTACTTGCTGACCACTCCGGTGGCCGGCCCTCCGGCGGCAGCGGGGCCGGACAGTGCAGTCTCCGCTCCCGTCCTCACGCCGCTGAACACGGACGGCGCCGCTTTGCCCACGCGTTCTGAGCACCGACGGGAGAGAAACAAAGCCAGCCATTACTCATCTGTAGAGAAAAACTCCACAAACAGGAAGTCGAGTGTGTGACTCGCAGTCCAACAGTTGGGCTAAGAGGTGTGTGTCAGGCTTCCAGTTTGCCTTAACCGTGTTATAAATTGGCAATTTGTCCCAAAAGGGAAATATCATGAACACTCATGAAAACTTGACAGGAATATAATAGACGTGATATTTGAGTTTCTGTGTTTCCCATTAGGTCTTCCGTAAACACTTTAACCAAAGACCCGGATGAAAACTATCTCCTGTGCATGAAGCCGATACCTCCCTGGTGGTCTAGTGGTTAGGATTCGGCGCTCTCACCGCCGCGGCCCGGGTTCGATTCCCGGTCAGGGAACACTTCTTTTGTTACTTTGCATCGGTGTTTTTTTTAGTTATGACCGTTTACGCTATGTTAAGGACTATGCAGTCACATATTATGCTCTATATTTCTTGCGCTCTGAATATAAAGCATTCGGCCCCCCTTTAATCCTGTCTGTGTTCTTATACAGTGTGTCAAATCTTTCTATATATGAAATAAAAAAACATGACTAAGGCTGTCCTTACCGCACTCCACCATGACCTCATAGGTCTTACTCTTGACTTCACCCTTCAGCCCTAGTTTACTACGAGCTCCTTTCAGGTCCTCCTCCTTCATCGGTGGGCGCTTCTTCTTTTTGACTCCACCTGTCTATAGTGGAGAAAGAAAACGTACGTTTAAAAAAAATATATATATTTATGGTTTTCCTGGCATCCCCCCCCTGCATGAAATTCTAAACAGAAAATGATGAAACATACCTGCGACATGTTTTTTTTTAAAAGTTGGGGTAAAGATTCCACAGACTCTTTCCAGTGCTGTTACTTTGCTGAAAGCGTGTCTTTGTCGTCTCGGGGAGCCTGACATTATATAGCCCCGGTCCACACCCAGTGAGTCAGAGAGACCCTCCACCATCAGTGTCCCTCCTGTCTGTTGTCAGCGTCTATTATTAGGCGTGAGGGATGGTACAACGGGAATGGATCCCCCGTCAGCTTACATGCCAACAGCTGATAATTCTGGACACAAGTGCAGCTTGGCACGGAGAGGAGAACCGAGAGTGGTCACCACCCAGCAACACCTCCCCGCAACTCCAGAGCTCTGTCCACCCAGTGCTAAAACTTTGATCTAAGCCAGATGGAACTCTTTTGGGGTCGTTAGAGCTCGTGAAAAGGATTTCCAGACAGTTAGAGCATGAACCAACAAAACTGGGGCTGAACCAAGAAGAAAACTGGGAAACTTGCCCGACGGTTAAGTTAGAGGAGGTTTGATCATGTGTGAAAACATAACCACTGGGTAAGTCGATTTAAGACATGTTTGGACAAGCTAATATACATGTAAGTGATTATTTGGGGTTACTTAATGCTTATTAAAAGCATGATATGGCCTAAAACGAGCTGGTGCAAGACCAGTTAGGGCGGCATTAGTCATCAGATTTGTTGGCCTAATTTGAAATAACGTTATAAGCTGTGAGGTGATGGGCAAAGTGACTCACTGTTTCGGAAATAGTAAAAGTCAGTGATGTGTTGCAAATCCAGATCTGAAAGGAAGCACATGTGTTCTCACAATTTAAGACGATTAGTGACAGTAAAATTGACCAAAAAACAAAACAATAGTCTTGTACACAGAATTGCTTTGACTTTTCCATAATCCTTCATTTCTAAAAGTAAATGAGAACTTTCTGAATTGCTCAACAAAACTACGCGCTTCTACCCTTGTGGATAAAAATGTGATCATCCCCAAAGGCAACAAGAGATTTCACGCAGGAAAATGAATCAGCTGGATAGTTAGTGTATCACATGTTTTATTTGAAAATCATTTGTAATCATTATTCACCGCCATCGCTTTCTTTTTAAGTTGTTGAGGAGTTTAAACTTTGCAAAATAGTGTAAAAGCCCTCTTGGTCCTGGTCGGGGCCAAGCTTTGTAACAACTGCAGCGAGGTTCTGCAGTTCCCCCTTTTTTAAGACGTCCTTTGTTCCTCCCCATGCCAAAATAACGCCACACAGAAAGAACGTGACCAGCCCTGCAGTCGTCACGGGCTGTGTCACTCCGTTCACGTTTAAATAGGACCAGCAGCACTCACCGCACCAACACACACACGCTCTGCACACACCAGTGCAGGCAGGTGTACTGTATATGCGTATGTGTACACACTGCCATCCACACACACAGACTCGCACACACACACAACAACACACGGCTTTCTCTCAGCCGTCTGGTCCACAGTCATAGTTTTACAGTTTAAAGGTCTAAGCAAGTCACATTCTTAACATCAGAGCCTGCTGAATGCTGAGGATCTGAAGCTCTGCTCACATCAAACAAAGAACGCTAAACCTACCAAAAAAACAAAAAACGGGACACACGAAACATCAGCTGTCCATTTCATCCAGGCACATGACTGGACAAAAAAAAGTACGACACAAAATAAAAGGGAAGGAAAGATAAAGGCTGTGATCCGTGGGGTAATGTGCAGGAAATGGTTCCCACATGAACTCTTTCTTCGAGTGACGCGATGAAGAACACTTTGGAGACGAGCATATTTACTTTTGTTTTGGCCCGAGAATAACACTCAAAACTGAAAAACATTCAGAGAGAAAAACAAATGCATGTGACCAGAACACTTGAACAAAAACGGTCCCAAAGAAACTGATACCGCTGCTTTATATCTTCAGACAGACACTGGCTGCTGACATTAGGTCTGCAGTCCTATTTTAAGGGCTCAACAGCTGAGAAGAGACATTTTAGGACTTTTATGAAGACGAAAATGGAATTGTGGTTCAGAACGTACATGCTCCCTTTGACAAAAGTAGAAGACGTAAAGTAATAAAGAATGTAATTGTGCTGAAAAGTGTTAAGAGCTGCATCAATTCAGTGATCCCATAACGGACAGAAGGCTCCTCCCCTCTGACTCCCACACACACAACAAACATACACACCACAGGCCAAAGCGGTGTGTGTACATGAGAGGACAAAGTTCACATGGAAACTACATCAGGAATACGATTACTTTCAGGTGATGTTAGGCTATCCAACTTGTAGGCATGGCGTTTTGCTCCCTTAGAGACAGAAACATCTGTCCAACCGACTCATTGCTGGACTAGTACACTTATACAAATAGCATCTTAAGTTCCATCAGTTAAGCAGTGCTAGTCGTCCCTTATCATCCGTACACTACTGATGGATTCTTTTCCCCCTGTCCTTAAACACAACAGTTATCTCAGGGGTCGACGTGTCAACATGCAACAGTTATCTGACAATTGTGGTTAAATGCAACGTAACGTTCTATTGCCCAGTTGGGACATGTTTTCTGAGGTCCTCCTCCTGGAGTCACAGGAGAGTGGAATTCCAGGAGAGTCACCTCTTTTGTCCTGGTCACCTGCGGAGGTGTGGGGGGCGCTCAGCAGCTGGTGGGGGGGGAGAGCTGCGAGGGGAAAGGTGATGGTGGCGGTGGAGCTAGGCACGCGGGTCAAACGGGGATCCCCATGCGAAGCTTCTTCTTCTTCACCGTTTTCAGACCGGTGAGCCGTCGGACGTCGTCTTCATCAGACTCATCCATCTCATCGTCTGCCGAGAAGAGGATCTAAACGCGGAGGGAGCGTACATGGTTAGGCTGGGGAAGTTGAGCAGGAGGACTGTTAACCTAAAAAAAAAAACATTTGTAAAACCCTGATCTTCTGGTCCATGATGTAACGTACTATTAGGAGAGGTTTAAAATGACTGGGTCTCCGGCGGATAAATGACTGCCTCTGAAAGGCATCTGTGAGACTCGGGTCTATTTCTGGTCATCCGGCTATGGCCATGGCTGAGGCCCTAACCTCTGTGCCGTGCGGTAAACAAACCTCCTAACCCAACAGGACCTTTTGACTCTGTGACTCACTGTGACTGAAGCCAGGGGGACACGGCTACAACATGAATGTTGCTAATGAGCAGACACTTTGCCCACTTTAACCTGTTGAAGAGTTCTGACATTCACAAATGGCCCACTTCAATGTTCCTCACAGGGAGAGACAAACAGTCCATTCAGATTCACCATTCATGTGAGGATGCGTTCACAAACAAACCGTTGAACCGTGATGATCATTCATTTTCAGACAAGTGCACTTGTGATTCCGTCAGTTAACGTCAGCTTCTATTACCCTCACCGCTCAAATGATGGTTTACTGGCAGT
Organism: Menidia menidia; assembly: GCA_907169785.1. Lineage (NCBI taxonomy): Eukaryota > Metazoa > Chordata > Actinopteri > Atheriniformes > Atherinopsidae > Menidia > Menidia menidia. The sequence goes on along the minus strand of CAJRST010033334.1, from coordinate 18,224,369 downwards.
AAATACTGTTTATTGTACAGTTAGTTCAATTTAAAAGAAATAATACACTATTATTTATTATTAATCTGTTCTTGATTATTCAGGCTTGATGTCTGATCATTTGATTGAATACATTTTCAATTGCCGCTCATCAACCACAAGTTTACTTTAACTTTACATTACACCGCCATCTTGAGAACTTTTAAAACTGAACATTCCATCTTGAACTGCAGGTATTTGGTGCGGCCTGTGATGGAGCCTATCGACATCCGAGCTGCAATGGAAATCGACCTATTCTGACAGTAGAAATAAGGGTCTGTGCGGATTAAAGATGGTAGTTACTTTTGACAGCGTTTTTAAAACAGTCGAGCCAGCCAGGAGTCGAACCTAGAATCTTCTGATCCGTAGTCAGA